>JAXUIB010000029.1:2350000-2687500 GCA_036784905.1 Acrossocheilus fasciatus | reverse complement strand
CGAATTTTACTATACCAATATTTTTTAATTGGCTGTTAAAGTTTATATGAGAATATTACATGACACGCTGATCCTTGCGCATTGGCGCAAAAACGCACACCTTTTGGACAAATCTCGCAACACATCAGCTGCCACAAATACTGCCTAAACAAAATACTGACTTTGTGCACTTTATTTACTGTAGCAATATTTTAAATTGGCCTTTGAACTTGGCAAAAAAAAAAGCGTTACCTTGCCAAAGCACTGACAGAGCCCATTGATCTAATGGCGTTGATGAGTGCTCCAAATGCAAGCATGCAACAATCAGAGGCAGCAATTGAGAGCGCTCTGATCCAATGGCATACAGGCATCCTCAGATTGACAGTACTCTAGCCCAATGATGTTGGGGATCCAGTGGGGGCGGCAGTCATATTTCAGGGTGACCTTGCCACTCTAATATCACAACCCTGCTAAAATGTAGTACCAGTATGTGCGCTCATTGGCGCCCCTTCAGCTGGCGGCGCACTAGGCGACCGCCTAGCTTGCCTATGCCTAGAAACGGTACTGTGTGTGTGCATTCCTCTGCTTGCAAACAAGCTGCAGCACATCCGGTTTCTACGTCAGAAAGCCACTCTTGCTTCAGCAGCATCACATGTGATGCTCTCCTGATGCTCAGCTGACATGAAAGAGAAGAAATTGTTGAATAAAGTGGTTATTTTTGTTTTATTTGCACACAGAGAGTATTCTCGTAGCTTCATAACATTATGGTCAAACCACTGATGTCACATGGACTATTTTAATGATGTCCTCACTACCTTTCTGGGCCTTGAACGTTTCAGTAGTGTTGCTGTCTATTGAGGGTCAGAAAGCTCTCAGATTTCATCAAAAATATCTTAATTTGTGTTCCGAAGATGAACAAAGTTCTTATGGGTTTGGAACGACATAAGGCTGAGTATTTTTTTTGGGTGCACTATCCCTTTAATTAACTCACTCACAGGACAACTACAGTGTGCAGGATGCTGCAGGTAATGACAGCCACACTGATTTTCAGACCAACAGCAAAATTATGAAAGAAGTATTTCTTAACTGTTCATTAAACAAGAATTCAGTATGAAGTAACTTACATTTAGACCCAATATTGCAGTTACTCTATGTATTTTTTTCAACGTCAAACAAAAACAGTTCCAAAGCAGAGTAGTTCTGTTTACTTCCTAAAATGAATCAGTCTTTTGAATGAATCAGTGTAATGAGTGATTCAACTGACTCCCTCATAAAGGCCACTTACTGGCGTAACTATGTAACCAACAGAAAGAGTCGGATTTCCACAACCAGAATACACAGACTAAAGGTCTGTCTGAAACGTGCAAACTATGACAAGCAACAAACTGGTATTTATCACTCATGCAAACACTGAAAAGTGCTGTATAGCCTATTAGCGCTCTTTGAAAGCCACTTTTGTATCTCCCCATAACTTACTCTGTAGGGACTGGATATTAGATTCAATCTTTAACTTAAAACAGATACAATACCAATAATTATAGACAGCTGGACAAATGAAGGGATAAAGAATGCAAAAAGTACAGAGAGAAGAGGGGATGAAGGGATGGATGGAGGTATGGAGATATGCACTCAGCTTGTTATAGCTCCAGGCATTGTGGCTTTGTGATGTGGGTTGAGCAATAACATTACTCATTTCACATTCCAAATTCTTACCCTGTGCCATCGTCCACCTCTCTCTCTCTCTCTCTCTCTCTTTCTCTCTTTCTCTCTCATTCACTCTTCTTCCTCCCTCACTCACAGAAACCTTTCAGACAATACCTTTTTATTACATGTCTCCTTATCTTTTCAAATGAAAACACTCCTCTGTTCTTCTGCAAGGCTCTTTTTCTATCCTTTAGTATTCATGTGGTGGTCTTGTAGGGTTCATAGCAAATCATAAGGTAACAAATTCATAGAAATTTGTTCTTGCTCAAGGCTAAAGAACTAAGCATAAGTTTGTTCCAATAGGTAACACATAAACCAGTAATCAATGTAAAACTATGTAAGCCATTATGGATAAAGGACATTTGCTAAGCAACGGAAAATAATATTTATGAAAATGTACACTATACATGACCTCTTAAAAATAAAGGTTCTCTATTTGCACCTATGGTTCCATGAAGCACCTTTAACATCCATTAGAAACATTTCATTCTCAAAAAGGTTCTTTATAGTGGAAAACATTATTTAGATTAAAGTGTTAGGTTAAAAGAATAAAATGATTCACTGAAAAATTATTTGGGAAGCCCGAAAATGGTTCTGCTACAACCCTTTAGAACCATTATTTTTAAGACTGTGCTAGCTCACCCAAAGAAAAAAAAAGAATAAAGAATGGGATAGTTCACCCAAAAATGAAAATTCCCAAACATGTATGATTTTTCTTTCCAAAATCACACACACTGTCCTTGGCTGGTTTGCAGTATTTTATCTTGTCATGAGCCTGAAAATGAGATAAAGCGTTCTGTCCCCAGAGGGTAACAGACCTACCTGCTTGACCTCGCTGACCAAACAAAACAGTATTACATCACACACACACACACACACACACACACACACACACACACACACACACACACACACACATTATGATTACAGTCAAACATGCTCGAATAGTCAATATTTAAATATCCGCAACACAATACACTTGCATATGCAAATGAAATGAAAAATGATAAGGATGAAAATACACACATCAAAGCCACTCATTGAGGAACACACACACTGTCTCTCCTGTTGCAGCCTCTCTCTAGGGGATGTGTGCGTGAGAAGAAGGCTGTGGACACTGGGCTTTAGGGAAATGAAGGCTTTAGGATTCATTATTAAACTAGTGCTGTATCATCCCTCACAGACCCCCTGCGGTTCACCATAGCAGCATATTCATCTGCAGTCCTGTCCCTTCTGTGTGAAACCAACGTCAAACAGTAACCTATTTACAAAGTAGCCATCTCTCTGCTGCACATTTTTCATTTATTCATCCATACGCTCACTCACTCATTCTTCATTCCTCCCTTCTGTCTGAACTCTACCTTTCTCTCCTTGACATGCCCCAAGGGTTAGAAATTCCTTTGTTGAAGCATGCGTGCATCTGTGTATGTGCTTAAATGTAATCAACAAGGCTTAAGTTAACTGTTTTTAGACTTTGGTTTTGTACCAAATCAGCTTTTATTCACAAAGCCACCACATGACGTGGCTGTTGTCTTGTAAACATGGAATCTCTGGCCCGTTTCACCTCCAACCTTTTTCTGTGTGTATTTAATAAAGGTAAGTACTGATAAACAGTCATTAGACGAGGTCTGGGTTGAAGACCTGGGCAGACAGTGAAAGCACAGATCTGTTTGATGGAGCACGACTATTATTCTCATTACGTCTAAACAGAGAATGAGAGAGTCTTATTGGGGCTATTACCTTTAGACACATCAAACACGGCAATGCACGCATGCTTTAATGTTCAGATAATAAAGTGCTGTGTACAAGCACATGAGTTCTGTGATGAGTCAGCTTATGGATGTCACCAGGGCCAGACGGTATCTGGAGACTCTTTTTTTTTTTGTTGGAAATCTGTGGAATGGATTTAAATATGGTAAAATGTGTTAATTAGATCTGAGAGCACTCTGTGAGGAAGCTGAAAGAAGGATCCAATTTAATAAATTAACAGAATATTAACATACAGTACATGGAGCTCTTTATGAATGATGGGTGTACCAATTATGTGGCAAAATTTGGAACTTTTGAAGAGTTCTCCTATCAAGAAGTAGAGCTGCACTATACAAACACAAAAATAGCCAACTATAGACTTTAGTCAGGGTAGTGCCATATTTAATTTTTGCAACTTTCAGTAGACAAAAACTTAACAAAAGTTTTACATATTGTGAGTTGTGAAAATTACGCAATCTAGGACCTTTAGGGATAATGCGTGCAATTAGACTGTGAGTCAAAACATTACAGCCTTGTTTTCTTTTGTGTTAAATTGACTAAGGTCTATATTGAAGAGGGAAATATTTTTTCATAATTACAGTATATAACTATCCAATGTTACTTTATAACGTTTTTTTTTTTTTTCCCTCATGCAAAAGTAATGAAGGGTTTACAAACAATGGACAATCTATTGTGGACATAAATTTATACTTAATACAACAAACATTACATAGCCAAACCAAGTTAAAAATTCATACAGGAACTAGAATTGGTGAATCTTTCTGTTTAATTTGGTTAAATTAAATAAATTGAATGGATGAATGAACCAAAACACTAGACTTTAACATTCCAATGCTACAAATGAGAGCGGAATGTTATAAACTGATTCACTGAAATGAATAGGACATTTCAACTCTACATATGAGAGTAAAGGACCTTTTTGTATGAACCAATATACTAGAATGAATCGAGTCCAACTTTCCGATGCTACATATATGCAGTGGTGGCCAAAATTATTAGAACACTTGTAATTTCACCAGCTAAAATTGGTTTTAAATCAGTTGTATTTTTCAAATACTAGTGTTCTAATAATTTTGGCCACCATGTAAGAGCAGACTGTTAAAGGGATAATTCACACAAAAATGAAAATTTTGTTGTTAATTATTGTACTATGCACAAAAAGTATTCTCATAGCTTTATAAAATTATGGTTGAAGCCCTGATGTCACATGGACTATTTTAACTATGTCGTTACTACCTTTCTGGGCCTTGAGCCGTGATAGTTGTGTTGCTTCGGGGTCAGAAAGTTCTGTGATTTCATCAAAAATATCTTAATTTGTGTTCCGAAGATGAACAAAGGTCTTACAGGTTTGGAACGACATGATAATGAGTAATTAATGACAGAATTTTCATTTCTTTGGTAAACTATCACTTTAAAAGTGAACCTGTTTGCTAGAAAGAATCAGACTTCCCAACAATGCATGTGAGAGTGGGCTGACAAAGTGGATTCACTTCATTTAAATTAATCAAACTTTCCTATGCTACATATAAGAGAGGAATAGAGGATCATTGAGGTGAGCCTGTTTGATTAATCTTCCAGCTTAGACATTTACAACAGCCTTTCATAAAGTAGCTTTGTTACTGGAAAGCTACACTATTATGACAGTAGCTGAGCTATAAGAAACTCACTTGACTCACTTGATTCCCGGTGTCCATTACTTTTTGTGTGTTTGTTTGTTTGTTGTGTGTGTGTGTGTGTGTGTGTGTGTGTGTGTGTGTGTGTGTGTGTGTGTGTGTGTGTGTGTGTGTGTGTGTGTGGCACATCATGTGCAAACTCAACTATTTGTATATGTTTTGGGTGAGTGAAATTAGAATGAGGCTCAAGTTGAGAGTAGTGACAGGAAAATACTGCAGGTCAGGATCCATCAGCTCCATGATTAGCTATGATTTAACTAGAGAGCAGGTGTTTGCGTGCAGAGCTCTGGACAGGTGTGCAACCACAAACACAGAAAGAGAAAGAGAGAAAGCGAGAAACAGAAAGGAAGTCAGCATTTTTAGTTTTCATTTGAAGAGGTAAATCTGTTGGCAAATGTCAGACACCATTTTTACAAATGTAGTATTTTATTTGAATGTGATAAATTGGTTCTTAAATAAGGAAATAGGTTACAAAAGTAAAAAAAAAAAAAAAAAAGAAGAGGAGTAAATGCATCTGTATTTCAGGCTAAAACTTTTAAAAGAAGCATTGTATTAAATATCTAGTAAGAAAAAACATCTTAGTTAATTTCCCCTATAGACCGGGTGAGGTAGTAGCAAAAATCCCCGGCGTGAAATCACAAAGTGAAACATTACACTGTTAAAGCTATGACAACACAAACAAACACATACTCCATAACCCGCAGGTTGACAGAGGGTTCATTATGGATGTCTGTGCTATAAATGTTACCATTTCATCAGTTGCAGCAGAGAAACAAGCTCGCATCCACACACATCCACTTAGAAGTATGAAACAATCTCATTTGGATTTTCACAGCCACCGTTTGGGGTTTCAGATATTTGCATGTGCTGACTCAGTGTGATAACTCTCATTCTTCAGTAAAGTCTCTTTCATAGAAGCTGAATCAATTACAGGAGAAAGCTTTCATATCATGCATATGAACTTGAACTTAGTCAAAAGCGAAACCCTCTTGAAGCAAACGTTTTAGACATTACAAATGCTTCAGCTGAATGGCATGTCACCGAATGCTTGGACTTTCTTTCACTTGATTGATGTGGCCAATTTTACTGCAGTTTTCTGCCTTCCCAGAATCACCATGCACACACACACATAAACACACACACACACACAGACAGAAGTAGGCACGTACACGCTCACATTCTCATACTTTAAATTTGAGTTTCAGTTGTTAAGTGAATAAATGCATGTAATGTTTAATTTTAACAGAAATCATTTCTGAGTAATACTTTGCGTCTGAGTTAAAATGTGCCTTTATGTACAGTGCACCCACAGAACTGATTTTCAACATTTCCACTCATAAACAAAACAAAACAGCTAAGAACTGTAAAATAAACAAACAGCAAAAATACAACATAAAAAATGAAGCTAAAGATAAACAAAAAATTACAAAAAATATATATTTATTTAAATATCCCTGTAACAAAGGCCTCAATTGGGCATCCAGGATACCTACTTTCAACTCTTTCTGCTTTCAGCACATTCTGAAGAAAAAGCACTGTTATTTGCTCTGATTGGTAATGGGCTAATAAGGGACTGGAACGGACTTTATCAAAGGCTTCATGCACATGAAAGGGCTTACAGAATTTATAGGCCAGAGAGCCTTGCTTACTAGGGAAGGAGATGTTTTCCTTTGTTCTGGATGGGGCATACTCACTCTCATTGCCCTCGATGGGAAACCGTAGAATAAAGACTACATACTCAGAAGCCCAGATGTTTGCACACACTATATGCAGCTGTAGGGAGAGGTGATGTTTGGGTCATGCTGTAATGACACACTTTGTTCCGTTCGATCCCTAATGCTTGTGTTTTTGGCATACTTCTACACAGAAAAGCTGGAAATCATGCAGCAATATGGCAAATGTAAATAAAAAGGTGTAAATTTGTGAATGCAGTCTGGAATACACCAGTAAGTGTACTCAAAAGTTGATGCAGCAGTCAATCAGTTTTATCTAATTGCAATAAACACATTCCTCTCTATTACCAGATATAGCCATTTAATGGCAATTCAATATATAAAACCAAACATTTCCGATTATATAACTTTCTCTAACATTCATTAGATTCTATGAAAGTAGACTGTGTCCCAGTAGATTTCCAGTTTATCAGCACGACCACTCCCCTGCCGCCCATTTGTAATATATCTTTGTTAAGCATTATAACTGTGAATACCGTAACAGATGCAAGTACTTTCTTCACTACATATAAAAGACTATCATAATATTCACAAATAACTGCGTTCATAAGTGCTTCATACTTTCAGTATATTTTGAAGCCATATGTGGACTCTCAGAGCAATAGAGAGATATACAGTACAAGCAGTCAGAAATATAAGTGAGCAGACTGCCGTCTCACTTCCAAACTATCAGTTTGAGTATAACTACACATAGCAGATTTCTAGTCCATTGCCATACATGTGTAATCAATACAGACCGTTCAACAGGCAACATCCCAGTGAGGTTGGTTTATTGCTGCAGAACAAAAAAGTGGTCTGGTTCAATTCAAACCTCCACTAAACTAGGAAACATTATGTAATGTTCCATTTAGTTTCATTGACAGCAGAAAAGCAAATTTCAATCTAGTCAAGCATCTCACAAATGCTCTGGGACCCATGGCCAGGTTTACCCACACTTGTGTCATGAGTTAAAAGGTTCATGTAATCTTTAATGAAGAGGAGGTATACATATTTTGCTTGTGGTCCACGTTAAAGGATTTGAGCTGAAGAACAAAAGTAAGATTTCCTTGACTGGTTTTTGTGGTAACCGATCAAGAAGGTGGAGCTGGGGTGGTGGAGGAATGCTGGAAGAACTGTCAAAAGGCACTTATATATGCTTGTTCAGGCACTCATTGGTCATATTAAATGAACATGTTCCTCCTGAACTTTTGTTCGGAACTCCATGTGGGAGCCCAGAGTTTAAGAAAGTGATTTATCCATCTCAACTAAGCCAGGTAAGACTGGCAGATCACCCTCAACATCTTTTTCCTCCAAACTTCTCACAATTCTACTAGTTGTCTAGCCGACGTATTAACAATCCTCAACCTTCCTCACTTTCCACCTCATCTTCTCAATTTCCTTCTTGCTATCAATGTTTCTTGCAGGTATAGACCTCTTCCTCTCGGAGGCAGGTTTGGCACTCGACGTGACAGCACCAGCGGACCTGGCAGTGGCAGGAGAGAGTGGTGAGGCGGAGGGCCGTGTTGTAGCCCCGTCCGCAGCACAGGCTGCTGCAGCTGGTGTCCTTTGAACACGGTCTGCCGGCCGTCCCGGGGGAGTAGCGAGATGGCCTGCAAAAGCTGGGTGACTCCTCCAGAAATACCAGCTCGGTGGGCCGCAGACGGGGACCAGTGTTGCTGTGGCGTCGTGGGCTTGCCAGCTCGGTCTCTCCAGTGGCGGAGTTGGTAACACTATGCACTCGAACGGCTGTGTCATAGCGGTACTTCAGCAGATGGCCCGTGTCTTGAAACGGGGAGAGCTGCTTCCAGCATGTTCTCACAGCACAAGAACCAGAGACACCGTGACACTTACAAGTAGTCTTAAGACCACTCTTCACCGCCTGAGAGGAAATGAAAAGACAGAAGTAAAGACATGAACACGCCAAATACAACACTATGATCCTGTGAAAATGAAACAGAAACTAAGAAATCTGAGGAGAGGAAGAGAGGATTCAGTATGGGATGTTGAAATTTGGGCTCACTTTATGCATTGGCTATGACCTTTTCACATGGATATTTGGTACTGAAGAAGATTTTAAAGAGAAACTATTCATTTTTATGGAGATATTCACACTTCAGTGATCGTATTGATGTTTTTTTCTTGTCCAGTGATGAAATGTGCCAGCCAATAAGATATAAGCTTTTAGTCATATGTCCAGAGCCCAAGCCTGATAATTACTATGAATCAAATTCGCGTTTAATCGAGATTCACTAGAATTTACTCAAGATCACCACACTAATCACGAGTGGTTTGACTCTTGGTGTGAACAGGCCTTTCATTGGTGATTTATTTTAATTTATTTCATTATATATATATATATATATATATATATATATATATATATATATATATATATATATATATATATATATTTTTTTTTTTTTCATTTCACACTCTCAACAACATTTTTTTTTTCTTTGAGGAAGCAGGATTCCTGTGGCCTTGGAAAACAGGGATATATGAGGTAGCTTACTCTAGTGAAAAATAAATATACTTAAATGTATTTTAAATACATTTATTTCATGCTAAGTATATTACAAATACATTTTCATATTTATGTACCTAATAAAAAGCCCTTTTAGCTTACTAAACTGGTATACTTAAAATCTGCTAAACTGGAACAACTAATTTTGTACTTAATGCACTTTAATTGTGCAGAAGTAGTGCTAAAATCCAGTTAAAGATGTACTTGATATATGTGATTGTGCTAAAGTGGAACTATTGCAAGTATACTTAAGGTACACTTTAAATATTTTGAATTTGAAGGGTGATGTTATTCAAAGATCATACAAACCTCATCAAAAGTGACATTAAAACATATTTTAGACTTAATATTAAGAAATGTGCATTGTGCACATGTAGTACGCCAAATAAAGTTTAATTATAATTTTTTATATCAGTAAGTCTCAAGTTATCTCTCAGTATATATGTTAATAAATTTGAACTCTACTTAGTATGAAATAAATGTATTTGAAGTAGGGTAGTAAATTTAGTAAATAGTAGTAATTTCTAGACCTAAAAAGTCATGTAAATTAAAATCATTAACGCCCCATGTGCTTTAAATATACAAATGAATACAGGCCTACTTTTTTAAAATGTTTAATCAGTTAGATATTGTGAGTAAGCGTATTTTTAAAATCCTTCTTCTCAATTCTTTACCAAAAAGTCTGGGGGCCTTCAAATATCATTGTGAACAGTTGGAGGCCTTGGAGTCCAAAAATTTGGGAACCACTGGCCTAGAAAGAACTACTTTACATGTCTGAGAAGTCACATTCATATATTGCTATTGATTATCTCCCCAAAAGTGGGGAGGGAAATGAACATAGAAGTTGTAAAAGTGGAACAGCATGTTATCCAAAATAATAAGTTGTTCAAGTAATTCCGCTGACACTCTGGGACTCCATAGCCCTGAGCTAAAAACATTGGGTTGACATGGTGTAGATGATGGATGCAGGGGGAATGCCTGAGCTGGCGGTCTTTCAACTCTGACCTGCACCTCTTGAAGACCACCATCCCTGATCTATGCTCAGATCAGCACATTTTCATCTTTGTTATGTTGTTCTCTTGCTCTCCATTTTCAATTTCGAAGTATTGGTACTCTGAGTTTAGGAGCCAAATCACATTGTTTACTTGTTGACTGTTGATCTATTTCTCCTACTAATGCTCCTCTCTTCATTTCACACATACTGCAGAGGTAGCTGCAGAGCAAATCAGTCTATCCAAAAGGGCCCAAGGGGAGATGGGGAGGTCAAATGGTCGATGGGGGTGTTCCACCCTACACAGGTATGAGCTCCCACCCCAGGGCCACATCAGCTTTACAGAGAAGAAGCAAGGAAACGGAGAGAATCTGAAAGGGGAGGGGAAAACAAGACCTCAGCCACCTTTGCTTGTTTTTGTTAACCGCCATCTGTGGCCTGAGGTGTCAACTGTGGGAAACAACAAAACCGGAGACTGATAAGATAAGATCAGAGTTTGTCCAGCCGTTCTTTTCTTACTCTTTCTGTGAACCTCGTAAACCCTCCCCCTTTTTCGTTCCCTCTGTCTTTCCCTGAGGCTGCCAGTCTCCTGGTAACAGAACTGTTTTGAGGGATGTTATGAGAATTTATGAAAGTCTGGGAGAGCGGCGGCAACGGTGGCGACGGCGGCAGCAGCAGCAATGAGACTGGTAGAGCAGGAGGCATACAGTAGGTGGAAAAAATGCTCGTATATTACAGAGGCCTCTGCATAATCGCCCTCATGGGAGACCTCTAATTTTGAAGAGGGCCTCCACAGCAAGCGCTGTCATGCCTGGACCAGGGGAAGGAACACCTGGCTCTAGAGAGCTGGCCAATACCTGCTCACCTACCTGCCTCACCCCACTCGCTGAACTCTCCTTTGGGCAACAGTGAACTAGAAGACCGCACCCCATCGACCAAGAGAGTATGGTATAGTGTGAAAGAGTTAACCCTTACATATGTTCTCTTCTAAGCTTTGGAAGACACTGGATCATGTAGGCTACGCTCTTAAAAAATAAAGCTTTTATACAGGATTCCAAGATTTTTTGACATCCATGGAACCCTTCAGTTCTACTAATGGTTCTTTATAGTGTAAAAAGGTTGTATAGATTATTTACAATGTTCATTTGGGAATGGTTCACTGGGGAAACATCGTTACGAAAACCCCTTTTAAAACCACTTTATAGCTACTAAAGAGTGTACATGATATTATTTTTTTATATTAATATTTTGCGTCTTACCCGGATGCCGACGTTAATGTTGTGAGCGTCGATCTGGGCACGCAGGTCCTTGCTGACACGTTTTTGCCCCAAGAATTTCTTGAGAAACTTAGTGCTGTATTTGAGGTTGTCCCCACATACGCCCCACTGCCAGGCCTCGCGGTGCTGCAGACCAGGAGAATCGTCGCAGGTGCAGCGCTCCATGCGCCCCGAGCTGCACGCTTTGGCCAGTGCGTGCGACAACGCTGCTGATGACACCGCGAGCAGGAAGGCCGTCTCTTTAAAGCCTGATGAAGTGATGCATTCATAAATGAGCACTTAGCGACTGCTTTAAAGGTGCACAGCTCTTTTTAGACATTAAAAAGTACACATAAATAAAATCAGCCAACCAGTGCTTTTGAAAACTGTTTTAAATAACGTGCATTGAAAAAAGATGACGACTGTCATATAAATTATGTAATTGGTCGCCTCACAGGGGCGACATGAGGAGTTCACATTACAAGCTAAATACTGAGCACTTTTTAGGAATTAACTAATAGGCCTATTAATAAAAACAATCATCTCTGATTGCAAATAAAACAATTCTAAAACTGTTTTGATAACTATGTCCACAGTATATAGGCTACTGGATCTTTGTTTGTAGTTATGCGTTATTTCTCTTTTGAAATACATTTCTATTACCACGTTTATTATTTAAAACTCCAGTTTAAACGAAATGGCCACCCTTATCATGCCTGTAGGTATAATGGAAACCTTCTAACATGAACTATATGCCTACAACTTTTCCAATTAAGTGTTAAGTGTAGTATTTTGTCACGATCCTTTAAGCATAATCCTTCATTGCAACCTCCTCCTATTATTGTTTGCTTAGATCAGAGCTGAGACAAGGCGTGTATTTTGATCCAATTAATTATTATTTTGACTAAGTTTTCTGTCAGATGAAAGCGCGCGATCACGCCGCCCTTTTCCTCTGAGAACTGGGCGCTTTTCCGCGAGATAAAAATACTTCAACTGGCCCCGCGAGGCCTCACCGCACAGGGATTCCGCGCTTCCCAAGTCCCTAATTACCAGCGGACTGACCTACGCATGGCTTTCACATTCACATCCTGCACATTACGCACATGTTCGTTTGGAAGCAGGCACCACATGGAGGTTTCTGCATAGTTGTTAATGCTAAAACATTGCCTTTCTTACAATATATAAGTAGTGCTGACTAATTTAAGGCTACCAAACAGCAAATTGTACAATTGTGTTCTGTGGGTTTTAAACTCACAAGATTCGGTCATTTCTTTTTGTTCCATATTAACATTAAACAGTTGCTTCAACAATTAAAAAGTTTTTATCATTTTTACTATGTGATATTATATATTCCTAAGGAAACTATCTATCGATCTATCTTTAAATGGACATACCATTTTATTTTAGGGGGGAAAAAACAACATCTTTTATGAACAATTATCAACAATTCCATAAACAACAACTTGTAGTTTCATGACCTTGAGCGCAAAGCTAAAATGGCTGAACTGTCAACCTTATCATATTCCAACATATTGTAAAACATTTCACAAAACATTTGTACATTTAGCTTGAGATGGCAAAAGCAATGTTAATAACACTTAATATTTGTTTAAAATTTTACAGAAATTTGCATTTAAAGTCGAGTTTTCAGAATGGAACACCAATATTGTGGGAAGGGTCTCCTATCTTACCTCGTTTTAAAAGGCTTCCACGGCCATCCATACTACAGTTCCAGCGCTCGTTGCGGAACTGATAGCGGCACTCCAGGAGGCTGAGGCGGACAGATTCCCTCAGAGTCTCCGCCAGCCCCGGTTCTCGCCGGCACAAGCGCTTTTGCCTGCGCGTCAAAGTCATCTGCTCGCATTGCTTCAGGTGCGCTTTACCGTTCGGAGGCTCGTTGGCAAATGGACCGGGCAGAAAAACCAGAGGCTCGCGACCTGTAAGGCTAACCATAACATGCACACTACAGTCAATAAAATACTTAATTAGAAACCTTTCATTTATTTTTCAGCAGGTGTTCATTTTGATTTGTTCACAAACACCGTACATATTAAATACACTAAAATAAACCTTCAAGCCATTTTAAAACATCAGACAGAGTGTAAAACGTTTTCATCAATGTTATAAAACATCTTCAATTTAACTTGTCACAATTATTTCTCTCACCCCAATTTCCAATAAGTTTTGAGAGTTTAAACTTTGGCACTGAAGTTATTTGAAAACGTAAGGCAACAAATTAACTTTTTTCTCTCTCTCTCTCTCTAGAATGCCCGAGTGATGACACACGTGCTTTGAATATGTGTTTAAATACCTCATTTGAATAGTCGTGTTTGAATAAATAATGCACAGAACTACACGTGCTCTTTCCCCAGTCACTCAGTAGACTAGTCTGAGCGCCCTCGGCTTTTGGAAACGCTATACTGTGGCGCTTAACAAACTTAAGTAAGCACTCTTAAATAAAAACCAATTGCAGAGTGTTTTTACGTGTTTATAGGATTCTTATTATAAACACCAGTGGGGCAACGTCCTATGAGCGTAAGCCAGAAAGATCTTAATTATCAGGTAGTGCGAGGGTAAGGACGCGGTGCCAAACCATCGGAAGACATCTGGATCCATACACTGCGCTGCGCTCAACGCCAATAATCGACCAGAAGCACACTAGTGAAATATTTTAGACACATCAATGTTTAAAAAATAAATAAATTACATCTAATTGTGTTACTTGTAGCTACTTTTTAAGAGCAGACATAAAGTCTGTCTTCCTTATTTAAATAATTCATTTTAGATCTTTTTAAAATGCCACATTCAACATACAGTTATTTAATATTGCCTCATTTGATTATTTGTAACAGACATACTGCAATGTAGGTGTTAAACGTTATTGTTAAACATACAACCAATAACAAGATATGCGTAATTGCGCATGGGACATTCAATATCATCAAATATCTCCACCTGTTGCCGCAACATAAAATGATTCGATTCCGTGTAAAATACAACAATAATGCAGTCAGAGGCAATTTCCATGAATTCAGAAAAGATAGAGGATATAAAAGTCTCTGCTGACCCGAAATAGGCTGCTGCGTGGGAGAGAAGGATGCAGAGGGCAAAAAGTCGCAGCGGACAGGCAATCTTTGGAAGCCCGGAGCACATGATGACGGGTCGACGCTGCTCTTCATTGCGCTATCTCTCCTTGTTGAAATCCCAGCTGTGCTGGACAGCTCAACTTCTTAAAGGGGCAGAAACTCATTTTAGCCCTTGGGGAGGCGCGGTCCCGAGAGGGGTGAGGCGCACCAAACTTATTGGATCATCAGTCACTCCGCCCTTTGCCAGGGAAACGATATTTCATATTAGCAGGTGCGTTTACCTGCTGAATGGTTCACATTTATTTAGGGCTGATTCAGACAACTTTCCTTTTATTTCTGATCATGGAAGATATGGATTAAAAATGTATCAACACTTGCTATAAATACTATTCTTGTTATTTTTGTTCTTTTCTGAGTTCAGTATAAGGATAATGAGTGTCTGTTTACTCTTGTTTTATTCGGACACCTTGTTTACAAACTGTGGCTCCATTCTCATTTCCTCAGCATCATCAACACACTGGCGTCTTTGATGCAGTTGTCATCACTAAGCACAAGATATAATGAGCTAATCTTGACTGATCTTTCATCTCAGTTCCTCTCGCCTCCATCAGTGACTGACCAACCGGGCTCCACATTTCCCTTATGATGTCACCTTCTTTGTTTAAGACACCCACCTTTATGACGGAGGTGTGCCAGGTGCACTTCCTGCTTGCGGTGACCAGTCCAATACAAATGAGACATAGGCCTGTTTGTGAAATGTGAATAATATGGGTGAATATAACGTTTAAGAGGAGACACAATTGTATTTCCATCATCAGTGTTGGATTCTTGAATAGAGATCAATTTGTTTAGTTTAAAATTGTTTTGAAGTCTTTGAAATGATACGGCAGATAACACTTAAGCTGATACTAAATTAAAGAGTGTTATGCATGTCACTATTTATTAAAATAAGTTTATTTTGTTGACAGTAATATCTTGGATATCAGACTCTTGATCACTGCCACTGTTGTTAGATGAACTTATATTGTTGTTAGATGAAAAGTTGGGTCACACTTTATATTAGGTGGCCTTAACTACTATGTACTTACATCAAAAATAAGTACAATGTACTTATTGTGTTCATATTATATTGCAAAACACTTCTGCTGCTATTGAGGAGGGATACGGGTAAGGTTAGGGACAGGTTAAGTGTATGGGTAGGTTTAAGAGTGGGTTAAGGTGTAAGGGATGGGTCAAAAGTATAATTATAAATTTAATTACAGAAATTAATTACATAATTACATACAAGTGCATTGTATCAAATAATTAATTTAAATGTAAATACATAGTAGTTAAGGCCACCTAATGTAAAGTGGGACCAAAAGTTGTTATGAACTTGCATTTCAGGAGCTTAGTCCTTGAGAATGGTATTTTTCACACTCCCCCACCCCCCTGGGGGAGTAAACTTTGTTGGGCTGTTACTATAACACCAAAATAGAATTATCTTTCAGACAATTGGTCCATTTATGTATTTTTTAGGTCTGAATTCGAAAAGGCCCATTTTGGTCATATTTCTTCGTCATTGCTTAAAAGCCTAAAAATAGAATTAACTTCATTAATTTAATGGCAGACTTTGCAGGTACCCAGCTTTTATGTTAAAAGTATTTTCAAATCATCACTGCTTACCCAGATAAGCACCTCGTTCCACACTGACCTAAAATTTTGAATGTGCAATCCAAGTACAATCTTCAATGAGCTGCCAATAGTTGTAGCAATGTGGCTTCAGGGGATTGGAAATTGCTTGATTTGTCTTAACTGTAGCACCCTCTGCTGACTGGACTATACTCTGTCTAAATTCTGCAGAAATAATGCAGTATAGCTCAGTGGATCAAGAAGAATATATTACACCATCTGGTGGACTATTGATTTTATGATTTGATGAAATATTCATGACCAGATCATCAACATTTAAGAAAAATTACTAATAAATAAATAAATAAGGTAATACAACGAAAAGTGTCAAACAAGTAAGTTTAACTCATGTTTAACCTATCACTGAGATACTTTTAAAGGATTTATACATTTAAATATTTGAAGCTTTAGTAATTCTGGTGTGTGATTTATCATTTTCATTATTATTTTATCATTTTAAAAAAATAATTTAAAAAAATATATATGTTTAAATAGTTTTCTTAGATGTTTATTGTCCTGGCTCCTAGTTGAAATAAAATAAACTCAAGATTTTCTCTATTTTATTTCATTAAACGTTTATTTTAATGTCAACTAAACGAACAAAACAAAACAAAAATAATAATAATAATAATAAATATAATAACCTCGCTAAGTATTTTCTAAAAGGATTTAAGACATGACAAATCATTATTATTACTGGCGATGTAGGACAAGGCACCTGACACGTTGTAGCATCTCTGCCACTAGAGGGTAACCTCATACAGTAGCTATGTTAACGCTACAGGCTACACGCAAAGCAGCTTATCTGACTGTCATGTATTTATAAAGCCCTCTTCCAACACAATCTTCAATTCATTTATCCTTTTACTTCATAATTACTCATTCCACTGGTTAGCGCGCTTCGAAAACATGAGTTTCTCATCAGGGGCATATATTTTCTAAACATATTCAGGTCGACTCATCTTTCATTTTGCATGAGAGGAGGCGGCCTGCCCTGTACACGCGTACCTCGGCCTCCACGCACACGATGCAGTCATTGGACGACGACAATAACGGGGTGGGGTTTCGCATACACTTTGGATAATGTGATTGGACAACGCTTACGCGAAGGCGGGGCCCATGACGCCACTGTCCTCGGACTAGAGAAAGACGCCATTTTGTTTTTTAGCGGTGAGGAGGAGAACCGGAAAAATTGTAGCGAAACTGCACCAAAAGGTAAATAATGTCGAAACGACACATTTTGCGTTGTCATTCTGATGTATGTCATACAGAGGTCTTTTTAATGTACCTGTCGTCTACACGTGGCTCGCAGAAACCGTGACTTCGGTTAATGAATGATCATTTCAGTCAGGGAGGCTAACAGGCTAACTAACGGATGTTTGCTTAGCTGATGTGGAACTGCACAACCAGTTCGCGCCTACTTATCCGAATATACAGACATTTTTCAGCGCCCCCTTTTCGCTTAAACATGTTTTTACCGTCTTCAAAACTGTATAGTTTCTCGGGAGTGACCGGAGTAAATAAGTAGCAGCCAAGTAAACAGTGGAGTGATCTAGTTATCTCGCCTGCGCCCTTAGCATATAGCAGACGACAAGGCGTCGCTCGCGACACAAGCAGAACGCTCCCTTTATAATGAACGCTGACAGTCTGCATTGATTGTGAGATCTAGTTTGTCTCTTAGCTAGCAGTGTAAACGTAAAAGAACGAGGACTTGAACAAATGATTAGATCACAGTGATTCAAAATCAGCATTACAGTTACTGTGCGTAATCTGTTAGCGTGAATGATTGTTAGGCCGTGTTTCTGAGATCCTTCAGTACGAAAAACTGACGTAATTTCTGTCGCTTTGTATTTTTTTGTGTGCAGTGTTGCGTCTGTTTTTACGAGTTCACCAGAAATGATGCCTGTGTAATTGTTGGTAACCTCATGCAGGTCTAAAGTGGTTTGCTTTTTGACAAGCGAGAACAGGATTGATCCAGTCTTTTGCATCATAAAAAAATTAGAGGACAGAGTATGTAAAAATAATAAATAAATAAAAACAGCGATAGGATGACATCTTTCTTTTGTCTACATAGCTAGCAGGTGTCAAACACCAGGTTTCCACTGTAATGCATGATGGGATCGATTCACAGATCTGTTTTTATTCATGAGGTTGTACCGCTTCTGTTGAATTGTAAGGTGTTTCGTAAGCGAACACAGCCTCCCAGTCACCCTGATTATGAATGACTGGCGTGTTGATTTCTAGTTAGGAAGCATTTCTCGCTATAATTGGCTGTCTCTGTCGCAACATTGAAACTGTGGATGGGATCAGATGTTGTCATGTGATTTTTCTCTAGCCTCTGTTACGCTCTCACTTCCTAGTATGCCTGATAAATGGGTTGTCATAACCACTTCAGTCTTTGATCTTTTTGCACGTTTGATGAGCATTTTCATTCTCATATTTTACATGTATCAAGAGAGTTTAATCTCACTTGATTGACCTATTAGATATCTGGATGTATTTGACACCTGGTTTGTTTTTATTGATGTTTTTTGTACATCATCTAAAAGTACATGTTTAAGGTTATGATTAATCAGCTTGATCACTGCTATTATTTTTCGAGCATGAGCTGGATGGGAAGGTGTTGATTTCTCTCATTATGAGTTGTTCATTAGCCAGAGCGTTCTGTCTTTCATGCATAACTTTATACATCAGTATTTAGATTGACTTTATTAAGGTTTTCTTATAAAAGCTAAGTCTTAAGAGTTTAAACATTTGTAAAACTGTTGCTTTTTTTTTTTTTTTTTAATTTTCATTCCCAAATATCAGGAATGTTGTTTGCCGTCTGATACTCCCCGCAGGGAAAATAAACATTTTCTGTGTGAAATGTGTGTTTAGGGGAAGTCAGTTGTTGTAAATGTTAGCAGACAGCTGCTGGAGTTACACAGGAGAAACACAATTTACACTACTGTTTAAAGGTTTGGGCTCTGTAAGATTTTATTATTATTATTATTATTATTATTATTATTATTTAAATGTTTATTCAGCAAGTATGCTGCTTATAATGTTACAAAAGATTTGTTTCAAATAAATGCTGTTGTTTTGAACTATCATTTTATAAATAATAAGAAATGTTTCTTGAGCATCAAATCAGCCTATTAGATTAATTTCTGATGGATCATGTGACACTGAAGATTGGAGTAATGATGCTGAAAATTTAGCTTTGCCATCTCAGGAATAAATTAGATTTTAAAATAGAAAAGAGTTATTTTGCATTGTAATAATATTTAACAATATTACAGTTTTAACAAATAAATGTAGCATTGGTGAGCGTTAGCGATTCCTTTCAAAATCGTTAAAAAATCTTACAGACCCCAAACTTTTGAATGATAGTGTATCTGAATGTTACTTTGCATTTAAGTATTAAGCTGAAGACTTCACAGTAAGAATGGGGTCGTTATTTAAGCTTGGGCTTAACCTTAAATGCCATCAGTTTCAGCATGACTAGCTCAGTCTGTTACCAGTGGAAACAACAACAAAAAAAAGTCTGCAATACTCATCACATCTGATGCATGATTTTTAAATGTGTTGCTGCACAGAGGGATAAAGTGAATCACTGTGGAGAAAGAGCAAAATTTCACTTAACACAAGCAATTTTTTTTAAAATGTTAAGACACAGTCATTGAAACATGTTACTGGCATCATATATTTTACTTAATCAAGGCTTTGTAGACTGATGATCGAGGTAATCTTCAATGCAATGTGTGAGGTTCTAGCTTTATTTACACAGGGCAGAGTTTAGTGTACAGTTGTGACCAGAGCAACTTCATTAACAAGAGCTTCTCATTTCACCTTTTCTCCTCAATAATTCAACTTCTATGGTTCTTGTAAATAATTGAGTTGGCTTCATTTGTTGCTGACATACCCTATGGCCGATTAAAAAAAATCTTTGAATTGGTCCATTATTTTTCCAAAACGTCTGGTCTTACCTTTTCTTTCTTTATCTGAAACACACATCGACCACAATGAAACCCGTCTGACTGATCAGTGACTCAACCTGTTAAAATATGTGTAAGTTACAGAATGAGTCAAATTTTTTTTGTAGCACTTCCTTGTATTTGCTTCTTCCCCTTGTAGAGCACATCATTTAAACAAAAGGGGTGTTTTTCAAATAGTTTGAGGCTTATGTAGTCGTTTTCTTCTGTTGGGACTTTGTTTCAACTCTGGTGTCACTGCATTCTGAAGCCCTACCTTTTTTTTCTTTTTACCCAAAGGACACTGCTCTCACAATCTCATTGGGTGTGTTCTCACACCATTCTTAGCACCTAAATTAGACTCGGTAGACTAGACAATGTACATTTCTTCAGATTGAGTACTTGTGTACACTCAGTAGGGCTGTGCGGTATATCGAGTTTGTACGATATATCGATTTAAAAAAAAAAAAAAAATTTTTTTTATAAGCG
Source organism: Acrossocheilus fasciatus (assembly GCA_036784905.1). Lineage (NCBI taxonomy): Eukaryota > Metazoa > Chordata > Actinopteri > Cypriniformes > Cyprinidae > Acrossocheilus > Acrossocheilus fasciatus. The sequence continues at coordinate 2,666,692 of JAXUIB010000029.1, read as the reverse complement.
ATACGGTATGAAGTAGGGCTGAAACGATTCCTCGAGTAATTCGAGTAACTCGAATACAAAAAATCATCGAGGCAAATTATTGTGCTTCGAAGAATCGTTTTTGTCCATTTACTAGGGATGCACTGAAATGTCGGCCGCCGAAAATTATATGCAGCGCCGCGCCGCTCAGCAGTGTTCTGGTTTCACTCTCATCACTGCGCCGCGTGACGCTCCGTTCAACATTCCGCTCTATCGCTGTGCATTCTGCTCATTTACCGCTCGTGCTCACCGGAAAAGCTAAGTCCGCTCAAATAACGCGTGATAATAAATTTCTATACTTGTTCCTGTTTGCAGTAGCGTTACTGTAGTACAGCTGTACTGGGCAACGCTGGTAAAATCTCCTTCACTGACTGATCTGCTCCCCTCACATGCGCTGATAATAATAGCTTTGCCAGGGTTTTTATATTTTTAAACGTTTACTTGATATTTCTGTACTCAAAATCATAATTTCTATTCATTTCCCACTGATTTACGTGATCTGATGAGCATTAACTCATATTACGCGATTATACTCTGTATGAATGGATGGCAGAGACGCGTTTTCCTTTACCACACAAACACAGAAGCGCGCGTGACGCTCGCGGTGATTTCAGCGTCTGCCGTCTCAATGAGGACATAAACACACGAACTACATCTCCAGAACTGCTCTGAGAGTCACTTCATGAGCGTTTCATTTGAGTAAAACTAGTGTCATATCATATTCACACAGAAATTTAAAGGAATTCACGGCAACCCGTCAAAATTAATTTGTTAAAACCTAAAAATAAAACATTTCATAAGGCTATTTTCAGAATAAATAACAATAAAACATTAGATGAGAGAAAATAAAACATAACTTTATAATTGTCATTTTCTTTAATCATAGCTATAATTATAATAACACTTAAAATATGTAAAAAGTGTTTGTTTCATCCACTTGAAGGGTGGGTACATTGTGTGCACAATGCACATGATCAGGAAAAACCCTGTTTGCAGGACTATACATTATTTGGATAATTAGTCGAAAACAACAACAACAGTTATGTCTGATTCTGTTGCATAGAACTGAATAAAAAATAATACATTGATATTTAATATATTTTCTGTCCAATTTTCTTTCAATAAAAGTGTGGTTATTTTATTGGCTTGTGTTTTTTAAATTCTGTGTCATTAAAATTGGGTTAAATTAAAAAGTCTTACAAAACTACTTTATATTATTGAATAAAATAAATAATTATTACAAAGCAGTTTCGGTTTTTGACCAAGCACATCCAGAATTCTCGGTTTCGGCCCAGAATTTTCATTTCGGTGCATCCCTGTAACTGCATAGAGTGCATGTTTGCAACCACATGCTCCTTTAAAGGATTACACACACACACACACACACACACACACACACACACCAGTATGCAGAGAGACATTTAAGAGGGTTTATTCTCCAAATAACTTTAAATTCATGTTGCTGAAAAATGTATTAATAAATGTTGTGTGTATGGACTCTTGTTTTTGTTCCACGTTAGCTTCCTGCCCACTAATATTTGCCTCTTACAAAAGCCACAAAGCCTTCTAAGAAGAACGTAAAGGCTCATGTCACGCCTGAGCTGTAGTTAGGCTGAAACTTGAAAGTTAAGTTGCACAATGTTTAGGTTTTATTATTATTTTTTTATTACTATTATTTTGAGTTATGTCTTAGTTTTAGGTTGTACTATGTTTACCTTTTTTAAAGTAATTTGAAATTGATTTTTATATTTTTATATATTTGTATTTTGAATGTAATACGGCAGTTAAATGCACTAAATGGGTTTAGTTTTATTAATATATGCAATTTCAGCAATAAAAATGTACATTTTTCTAAAAAGGAAACAAATTACTTGTTCATTTTAAGAGACCTGTCTTATTTTCTCTTGTATATTTAGTATTGCTCTTTAATAAAGAAAAAAACTCGTCTTATCCGATTACTCGATTAATCGATAGAAATTTCGGTAGAATACTCGATTACTAAAATATTCGATGGCTACAGCCCTAGTATGAAGCAATATCGTTAATATCGATATACAGTAATTTGATACGAGCGCATCTGAAAAAATATCTAGGGAGGGGACACTGAACTGCTGCGGAGAAAGTGCATAATGCAATTTGTTCTAAACATGTGACAAGCTTTATATGAAGGGCTTTAAAAAAACTCGTAAGATGTAGTAGCCTATAGTTTGTTTAAAGTGGCTCGCTCTCGCTCCGTCAGATATAGAAGGCTGCGTGTGAAGCTGACAGAGATGCTACTCGTGCTGTTTAATGTGTTTGAGATGTGCTGTTTTCCTTAACGCATAATTTACATTTCACAGGTATATTATTTATCTCTAAATGTTAGAAAGCCATGGAAATATTTCCATTTTGCAGTCAGAAGTGCGTGAGCTTTTGCTTTGCGATTCTCCGCTAAACTTCACAGACTTCATTTAGAACGAGCGCCGCCGCACGCATGTGCGCCAAACAGACGGAGCGCAATGAAATAGGAGCACAATAACTCTGACTAAAATATGCATTTTGCTGAATTATATGTAGTTGGACAATATATGTGACACATGTAGAATTTTAAACCTACAAGTAAGTGTATTTGTATGATAGCACTAACTGTAAAGTGTAATGGGGTAATCAAAATAGCCTTTTTACTCAATTAGTCTTTGCTTTTTTATTTTCATTTTAGTAAATTTAACTGCTTTAAAAGCATTATTTTTGTTTTAGATTGCAATGTTACAGTGTTAGAATGTAATGTGATTTGAACCCTTTTTGCACATAATATATGCCTTCATGCTTACATTCACTTCATTTGTTTAATCCAAATACAAAGTACCGAGATATATACCGTATACCGCACATCAGCCAAAAAATATAGAGTTATGAATTTTTGCTCATATCGCCCAGCCTTGGTGAACAACAGCATCTTTTTTTATCTTTTGTGCAGCTGCAGTCTTCTGGATTATTTTTGCACAAAATGTATTTTGTAAAGTGTAGGGTATTGCTGCTTCACAATTCAGTACGCATCATGATACACATCACAGTTCAAAATGTCACTGTGCTTCATGGCATTATAATTGAATCATGATTGAAACAGTGGCAAACGCATAAGAGAAGCTCAGTGAATCCGATTCAATTTCTCCCGCAAGTTTGCTGCACTTTTGTCCAAAACGGCGAGTCTTTCTGGATTCAGATTCAGTAGTTTCAGAGTTCAGGCTTTAGATGACTGTCTTCTTTATTAAGTACTGAAAATGATAAATTAAAATACTCAAAGGCCAAAGTATCAGTGTAATAAGTAGACTAATGAATGATCATATCAGTACAGATCTTTTGTATACATTTTTCAAACACTACAGGTTTTAAAGCAGATTAACAAGGTAACCCATCTGTTGCATGAAAACAAACAAATTTAGGAATTATTATGCTTTCCGGTTTATAATTCTTCAAACATATAATTCTTCCTGAATAAGGATATGGTGGCTTCATTGTCTAAAACTGTAATTTATCGCTTGAGTTATAGTTGGGATTAGAGGGTAACTCAGTCGATGGGGACCAGGATCTCCAGCCATCTCTCTCTGTGTCTCTGATTAATTCAGAGGGCAGGTGTCTCCTCTTACAGGTTTGTCAGGTTTCTGGTTACCTCCTGTACTCTTCTTTCCACCGATGGCATCTTGCATTCACCTCATCACTGCTTGGCTTTTGTTTCTCTGTCTCTCCTGCCTCCTCTTTTCTCTTCACGTGGTGAATCAGCCTTGACCTACACTTGTTTCCCCAGAGTCAGATGTGGTTGAACCATAACAAGCATTAATGGCACATTGAACGCTTAATCAGTTCCTGTGTAGTTCCTGTGTGTGGATTGTGTCATTTGGGTCTTTAATTTCTTTCCAGTGGATACTATGCATTTATTTAGCAGATACCTGAATTTGCAACTTACGGCAGAGTGATTTGTGGTTGAGCGCGCTGACTTAAAGCGTCGCCTCCTTGCAGGGTTTAAGCTTCTGTTTTCCAGTTTCCACCCCGATCATTGCTATTATGTGACACCATCTTCAGGCAGTCAAAATTTTATTTGCCAATAGTAATGAAGTTGCTGTTTTTGGTCAGTAATTTAAATTGGACAGTGACTTGAGTGAGGCATTTTTCTGCTCTATAGACCTTATGTAGCTTGTTGTCTTCTGTCCTCCTTTTGTATTACCACGATGTGAAGGTAAAGTCGTACGAATTTATGAATTAATCGTTTGTTTTAAAATCTTATTGGTCTACTGACATTTGTTATGACATCTGCTTCAAACATTATTTTTGTTAAAGTTTATCCACTTCAACAGTGATGCTACAGGGCTACCGCAAAAACAGAAGTTCAAAGACAAAATTCTAAAGAGAACTGCGCACTTGTTTCTCTGGCGTATAAGATCTAATTCCATCTACCTTCTCTGTTCTTCTCTGCAGATCCGCCACCATGGGGAATATGTTTGCAGGCCTCTTTAAGAATCTCTTTGGGAAGAAAGAGATGAGAATTCTGATGGTGGGCTTGGATGCTGCTGGAAAGACCACCATCCTGTACAAACTGAAACTGGGAGAAATAGTCACCACCATCCCCACTATCGGTCTGTGATTCTTGCACTTTTACCATGCTTTCTTTCTCAGTTTTCCCTATTTCAGACTACCAAACATTGCACCATGTATTGGTATACATCACATGAGTACTGCTGTTTTATTTCTCTCAGTCGGCCTGGTTCTGGAAATGTTATTTTCTCCATGGGCATTTAAAAAAAACATCAATAAAAAGTTGTAAGGCGTGAATCAATCCAACCAGCTCTGAAATTAGTCATTAGATAGGCCTACTTTGATTTTAAGAAAAAATGTTTCCTGTATTTTTAACTCTTATTGTACTTTTATCCACCGTCCCTTCCCCATCTCATTCCATCTCTTTGTGTCCTATCTTATCCCTCTATCCCATCTCTTTCTCTGCTGTCTGTGTGTGTAAAAATTCTTTGCCCTCGGGCTTTAGTATTATTAGAGCAGGGCCCCAGCACAAGAAGTTCATGCCTTTTCACCCTCATTGCATCTGTCCCTCTTTTCTTTGAGCCAGTGTTTAACTTGTCGCCTTTTCTCTTTGCAGGTTTTAATGTTGAGACGGTAGAGTATAAGAACATCAGCTTCACTGTGTGGGATGTGGGCGGTCAGGATAAGATCCGGCCGCTTTGGAGGCACTATTTCCAGAACACACAAGGTGACTGTCCACACATACACACAGAGAACCAGGTATTAATCAACTCTTGAGTGCATACTTAAGTCTGTCACTGTTATTTCCACAGGCCTGATTTTTGTTGTGGACAGTAACGATAGGGAGCGAGTGAATGAGGCGAGGGAGGAGTTGACGAGGATGCTGGCGGAGGACGAGTTGAGAGATGCTGTTCTGCTTGTCTTTGCCAACAAACAGGTAAAAGAGAGAAAAATTAAATTCTTTTAAACACAAGTAGCATCAGCAGTCCAAGTATTCATTTGGTTCCTTTTCTGCCTTCTGCTGTGGTTGATGTCATGTATGACTGTTTCATTGATTGGCCTGCGTATTAATACAGTTGTTCTGATTTGATTTAATTCTGATTCACCAGCTCTTAATTAAATTCTGTTTGGATTTGATTAGATTCCAATTAAGGTATACTAGTTTCTTTCTTATTAAGGTATATTTATCACATTTATCGATTTTGCTTATATTGCTGTTAAGAAGTTTAGTGGGGTTTTTTTTTTTGTTTTTTTTAAAGAAATTAGTACTTTTATTTAGCAGGCATTTTATTCAGCAGCATTAAGTTTATCAAAAGTGAGAGTTAAGACTTTTACGTTCTAAGGAAATATTTCTATTTTAAATAAATGCTGTTTTTTTTTTTTTTTAACTTTTTATATATCAAAGAATACTTAAAGTATCACTGTTTATACAAAAATATTAAGCAGCTGTTTTTAAAATTTGATAATAAAAATAAATGTTTTTTTTGAGCACCAATTCAGCATAATATACTTATTTCAGATTTGCTGCTAAAAATCTAGATTTGTCATCACAGGAATAAATTGCATATTAAAACAGAATAGAGTTTTTGTTTAAAATGTAATGAAATGTAAGCATAAGAGACTTTTTTTTTTGACCTAAATTTTGATGCAAGAAATTCCCTCTCTGTAAATGCTGTAGATTAAATGCACCAGTGCTTTAAACTGATTCAAACCACTAACTCATCTTTAACTACTACACTGGCCTCGTTTTTGGTTATGTTGTTGATTCATTAAAATGAACTGGCCTATATGAGTCATTAAAGGTAGTTCAGCAGAACACAATGACATCTGCAGGACGGGCAGCACGTTTTCACACAGCCAGTAAAAATAGGCCAGTTTTTAAGAATCCATGTCGAGCAAATCAAAAAAAGGTATTTTTAAAAAGCTCAGTATTTGACTGCATTGCTCTTTTCATCTGTTGCGCAACAGGACCTGCCCAATGCGATGAACGCAGCCGAGATCACAGATAAGCTGGGCCTTCATTCCCTGCGTCATCGTAACTGGTACATCCAGGCCACCTGCGCCACCAGTGGGGATGGCCTGTACGAAGGGCTCGACTGGCTCTCCAACCAGCTCAAAAACGCTAAATGATCCATTCCACCCTCTCCTCTTCTGTCAGCGCTGTGTGTGTATGAATGTGTGTGAAGGGTGACAGCACTGGTTTCAGTCTTGCCCGGTTGCCCAGTTTATCCATTTCTTTCTCTTGTCCAGTCTTGTATACGTCAGAGACTCTGCCCAGTGCTGTCTTTAATACACATGCAAGAGTGTGTGTGTTTACGTGTGTATGTATGTGTGAACTGAGGGTGGGAGTAGCCTTGCTGTGCCTTTCAAAATAGACACTCAGTGTACAGCACGGTTCTCTCTTTCTCTCTCTTCTCCCTCCTCTCCCCGTGGTTTTCTGCACGCAAAGAATGACCCAGGATGTTAAATATTTCTGTTACCTAATACACTGAAACCAGACTATAGGCCTGATTTGTCCCTTTCCCAATGTTTAAAGCAATCACGCATGTCTAAAATGTTACAAGGTGTGAGTTGCCATCCTTTGACCCCACATTTGATAAAACTCATTGTAACCTGCATCAGGTTGGGAAAAAAAAAGAAGGAAAAAATCAGACAATAAAGTGACATTTCTTTTCCATCCATTCTTCTTCGCGTTATTTGAAAATCATGCTAATGCTTTCAGGTACGTCACATGACGCTTTCCATGTGAACACCAGCTCGCTTTCCCTACTGCTGTCCTCAGTCAAGCGCATTCAAGCACAAGCCTGTGAAACCTTTCGTTTACACAAAGTCAGTTTGTACAGCGTCTTAAACTATTGCCTGTGGGGAAGAAATCATTTGACCCTGTGTCTGCTTTGTTTCTTTTTTTTTTTTGGATCTTGCTGATCATCCAATCAGATCCCAGGCACTAACTAACAGCCTTACATGTGTTTTGATTGCCATGTAAGAGATGACTGCAGAAGTGATGGGCGTTTGTGGGAGTACGGAGGGAGTGAGCGCCTTCTGCTGGGGCAGCGAGGCCTTTTGCGAGCTGCTCCCACTCCAGTGATTCTTTTTTTTTTTTTTATTGTTGTGACGATTATTTTTTTCTTTATTATGGTCTCTTTCAAGTTGTCCTGCATCATATGTACAGTCAGAATCTCACGAGTGTTCAGGTGAGGCCGCTAAGGGCTTTTTGAGATGCATTCTCCCAATTGTAATCTAAAATTGAGACACCTGATAGGTAGATGAAGATCCAGGCATATCTGTGACTGATCCAGAGTCACCAACGAGCTTCATTGGTTCCTTGGTTGGTATGAGAGAATTGCAGAACAGCTGCAGGTCAAAATGTAAACTCCTTCAGCCAGCTTTAGTCCTCCCTCTTCCATTTCTCACATTCTTTCCTCCTTCCTTGTTTCTCTTCATCGGTTGGTGGCTGCTCTACCTGATGCACCAGTCCATTTTGAAACACGTCACTGATAGAATCAAGCACCAGCAGAGAGATGTTCGCTTTGAGAATGTGTACATGCATCTTATAATAATCCAAAACTGACAAACACGTTTTGTTTTCCTTCATATTCCAAAGGCAACTGCAGTGTTGAATACAGCATTGAAGATTGTGCTGTAATGACTGCAGTGGTCCTAACCCTGTACTGACCTCTCACAAGGGAATAGGTGACGTTTCACCGTGTGTGAACCTTGATAGCAACATGAATGCATTTTATTTGTTTTTCTTCCCCCTTTGTCTGTCACCAAAATTCATGTTTCATAACTCTAATAATGTTTTTTGGCCTTTTAGTTGATACAGATCTACTGTAGTAGATAAAGATTTATTTGAATAAGCATCATCTATGACGAGTAATTAAAGTGTATGAGTATGAAAATGTATTTAGCTTGCAGATTTCATTTAGCTATCCTATGTTCAGATGTGAAGCTTTAATTTCAAAAATTCTGTAAAATAATAGGAGCAAGGAACGTGAGCACATGTTTGTTTTCTTTTACTGAAATGGTTTTTGTTTTAGCTTTTTTTTTTTTTTAAACCCATCTTGTAACATCTGATAAATGCACTATAATAAAGAGATCTCTATTACAATTGATTTGTTGTTGTTCCTTTATTTTACAACTTTTGTCAGTATTCAAGTCCTCATGGGTCCTATTGGTGGAGCTCTGGTGTGGTTATGTCAGACACTAGTTCAACTGCAGGTGGTGCTGTGGAACTGATGCTGACAAGACAAGAGTTACAGTTATCAGATTGACAAATACATGCCTTATAAAGACATCAAGTCAACGTTAAGTTTGAGCTTTTATCAATTATTTACCTTAACAGTTTGCTTAATTGTCCAGCCTCTTTGATACGTGGACACCTAAACAGGTCCTGCACAAGATATTGTGACAAAGAACCACTAATACACATACTGTAGAATAATTTCAAGTAACCTTTGTCTCAAAGCTGTCATAAAATCAATCCTGAAATCTTACTGTTGGGGTCTTATCATGAATGTACAGCACATATGACCCAACAATTCAATGATGTTGACGGTTCACATTTTATTTCCTATTAAACAAGCTACCGCACCATATTTTTGACCCTAAAAACGTTAACATTTTTGCTTGTCATTAAATTACGAATGCTTATTCAAGAACAACTTGGAGAATGAATTAAAAGTTCGGGGTAAGACTCTGCTGGTTTTATTTACATGGTAAAAGGCTTTACATTGCCAAAGCATTAGTAACATTTATGTACAGAAATAAGACAAAGTTGTGCACACCATTATAAAGATGGCATTAGTTGAAGAGGAGTGCAAGGACATGACTGTTGCAGAGCAATGATGAACATGGAAGCCACACACAGAACTTCCGTTTTAAATAGCCGTCGCTAACTCAGTAAACTGGATTTGATTGTTGACGATTTCGCTTGATCTGGGATCATTTTGTTCTTCGAAGCTCATCCTGGACTTGCTGTCATAGCAACAGGTCCTTAAGCTTAAACCTGCTCGGGAGCAGGTTTATTTCTTGCAAACAGAATTAGTTTGCATCTTTTTAAGCAGAATTGATATTTAAAATTGATCCCAGCCAGCGTTACTTTATTACAAGAGTATCCTACTGGACCAGGGACAATAATTTAAAATAATAATAAATTAAAAATTAATTTGAAAATAATATAACAATATAGTAATATAATTATGCTTTGTAGTCTATAATACTATAGACCCAGCCAGTTTTACTCATTTAAAGATTTATTAGTGATGAAATAATTACTTTATAATTGTATTGAGTCTTGCATGCTATAAAGTCTGAATCCTGCATTCATTTGAGTGATGACAGATATTATGTGGCTTGATGGAGCGCAGAGATGCAGATAACTGGATCTCTAAGAAACTTTAATGCTGTCACATAAGGAACTTGCTTCAAAGATAAAATTAGATCAGTTATCAGGATTAGAAGATCTGGAACCTTTCAAATCATCTCAGATGTAATAAACGACGTACGAAGAACGGGCCCCTGAGCTGCTGGGACAATCTCCAGCATTTTACCTAGGACTAGTAGTAGGAAGACAAATGGATTTAAGGATTACACAAGAGAGAGAGAGAGACACCATTTTGTTTGTAATTCATAGAAAACAAATCAAAGTTAAACAAAATGGGTCTAGAGAAACCATGTCAACTGGAGAATAAGATTTGAGCTGCACATAGAATAAAAACCCATCGTCTGCTTTTCTGGGATTAGGTCATGGTGGCAACAGACCAAGAAGAGCAGCCCATGTGTTATCTATTAATACATGTAGAGACACAGGAGAAGAGATTTAAAAAAAAAAAAAAACCACACACACAACACAGGAATCCTATAAAGACACACTACTACTACAGCAACAACAACTCACTGTGAAAGAAGGATATTTAACTGTGATCAGTGTATAAAATGCAGAGGTGGGTAGAGTACCCAAAAACTGTACTCAAGTAAAAGTACTTGAAATATTTACTCAAGTAAAAGTAATAGTCTGAATAGTCACTTGAGTAAGAGTAAAAAAAAAATATTGGGTAAAAAAAACTACAAGTAATTAGTTACTAGTTACTTTGGATCATATACTGAACATAGTATATTTTTTATTTAGATATATAAATAAAATTTTATACACACACATACATATATATATACACACAGATATACACAGCCGTTCAAAATACTTTTAATGTTTTTTTTTAATGTAATTTATTTCAGTGATGCAGATCTGCATGTTTTCTGAAGATCATATGACTCTGAAAACTGAAGTAACAGCTGATACAAATTCTGATTTGCATCACTGAGTTAAATTAAATTATATTTTAAAGTTTAATTATGTATTATAAGTGTATATAAGCTCTGACATGACCGCTACTGAACATCACGAAACAAATGCACTTCTTCCGTCTGTTCTGCAAAATGTAAACAAATGTAGCCTTTATTTCTGCAAGCGTAAATATTGTGAAAATATCAATATTAATTGTCTCTAGGCAAGGCATTCCTCCGGAACTAACGCGGGTTTGGCGGGTGTTTATTTCATACTCTGTGACAGCTTATTTAATGAATAAATTATACATTGTATTTAATGTGTAAGGTACATGTACAACAAACTGTAATGTCATAGTGGTATCGTGTACTCTAATCAAATCAAGTAACCAAGTCTTCAAGGCAGTCGCCTAGCTACGGGTGGGCCCGGGCCCACCAACTTTCATCTGTGGCCCACCCAATAAGAAGTTTGTAATTTTCCAAATGGATGTAATTTATTAACCGATACTAATAAACGTCTTATTTCACTGTAACTTTATTTACTATCAATATTAAAGGCTTGTTTTCATGGTCAATTACAGGTCGTTTCTTAGTTTTCCCTCTTCCTATAGGTGCATCATATGCTTGTCAAAATGACGATTCGTCCGTTTCTGTTTAGTCCCACCGTCGTTATGTTTACGACGTAAGGATATAATAGTAAAATGTGCTTGTTTGTGAAGTTAAATTTGAAAATAGCCTTGTGAAGCAAACATAAATCAGATCAATTCTTTTAAAAAGTAAAAGTCTTAGCAATAAATCCGGACCGTCTACAAATGAAACCCGACAGACCACCTGAGGTGCTGGATTTATCGATCAGAAACTTCTGAACCAGTGTTTGAAACATCATATTAGCATGTACAGTGTTTGATCTGCTAAACAGATGCCTCCTTTGTGGAAAGAAACACAAACATTGTGCTAGATCCTGGTCGCCAAAACAAACTGCATAATTTGCAGCTGCGCACATTTCTGCGGTCCTCGATGCGCGTGAACTGACAGAGATGTTTGATTATGAAATCATCAACGAAGCCCCATTGTTTCACACTGAGGTAATGCTTTTTAATAAACTTCCTTTAGTTAACGTTAGTTAATGCATTAACTAACATTAGGAATACGTTTGTTACCATGTTTATTCAGTTGTGTTAACCAGCTCAGGCAAATGTTAACAGATACAACTTTTAATTTTAATAATGTCCTATTAGTAAATTTTGAAATGAACATTAATATAACAAATTACTAATGTTAATGCATGCTTTAGAAGTACTGTGTAATGAACCTTGGTGCTCTATTTTTTGCTGGCAATTTGACATGCTGTTTTCATATGCTACACACCTGGCCCACCCAGTTTTATGTAGGCCCACCCACTTAAACATTTCTGGCTAAGCTAGTGCTTAACCGCTTCAGATGACTCAGCGCGTGCTGCAGGGAACTGAACGAATCATTCAAACTGATTCGCGAACCGATTCACTGGTCTGCCAACTGGTTTGATCAAGCCTTTGAACAGAATTGACTCAAAAGAATGAATCATTCGCGAACGGGCTTCGCTCATTGCTCAGAGAAAAAGTAGACGACGCGCTTGGAATAAATTGAAGGATTTTTAACTTGTATTGCATTAAGATAAAGTAACCAGAGGAGCGTCGCCCACAGTAACGAAGTAAAAGTACCGATTTTTCACAAAAAATGTACTTGAGTAAGAGTAAAAGTACCCATTTTTAAATGTACTCTAAAAGTATTAGTTACCCAAAAAAATTTACTCAAGTAAATGTAACTTAGTAAATGTAACTCGTTACTACCCACCTCTGATAAAATGGCATTGTGGTATGCCATTAGTATGGTACACTAATGGAAGGGGCAACAGAGCTTAAATGTTTAGCAAATCTTAGTTAGATACCCTCTTATATTAGTGTTCTCAGCTGCTTAAGCATTTCCACAAACAATTGGTTCTGATCAGAGGTGGGCAGTAACGAGTTACATTCACTGGAGTAAATATTTTGGGTTTTCACTCATCTCGGTGTCAGAGGTTATATACACATTTATAATACATAATTAAACTTTAAAATATAAATTTAATTTAACTCAGTGATGCAAATCAGAATTTTGTATCAGCTGTTACTCCAGTTTTCAGAGTCATATGATCTTCAGAAAACATTAAAATATTTTGATTTATTACCAGTGTTGTTAAAAAACAACAAACAAAAAAAACTGCATATGCTGGTTAGGTATGTCTTGAAGCTGGGATGCTGGTTTATGCTGGTCATGTGCTGGTCTTGAGCTGGTCGGACCTGCTTAAACCAGCGAAGGACCAGCATCCCATGCTTCAAAACATACCATACCAGCATATGCTGTTTTTTCAACAGGGAACAGTTTTGCTGCTTAATATTTTTTTGAATCTGTGACATTTTGTTCAGGGTTCTTTTATGAATAGAAAGCTAAAAAAGGACAGCACTGATAATAAATCAGGCTGATAAAAATTCTGATCTACATCACTGAAATAAACTACATTTAAAAAAACCCAAAACATTAAAAATATTTTGAACGGCTGTATGTATGCATGCATATAAAATTTTATTTAAATATCTATATATCTAAATAAAAATATACTATATTCAGTATACGATCCAAAGTAACTAACCGAGTAGTTTTTTTATCCAATACTTTTTTACTCTTACTCAAGTGACTATTCAGACTATTACTTTTACTTGAGTAAATATTTCTTCAAGTACTTTTACTTGAGTACAGTTTTTGGGTACTCTACCCACCTCTGGTTCTGATACCCAAATTTAAGACTATACTCAAAATGGAACCATTACAGATCACCTACCATTTTCTTAGCCTAATTTTTCAATACGTTTGCAGTTTCCTTTAGGCCATTGTTCTGGAGAATTCTAGTTAACTAAAACTCTCCAAAAGGACTTGCCTATATTTGGTTCCATCCAGGTTGTCCTTGATGCTAATACGCTTTCCAGTTACTCCTGTGAAATGAATACATGATGCTGTCATCACAGTTATGTGGGGAAACTATATTTGGCTTGTCCCCAGTACAGCACTTTCCTTTCAGGTAAGAAAGTTCAAGGTTTTGAAAATCTTCCTCTTTTTTTTTCCCCTTCTTACAAATTCATCTCTAAACCCCACAGACAGCAAAACTGATACATGCTTCTATTTCAGTTATAAAAGCTCAACTGAGCAAAACTTTCGAACTGGAATTAATGATGCCATCGAGCAATTGAACACAGGTGGACTCAAATGAACATTAGGTCTTACCCTGTTAAGGTAATTAGCACAATTGCTCAAGATTAATCACTTCATGCCGTTTACAGTTAAACCAAAGGGCTCGAATGTCAGAAACATGAATTTCAGATATTCATTTTAAAGTTGGCACTAAATGAGAAATCACCATATCTATTTTTTTTAGATACATTTTCTCAGATTAGTTTTGTTATCTGATTTGTCAAAACTGCTCCATTTACACTTAAAGAAACACTCCACTTTTTTTGGAAATAATAAGTAGAGTTTTACCGTTTTTGAATCCATTCAGCCGATCTCCGGATCTGGTGATAGCACTTTTAGCATAGCTTAGCATAGATCATTGAATCCAATTAGACCAGTAGCATCGCGTTCAAAAACGATCAAAGAGTTTCGATAGTTTTCCTATTTAAAACTTGACTCTTCTGTAGTTATATCGTGTACTAAGACCGGCGGAAAATGAAAAGTTGCGATTTTCTAGTCCTATTTGGCTAGGAACTATACTCTCATTCCGGCGTAATAATCAAGGAACTTTGCTGCCGTAACATGGTAGCTAGGTAACTAGTTATAATATAGCTGGGGACTACTTTCAGGCGCTGCGTAATATCACTGCGCCTGCTGCGGCCATGTTCAAGTTTTTGATTCAGGGGGTCTATGATGTCCTCCCATGTCCATCCAACTTGTGCATATGGGGCAAAATAGAAACACCTGCATGCCCTCTTTGTTCCAAAGTAGGGACATTAGAACACATCCTGAGAAGCTGCTCCAAGGCGCTGGGTGAGGGCCGGTATCGATGGAGGCACGACCAGGTCCTCAAATCCATCGCTGAGGCAATCAGCAAGGGGATCAAGGACAGTCGACACACCCAAGCTACAGCCAAGGCCATTCACTTCATCAGGGAAGGACAAAAGCCAGAGAAGGCATCGGAAAACCGCTCTGTAGGTTTGCCACAACGTGGAGGCAGCAGAAAGAGCTTCTAGATGGCTCTGGCTGAAGAGGGGAGAGCAGTGGGGGCAGTAGAATGCCACTTGGACACAGGCCGGGGTCTGATCAGCCTCGGTCGGGTCGCCAGAACGAGGGTGTCTGTTGTAAGACCCGAAACACTCAGTGACTCCTGGAAACAACACTGATGATGTGTCCAAGGTCGTGCATCAGAAGATGCTTTTGTAAACTATATAATTTATTTTTTAAATTTTTTTATTTAAGTGTAAATGGAGCAGTTTTGAAAAATCAGATAACAAAACTAATATATATATATATATATATATATATATATATATATATATGAAATTTACATATATAACAACCAGATACAATCAGATGCATTTACACAGTATGCAGTTACGGCTGGAATGCATCTCAAACCACTTTTTGAAGCCTTAAATGTGTTTTAAAGGGCATTTACACCTGGTAATTTTTTGCAATCAGTTAGTTAGATGATCAATATATCATGAAGTGTAAATAGATTCATTTAGTCTGCTTAAACATTGCCCCTTTCTTACAATGAACCTCCATCTCAATTCAGATCTGCCTCTATGCAATAGCTATTCTGCTCATTATTCTGCTGCGTTTCCTGTATATTGGTGAACCCAGTAGTTCAGTCATTGCATCACTCAATGCTCACATGAGCCAGTCGCCATCTCCCATTAAAACTGCACCTGTCACAAAAATGAAAAGACACATTGTGATTTTATTTTCATTTAAGCAGCTTAATGTGAAGACTATCTCACGTATGTGTTGCCACATAGAGAAAAACACTTCATGCTTGGGAATGGGAAAACTCAGCCCAGGACTGAGATCCAGTTGAGGAAATAAGAGGAAATAGATTCATCTGCCTGAAAAAAATAGAGACACATTTTAGCCAAAAAAAAAAAAAAAATCAATCTTAGTCACCTAAAATATTCTTAAGGACCAGGGTGAGAGAAACCCCTGTATGGATTCATCTCATTACTCACACTGAGGGGTGCATGTTGCTCTGGAGACATCTGGTGTGAATGCTTCATTCTCGTGCAAGCTTCCCCATGTCACTCACACATTAGCTGAGGTGAAGAACTACCATCACACTTTCGCAAATGAGCTTTTGTTAAAAATCAGCTTATGAGCATCCAGTTTGCATCTTCATTTCTATGTTTTGTTCTCTACTGCTTTGTTCTGCATCCTCACGGTACTCCACCCTTCTCTCCTCCCTGCATTTCCCAATCCCCATGACTGACATTTGGGATGATCGCTGGATAATGACTTCCAGTGGACTAATTGTTATAATTTAATCGTACGCTTTGATGTTTCCTGGGATCTGCTCAGCTAAAAGATGTTAATTAGCATTATCGAAAAGAGGAGAGACAAGGAGGATTTTACGCTAGATACTCTTCCCACTAGACTTGGTGTGTGTAATCAGAAGGTTAATACAGTATTCTCATACTCCCTAGTGTGCTCCATTAACACCTACGTAGACTAGACTCTTTGACTGGAGCACATATTAATCGACAGTAAGCTTACTGAATTCAGGTGAAGTTCGTCATATGATATATTTAGGTTTTTAGGTCTAATCACACTGTGTTCTTAGATACACTAAATCCACATTTTCAACTAGGCCTCAGTGCATCGATTTAGAAAAATACATAATCATAAATAAACATGATGTTAGTTTATGTTGTGGAGAACATTTTATAAGTCTTGCAAAAAGAAAAAAAATACATTCAAAGTTGGAATTCCAGAGGACAAAATAAGACATTTTTGAAGGAGACAACAAAGCTGAGCTTTGACCCTCTCACTCAAAGTTAACATTTTTATATGGTTTTCAACCTTTGATCTGATTTTAGGAGTTCTCTTCCTGATACTCCCTAACTCTGTTCCCATGGTCTCCTTGTTACTTCGTTGTTCTACCTTGTAAGAGTGGCGGAGCTTTAAGGCAACCAGCTTCAGAAGATTTTTGAGTTTGCTCAACTTATTTTTGTGGGAGATTCTCAAATTTTTGTTGAATAAACTTAAAATGACAAGTTGAGAAAACTCAAAAATCTGCTGAAGCTGGTTGCCTTAAAATTTTAAGTTGGCTCAACTTTGTTTTTTTTTTTTTTTTTACAGTTTAGCCTGCATCAAAACATGTCACAAAAATGATTATACAGTGTATTTTTCTCACTATTTTTTTTTTATCATAAGACCATGTTTGAAAGCCACGTGGCCTAGAAAGCAACCTAGTATCAATACAAATGCCAACTTCAGCCAAAATCCCATTCTTTCCCGTGTGACTTCTTTCTCAGGCATGTAGGCCATGAAGCCCTCAGAACACATCTGGCTTTTGTAATATTCAAACTATTTCTACAGAGGTTTTCTATAGGATAAATAAAATAATTTCATCGGTTATAAATTAATGTTTATTTGGCCTATGCAGCCGAATGGATTGTCCCTGGTTCGATCTCCAAATGACATTGTTCCAGGCCACCACTCGGCTCTCGAACACCAAAACACCACAAGAGGGAGCCGTTCACAACAACTGCAGGTGAGAGTCCTTGTTATACATCCAACTCTCCTGTTAGTTAAAACATGCTTAAATTATATCAAGCTTCTCAGCCTATCATTACAGTGCTGCTGAATTGAGCAAAGTCAGCAGTCAGATATGAACTGCAATAAAGAGTTTATTGCAAAAGCAGAATTCAAATCTCTGTGGCTTGGCATCTGTTCTCATTGTTACTGACATGCTGTAGCAGTGTACTTATAAATTTCCCACCAGTTTATGAGCACTTATTCATGCATCTCAGCACAAAGCCGTCCCCATATGCTGTGATTTAAAGGGGGATGCTGATGAGGAACGAAGCATTGGTGACAACACAAGCACGGCAGGTGGGAGTGATGGGAAACCCTAGGCATATAGATAGATTTATGACTCCAGCTTATGTTTGATTGTAAACATTTCTGTACAGATAACGTGTGTTGAAGTTGCAAGGACTGCGAGACCTGTTGTGTGTTGGTTCCTCTCGCACCTTTTCCCCCTAATAGTAGAAGGGATCGAATCTCAGGGGACATGTTACCTTGGAAACGGAATCTTACTTATTTATAGAGTCGGAGAGGAGAGAGAAAAAGAGCAGGAACAGATAAGAAAAAGAAACCTCCTGTCTTTCTCTCTCCTCCACATCTGGGGGCTGTTTGATCGGTGAGGCACGTCTCTTAAATATTCATATCGAATTCAGCATCTCACACCTCTAGTTCAGTGCCATAGTAACCTCACCCAATGTCTCCCAGGAGTGAAAACAGGCGCATGCATCACACATGCACTCACCCAGCATTAATCGCATTGATCGCTGAATCTATGGGTCCTTTGAAATTTGAGGGCAGTTATTCATTTGACAAGCTTCAGCCTCCACCACACTCCTCCCCTCTAAATCCCAAAGGACTATTTGAAGGCCATCGTGGATTGAGAAAAGATGGATGGATGAGAGTTTATTTCTCTCAAGTATAATTGAGAAGACATTCTCCCTCATATTTCTTTGCAAAGTTAGCGTTTTGATATAGCTGATCGAAGTATGTTAAAGGTCATGTCTGTCACATCATCGATTCATAATTCCATGCCTTCTTTTTATGGAGCACTAGAAGTGACATCTGAAAATAAAATGAAGGAATCTGTTATTAATGTAAGAAAATTTAAAAATGTAAATAAAAAAATAAATCACATTTTAAATGGAAAATTATTAGACATTTAAAACTATTTAATCCATGTCGTTAAAATAAAATGATAAAGTAATATATATATATATATATATATATATATATATATATATATATATATATATATATATATATATATATATATATATATATATATATATATTTTTTTTTTTTTTATTAAAATGTGTCTAAAATAAAATCTAACATGCATATTTAAAAAAAAAACGTTTATTTAATTCATGTTTTAAAATGTAGTTTGATAAAAACTATCAAATAGTAAAATCTACATTTTTAGATGCACAATTCTGTTTTCTAGAGTTGAGAAAGGCATATTGTAAATGTGTGTTTTATCTTGAGTGCCCCTTTAGTTATTCATTGTGTGTATGCAGGTGTAAATGTGCATGTGTGATCTCACTTGTATGCATGTTTGATGCATTTTGTGTTTATATACAGTGGGAACATGGTTTTGCTCTTTGTTTAGTTTGAGTGTTTGTGTACATCTGTGAACATTTCATTGGTTATCTGACCTCTTTTAGGGTGTCAGATCACATTTTCCTCTGCTTTAGATCGACAGCTCACATCCAGCTTCACACGCAATCACTGGCACGCAAGCTATACTCTAAGGACATTGAGTAATAGCTTTCTCTCGTGTGTATTTGTGTATGTGTGTGTGTAGGTATATATATACTGTAAATATATATATATATAAGTATACACAGTGTTGGGTAGTAAGTGATTACATGTAATTTGGATTATGTAATCAGATTCCAAAAATTAAGCACTCATAATTAAATTATATTACATTTCAAAATGCTCATAATCAGATTACTGTTACTTTTTTATGGATTACATGATTACGTGTTATTCACCCAATGTCAGCAGGTTATTCATAAATTATTTCTTCTTCTTTTCTCTTTGAAAGCTTCCTTTCTAAAAATCCTACTCTGTGTCATAACATTTAGCTTTGAAAACTTGTCATTGCTGTTTTTATATTTACTAATGTTTGTTCATGTAATGAAGGTATTCCCACTTTTTTTTCATAAAAGAGTTAGTCAAAATATCCCCGAAGAAGTTAATGTTTCAATAATTTAATTAGACATTTGCATGTTCACAGTTGTCTGATTAATTGTGAAGTAGACGTGAACAAAGGTCAACAAACTGAATATTTCTAGAGTTCAAATGTTTAATGCATTTTATGATGTTGGTATCAAAGAATGAAATATACTTTATTTCTCTGTGCTTTTTTATATCAATGTGGTACATGTAATGGTAAGTTAAAAACGAGTTGGGTAAAATGTAATCTAAAAGTAATCTAAAAAGTATTCAGAACACAATACCTAAAATGAGTAACCTAGATTAGATTACTATTGCAATTATCATCATGTAATCGGTAACGGACTACAATTTGTAATCTATATCTATCTATCCATCCATCCATCCATCCATCCATCCATCCATCCATCTATTAGTGCTGTCAAACGATTAATCACGATTAATCACATCCAAAATAAAGGTTTTTGTTTTCACATAATATATGTTTGTGTACTGTGTATAGTTATTATGTATATATATAAAGACATACACATACAGCATATATTTTGAAAATATTTATATGTATTTGCATGTGTATATTTATATTAATATAAATTATATCATATATAAATCTATTTAATATATAAACGTAACGTAAATATATACATGCATGTGTGTGTATTATATACATAATAAATGTACACAGTACACACATATATTATGAAAAAATGACTTTTGGATGCGATTAATCGTTTGACAGCACTTAGATGAATACTTACAATGTATATTATTAAAAATGAATATTTTGTTAATATCAATTCCATATAATTAAATATATATTTTAATATAATTAAAATATATAAAATATACATTTTATTAATTACAATTAAGATTATAGTTAACTGTGGTATTTATTTATTAGTGTATGTAAAGAATACTACATGATGACTACAAAGTCATTATTCTAAATGTCAAAGTAGGGAAAGCCACCTTAAGTATAAAGGTTTTGATGAACAGTGATTTTTGTGCACAAACATGCACAGCTTTCACATACAGATGTGCGTACAGTAAATAAGATTGAGTGTCTGTAATTCTGGTGCCTTTTTCTCTGTCCCCTCCTAAAACTGGCTGTGCTATAGATGCTGTAATGGGCTGTCACATTCAGACCTCATCAGTGCCCTGTAAACACAGCTCCCCACAGTTTCTTTACTTTCCTCATCTCACGCAACAATGCAAAAATACAGCACCCCTCCACCATCATCATGGTCGCCATGGAAACCCAAAGGTCTGGGTTGGTGTGTGATGATGTGTGCTGTGCTTTAGGGTTATGATTTGAGGGAAAATTCACTCTTTATATAGCAAAAAGAGTGTAAGATGTCAGAACGGTCTAAAGAGATTTAACTATTTTACATTTTCCAAGGTAACAATTGTAACGCAATATTGTGAAGTGACTGCATATGAATAAGTCTCGAACAGAGATGGGTGGATAATTATTATCAAGGGAGGACCTGAGACTAATGGCATATAATATGCACATCATAATGATAATAATTTGCTTTATTGGTCCACAAGGAAAGACAGACAGCTGTCATTCTCATCCATTGCAGCACAAAACAAAAAGAGGATTCCTTAATACTGATTTTGAAGCAAGTAAAAAGCAGGATTTTGCAAGCAAAGGCAGATAAATGTGGGCGTTTAAAAAGGGAATTTAAGTAATATTATTGGTGAAGGAGAAGCTGATTTCAGTGAAAATCCAGAAGGTGAGAAGATGGGATGTCAATGTGTGATGAAGAACTGAGGTTATTGAATTCTCTGTGCCTCACTGTGCTTTTCTACAGTTATCCATCACCCTGGCTCTTCATTGCTGTACCATGGCACAATGCAATAAGGCCTTAATAGCATAAGCAAAAAATGTGAAGGTTAAACTGAAGATGTTCACTTGTTTGTGTACCTGTGAATGAAGTGCAAAATGTACGAAATTCTGTTTTAGTGGCCCAAATATGTGTGAAAATATATGTTAGTGTGTGCTAGGCATGTTGTCTGTGTAGGTGTATTGGTACACAAAAGAAGGGAAAGCTGTGATGGATGCACAATATTCTTAGTTTTTGTTTTCTCAAACCTTAGGAATTGAATTTGATGTATCAAATCTTTTGATAGTGATGGTGAACTGATATACTGTTATACACATTACATATCCTATGTGTGTGCGTTTTTAATTTTGTTTAATCGGCACAAAAAATATGCATATTGTATTGGCAGTAAGCTGTTTTTAATAACTCTGCCATGTCTGTAGGGAATGTCATTATGATTAGACACATGAAGCCACTAATTTGCAGCAGTGTAACAGTTTTCGCTCATTTGTCTAAATACAGAAAAATCGAACTATTTGCAAGCTTCAAAATGAACATGATTTCATGCTCTAGATTGTCTAGAACCACCCCCTTCTTCTTCAGTATTTAAAAATAATGTCCATGCATGTAATATAATGTACATAAATCCACATAAACATACACAATTTCTAACAGAAATTTCATGAATAAATATTCCAAAAAAAAAAATGCAACCTTAAGTATTCAAAAAATATTCTTAATATCAGAAGGTCAAAAATTTTTTATGAAACTTTTGTGGCTCTATTATGGCTTTAACTTTGTTACAGGGTTGTTTTTATTGTTAACTAAGGCTAAATAAATTTAGTTACTTGAAATAAAATAAACTTTAAATGAAATAAAAGGAAATATTTTATTAGTTATTTTATTTCAGCAATTTGTCAAGGCAACATTTCTCATTTTCATTTAGTTTGTTTGTTGAAACTAAAAGCAAAATGAATTGAAACTGAAAACTAAAATATAATAAAAAAATAGATATGAAAAAAATAATAATAATAATAATAAAATGACAAAATTAGCATGTTAAAAACACCACGGTAAAGGCCCAGAAAGGTAGTTAGAACAGTGTTAAAATAGTCCAAGAGAAAGCTCTCAGATTTCAATCTTTCAAAAATATCTTAATTTGTGTTCTGAAGATCAACGAAGGTCTTACAGGTTTGGAACGACATGAGACTGAGTAATTAATGACAGAATGTTCATTTTTGGTTGATCTATCCCTTTAATAGGGACATTAGCATTAGTATCTATATAAGTGGTACTGGCCCTGATAGTACTTTAATTGAAATTAAGTTTTTTGTTTTTTTTTTGGCCAGTTGTATTGTCATTATTTGTAGTATGCAAAGCTCGAGAAGAGAGTGTGTGTGTGATTACTGTCCCACTCAACTGTCCTATCTGATCCAGTCTTCTCAAGCCACTAGTCCCAGCATCTCCACCTCCAGAGGGCTAACGATTGCCATAGCAATGCTGTCACTGGAGCGAAGGAGAATTTCTTTTAGTTGAGCTGCTGTCTGCTGCAAAGGTTTCTGGGTTAGTGCGCAGCGCTCTTCAGAGGGGCAGTGCTGGAAACAGAGGACCAGTAGAAAGCATTCGCTCACACACATACACGTGTACAGAGAGCAACCGCGTTGAGCTGCTGCTGGCCTTTCTGAGGGAAATGGCAGGTGGAGAACAGGAGAGGAGAGCAGAGATGAGGAAGGTTAAAGAAACACAGGCACTTGAATCTGTCCTCATCAGCTTCACTGTGCCGTCAGAGCAGAGAAGGAGGGATGACATGTTATTAGAAGGCAGGAGGAAAAGAGAGATTGCAGCACAGTGCCTGAGGAGAGAGAGGGAGAGAGAGAGAGAGAGAGAGGAGAGCACATCGGAGGAACCCGCTCTGTGCTTTATTGAACACAACCACCTCACTAATGAGACACACACACACACACGCACACACGCACACACATATGGGTAAGGGAAATATGTATAGGAGTGAAAGGCATAGTAAAGATGAAGGTTTGAAGACAGAAATGAGAGAAATCATGTAATGATGCATATATGTATATACATATATATACGTACATATATACATATATATATATATATATATATATATGTTTTTTCCTGCAAACATTTGGAAAACAATGTACAAAAGGTATTTGTGTTAGATTAAAACAGCCCAGAAAATCACATGCACTGAGAAAACAAGAATAGTTAAAGAGCAGCATGGGAAATAAACATGGTCAGCGGTGGTCAGTGTCTGCCAGCCTGGCGCTGTTGGCTTTGCACGTCCATGTAATTTGTGCTGGTCTGGAAGGAAGGGATTAAAAACTGTAAAACGCCACATTCTGCCTCAGAAAATAATGTCATAACCACTCAGTCTTCTGAGCTAAAATTCTCAGAGAAAATAATTTCAGTGCTGGCTGGTAGAGCTCAAAAGCCCTGGCGATATTTAAATTGCAGTAATCAAATCCCTCAGTTGGTCTCAGCATGCCTCCACTGATTACTGCTCACAGATGCTTTTTAAGGGTACAAATTACTGTCCAAATTCAAATAGGCTGAAATATTCTGAGTTTTTGCATGGTAATATGTTTTCCTGGAATAAATCAGAAAATATCTCATAAAGTTTGGACAGCTGTATTAGTTTAGTTCAGTTTTCTCATACAAGTTGCTTTAATATTAAGACCTTGTGAAAGTCACAGACCTCATACCGATACTTTAAAACGCATAAATAATTTAATTCGCACAACTAATTCAATTTTGGAATGCCTGTTGGAGAGGAAAATAACAACAAAAAATCATAACTTCTCATAATGAAAGTTTACATTTGGCAAATTGATATCACTGGTGATGCTAAACCACATCCATTATTTTGATAAAAGTGTCTTAAATTATTTAGTAGTCTCAAACTGAACACTGCTTCTCTGGCAATTACAGGGTTTTTCATGCAAGAAAAATCTCACAAAGAATTACAAAGAGGAAGTTCTGAGTAATTTTCTCATAACGTCATCAAAGCTGCCTTTAGGAAACAGTATTCTTCAGATGACATTGATTGAATGAGCAACAAAGAAAAGGCCTTTAAACATCTCTTTATAGATGAATGCCTTTAGCGTCATGTCAAAAGTCACTGTAAAATTTCCTTTGTGATGATTCGTTTGCTTTCAAAGGAAAAAGCAGCTCAGCCCGACATTCCATTTGACATTTTTAATGTCGCCTTAGTATTGTTTTGAGTCATTGATCATTTATACATTTTGAAAAGGGCACTGTAGGTTTGTCATATGCTGGAAAGATGATTCTTATTTAACAATTCAAATAGTTTGTAAAAAAAAAAAAATATATATATATATATATATATATATATATATATTAGGAGTAGTGAAGAGGACTCCTAAGTCACTAAGACCAAACCACAAACATAAAATAGCTGTTGCCAGAAATCTGTCTCAGAACGTAAGCATTTTAGAAACATTTGACGATAATGAGCTTTTAAAAATGTATCACCTTTGGCTTTGGAGGTTATCCCAACCTTAAATTATCCTTTGATTATATCCTTCTTTTCATTAACCAGTTGGGCAAGAAATAACAACTGTTCTCGTGTCCAGTTTGTAATTAAACCAAACAAAACCAATGTTGTTTATGAGGAGGGTTTATAGACCCATTTTCTGTTAGTAAACATTGTGACGTTTTTCTGTGGGCGGGGCTTAGGTGGAGGCAGAAAGATTCCTCTGACCGCTTCACTAACACTGGCTGTGAAGTTTGTTACCTTGTTTTTATTAACAATGGCTGGAGAAAATCCGATTTTACCTGCATATGTAAGGTCACTCACTGTGCAGGACCATTATTGTTATTTAAATAAGTTAACTTTAACGGACAAAGTCAGACTGGCCGACCCTCTGCTCATGGATGGACGATCTGACAGGATTAATGTTTCCTCCGATTGAGTGACTCAAGTCGCATATAGAGAAACCCAACGAGTAGTAAAGAGAAACTCACCTGTGTCGATCTAGTCATGAGGATGTACATATATTTCAATTTCAGCAGGCAACTATTTTTACAGCTAATGTTGAGACGTGAGAGTGAACTGGGCCAAAATACAAAAAGTAAGTTAAACATTCAATGTGATGGATATATTATTTGAAGATGTATGTATCATGGCCAAATAGTTATTTTAAAGTATATACATCCTGTAAATTATGTAAGTTAAGTTTACAACACTTTACATACAGTAAATTTAAAGGAAGTTGTGAATAGTTTCTAGAAATAAAAATTCCAGAAATTCATTTTGAACTTTCTGTATTTGATTATTCTTTCTTATTAAGTTCTTAGAAAGTCCAGCCACTATCAATCACAACAATGTATATTACAGATGATTAAGCATATAAATCGTCAGTTTGTTGTTTTACACACATGCACATATACATTATTTCATAGTTGTGAGATGCATAAGAAATCTATAGACACGTAACACAAACCATAATCTATAACAACAAAAGACAATACTTTATTTAACCTTTTCTGATAAGAAGTGTACGCTGCAAACGCGAGCATTTTTGACGATCGTTTCTGTCCAGTTCACTCATTTTATCTCGTTTAACCACAGCTGTCGTCGGTTTTTTGTCTGGGAGTGGCAGCAGGTATGCCTTAAAATGTAAAATTGGAGCCTGTACTATGTCGATTCTTGCATCCAACATCACAACAATATGATATTTTAAGCTCCTTAGCAGAATCTGCGCTGGTTTGAATGGGCCGACCCCAGTTCTCCCTTTGTTTTGCCTCCAGCTAGCGCGGTGACGTATTCGTGACGTCGGTGCAAAAAGGGTCTATATGAAGGCTGTTTATATGCATATCCACTAATTGTTTACAAGAAGCTGTTTTTTTTTTTGAATGAGCATTTTTATCATGTTTATGTTTAGTTATTTCACTTTAATAGCAATGAAAAGAACCTATTGTGTAAAATTAAACCTATGTGAAATTACTGAACTTACACATAGGAGCCTAATAAAAATGATCATTTTAGAAGAAAATTTCAGACGGCACTTAGAGGCTTCTGCATCTGAACTCTTCATATAATAACTATAGTATTATTATTATTATTATTATAAGTAGTAGCAATATTATACATCCTGCTTGCTAACACCCTGAAAATGTTGCTGTGTTTTTGCTGAGTCTGAAGGTTTGTCCTAATATATCAAATTAGACGAGCAGAGCGCTGTTTCCCCTGCATCAATATCTCAGTTGTTTTGCATTGTTCTCTGCTGGTTTTGTCAGTTTGTTGCAGGGTCCAATCTTGGTAGGGGTTCAAGGACTAAACTGACCCTTTCAATGTTTTCTCTCTTGCTGTTTCCAATAAATCCATATTGTTTTCTCCTTTTCTCACACTCATCGTTCCCTTTTTCTCAATCTAGTTCCAGTTTCTCCTCCCTCGCTTTTCTCCATCATGATAATAATGACCTTGAGAATTACTCTGCTATTATAATCATTCCCATCATCATCGTCATGCGGTGTATGCGCTAGATTAGAGTGACAGTGAAAGATGAGTGTGATTGAGGGTGTGTGTTTGAGTGTGTTTAATCATGCACTTGTGTTTGAGTGTGATAGACCCCTGTGGTCCAACTGTATCGCATGCAGTACTGCATATTAATGAGCGTGCAAGTGTGTGCGTTTCTCATCTGACTCATCCGTAGTTTTGCTCTGTAATAACCACTAACAGAAACCGCACTGAGGTTGATTTACAATCAGATCTGACCCATCTCATTATAACACGGTGACGAGTTTATTGGCTAAACTGATCTTGGACCTGCAAGTGATAGATTGAACTATGCATAACTTCCTGGCACAATGCCTGAAATCTCCTGTGATCTCCCTCTACTTAATAGAGGTATAGCAGCAGGTTGGATCCTGTCCTCCTTTCTTTTTTTTCTGTCATTTACCAGATGGACTGCAGGCAGGCAGTCGTGTTCCCTGAGCCTGAGCTTGCCTGGCCATACATTATTAATGATACAAATCATTAAGAACTCTCTCTCCCTTGCCGTTCCTTTATTTGTCAATCTTAGAAAGCCTTTCTTTGAAGCAGCCGTGAAAAACACATGCACAAAACAGACCCTAGTGCGCACATACATGTTGTGGTTTCTTCTTCTGGCTTAATTATGATCAGAGGGATTTTTGACCCATGAGTCAATGATCTATCATCAATTTGCTCACATGGATTCACAGCACTTTCTATAGCTGGACTGAAGTATGACCTTAATACAACCAACAACCTCATGCTCATTTAAAGAGATTTTTGAGGCACTTCCATATAAATATGTGTGTATTTTTAATAATAATGAAAATAATAGTAATAATCAAAATCATCAATTCATTGTTATTATCCTTGTATTAGCCTATATATTTTATACATGCACACAGAGCTCCTTCTGTTCAGTTTTTTATTGCTTTTAATTAAGTCTCTTATGCTTCCCAAGGTTGCATTTATGTGCTTAAAGGATGCAAAATTCACTTTTATATGTTGTTTGAACTGAAATGTGTCATGGCACTGTGTGTACACAACCACCCTATAATGATAAAAAATCCACCCAGTGGTTTTTTAAAATTCCAATAAATAATAAGCAGTGTCTCAGATCAAGCCGTTCACAGACTCTTGGCAGAGTGACATAGTTCTGCACAGGCCCCTCCCACGACTGTCGACGGACACTGCTGTTTTATCACAGAATGAAATGAAATGTCATTATTCCACTATTGTTTCGATGCTGGAGCAGGAGTAGACAAGAATGTCTCCTAAGCGATTGAGGTGTTTTGTTGTTGGATGTAATAATGAACATAGCAGTCGTCATTTACTCCCAACATCTGAACCGCTGAAGACGGAGTGGATTACCTTTATTTTTGAAGGGAATGCGTCCCCGATCTGCCTAAATGCATTTATGTTCGCACGAATCATTCGTGATCTAGTTTCATCTCCAGAAGGGTTTTTTATGAATCTTTGAAAATCACCTTTCCTAATAAAGTGCTGGTTAGTTAGTTAGCTACTTAGCACATTATAGTTAGTTAGTTGCGGCTAAAGTTTACAGTCCCATGAGAATAACCCGTCACCCCACGGAAGAGGGGCGGGTTGAGCAAAGCCCAAAAATTTTTTCAAAAAATGTTTTTTTATACTACCATTGAGAAATTTTAACCAAAGTATGTTACAGGCTTTTCATTACGACCCTAAAGAATCATATCAACTTGTGGAAAATGGGCATCTGATGACCACTTTAAAAATACTGTAAAACACTGACATTGAAAAACCATTTATTTCTGTGATGACAAAGCTAAAATTTCAGCATCATTACTCCAGTCTTCAGTGTCACATGATCCTTCAGAAATCGTCCTATTAACCATGGTATACTACCAGTCAAATGTTTGTGATATGTGTGTGTTTTTAATTGACAAATTTGCATGAAAGGGGACATCAGATGCCCATTTTTCACAAGTTCACAAGTCTTCATGAAAAGTTTATAACATACTTTGGTTAAAATTTCGCAATGGTAGTGTAAAACAACGCCCTTTTTACCCTGTCAAAATCAGCTTTGTTCACAGCAACCTGTTTCGATGCATGGCCCTCTAAATGCTAATGTGCTCTGCTCACCCCCTCTCTTCCGTGGGGTGACGAGCCATTCTCATGATACTGTAAACTTTAGCCACATTTAGCCGTAGAACTTGCTAACTAGCACATTATTAGGGCGACTTGCAATGATTAAAAAAAACCAACAACCTTATACTCAAGTCTTCTGTAGGTGAAGCTAGATCACGAATGATTCGCGCAAACATAGACGCATTTAGGCAGATCGGGGGCACATTCCCTTCAAAAAGAAAGGTAATTCACTCCGTCTTCAGCGGCTCAGATGTTGGAAGTAAATGACGACTGCTCTGTTCATTATTACATCCAACAACAAAACACCTCAATCTCTTAGGAGGCATTCTTGTCTACTCCTGCTCCGTCGTCGAAACAATGGCGGACTGTTTCACTCATTTCACTCTGGGCAGGTCTGTGCTAAAACGGCCGTGTCAGTCAATAGTCGTGGGAGGGGCCTTGGCCTGTGTGACATACATCAGGCCAGAATCTGTGAATGGCTTGATCTGAGAAAGGGGTTATTATTTGGGGGGATTTTAAAAAAGCACTGGATGGATTTTTATCATTATAAGGTGGATGTGTACACACACTGCCAAGACATATTTATGTTCAAACACCTTATAAAAGTGAATTTTGCATCTGATGACCCCTTTAAATTAATCAAAAGTGACAGTAAAACGTTTATGATGTTACACGACATTTCCATTTCAAATAAATGCTGTTCTTTTGAACTTTCTATCCATCAAAGAATCCTGAAAAAATGTTTCCGCAAAATATTAGCACCTCAAAAAAAAAAAGAAAGTAAAGTTTTTAACACTGAAAATAGAACCATTATTAAAGGGGTCATATGATGTTGCTAAAAAGAAAATTATTTTGTGTATTTGGTGTAATGCAATGTGTTTACGTGGTTCCAGATTTAAAAAAAATGCATTATTTCCCACATACTGTATATTATTGTTGCTCCTCTATGCTCCGCCTTTCTGAAACATGTCGATTTTTACAAAGCTCATCATTCTGAGAAGCGAGGTGTGCTCTGATTGGCCAGCTATCCAGTGCATTGTGATTGGCTGAATACCCTCAAGCATGTGACGGAAATGTTACGCCCCTCACCATGTTGTGATGCCGTGTCCCGGCGCGACGAGACTAAAACAATAAAACCCACTATAAACAAGGCATTTGTTGCACTCAGTGAGGATGTAGTTACTGATTGTAATGAATCATGCGGGCTTTTTACGCGTTGCGCCACGTAAACATAACACCATGTCTGCATTTCTGATCGTAGAAACAAAAAAAGCGCTACTCTACACTGCTCAAAACTCGTGTTTGAATCATCAATAGAAAATTCTTAAAATATCGAAATGTACTTACAGGCTGTGAATCAGAAGCACCAGACTGTCCTTGCGATGTTGGAATTGCCCCACTTTATAGTATTCACAGCCATTCATAGTGTTCATTGTAGGCTACTCAGGATCAGGAAACAGTCCTCCATAAATTGCGCTGCACACACTCGAATATTTGCATTGTACTGTTCTGGAACAGTGTTGTAAATATAATTTAACCACTGATTTCTTGTTCATTTGAAAGGCCAAACAAAGTACTTTTGCTTTCACAACGAAACACACAGTGTCTCCACAACATGGTGGCGCCAACAACAATACTACAGCGAGAATAAAAGTCCTGCCCTCTTTCATTGAGTATACGTTTGGGAGGTGTTATGCAAATCTTTCCACACCGTGACATAGACATGTGGGGGCGTGTTTGAATGAGCCGTTTTAGGAAGGTGTGACAGAGTCTTAACTTTTATAAAGAATATCTCTTTGGGTTTGAGATTTTAATCTTTGCAACTTTACAGATCTTATATGTGCACAAACAGCTTGTAACACTCCAAAGACAAAGGAAAACATGAAATTGCATCATATGACCCTTTTAATAATGGAGCACCAGCTTTGCTTCACAGGAATGAATTACCTTTTAAAATATATTCAAATTCAATTTTATTTTATTTTACTAAGAATAGTTATTTTAAATTGAAATAACATTTCACAATATTACTGTTTTACTATATTTTTGATCAAATAAAGTCTTGGTGAGCATGAGACTTTTAAAAACATTTAAAAATCAAAATGTTTCCATACTTTTGATAGGCTACTATATCTCTTAATATCTAATAAACTCTAATGTTATTAAAATATTTTCTTTTCTTTGGTCATGTGTCCTGCTGCAGGACTAAGTATGAATTAGTATGAACAGTACTGAAGTATGACCTTAACGTGACCTTCATTAAAATGTTGACCCATTTATTCCCTTGCTGTTGCTCTTGGTTTGTCCATGTACCATGATGTGTTGTTTTAGCATGTGCTTACGTGTTCTCTGCATGATCCTTCATGTGTTTCCACCATCTGTTCCATGTCTATTCTCCTGGTGTGCGTGATGTCACAGTTACACCGTGTCCACTGTGGGCTCCATGTGATTTTGTGACAAGCGACGAAAGCTTTCTAACATGTAAACCTGAGCTTTTGTCCTAACTAGCTACAACTGTGGCAGGACATTTTGTTGATCACTTGGTTTCTATTTTTACAGCATTGCATCAAGCAGCCTCGTCCACAGTGAAATCTCATTGGTCCAAAGTCCCGCTCAGTATATCTGAACACATTAAACACCATACATCTTCTGATTGGCTGTGATCGTGTAACATTGTGCAGCAGTTTCATATTCAAAGTTCCCACTATGTACCACATTTTTTATGTGACCTTTAGAAAACCTTGACAAATTTCATGGTCATTATGTTAATGAGAAGGTGGATTGATTTGTGATCAGAGGAAAATAACTGATTTAAAGTAAGTGAGTGTTTGTGTGACTGTTTATTAATGTGTTTTTTGTGTATGTATATAAGAGAGGGATGTCTGTGTTTGTTGCACTTAATGGACACAGAGTCATGTCCTTCATCTGCTAACTTGGGCAAAAATTCTCCCCTTCCCATGCAGAAGGACATGCTGCTGTCATGGCAACCTTGCCATGTTTCATTGCAATCATGCAACACTTGCTTGACACTTCCAAGCTGAGCTCCTGTCAAACCCTCACGCACTCAGGATCACTATCACAATGTGTTTACTTATGATTAACACACCCATGCCTTCACACATCCATGCTCTCCTGTCTAAAATTGTCAATGTCAATACCTTCACTCATACTTTGTTAATTGCTGTCATTGTCTTAATTATTTAAAGGGCTAGAGCAACCAAAACTTTAAATTCTGTCATCATTTATTCACCCTCATGTCGTTTGAATGGCTTTCATTCTCCTGTGAAGCACAGAATGATATTTTTTAAATTCCATATAATGGCCGAAACATGTTGGACTTCATAGTTTTTAAATGTATTGAAATGTTTTCAAATATGACCTTTCTAAACTAAAACAACATGTCCATTTAAACAAACGTTTGAGACAAGTATATGTGTGCATTTATTTGAGAATAAGAATAATTAAAAACGACAATAATAATATTCAAAATACCAAACAAATGAAACAACAGCAACAAAAAGTAATTAAACGTAGTTCCCTACACATTGAGAAATGATGCTAAAGGGCACCCAGTGCGTAAAAAATAAAAGTAATAGTATATTTAAGGATAAGAATAATGTTTAAAAACAATAACAAAAACAAAAACAATAATTAAGCCTACATATTAATAATAAAAATAAAAATATCAATAAAAATAACAAAAACAATAATTAAGCATACGTATTAATAATAAAAATAAAAATATCAATACAACAACAATTAAACATAATAATAAATTATTATTATTATTTTAATCATATTTAAAATTAACCATACAACCTCAATACATATAATAATAATAATAATAATAAAAATACACATAATAATCATTTTTAATATTTAGATATTTTTAAAACATTTTAAATAGTATTTAGAAATACAAATAACAATAACAATAATAATAATAATAATTATTATTATTATTATTATTACAACAACAACAACAATCGATGTATTGGTGGTGGTATTATAATTATTGATATAATATAAATATCTAAGTAATGTTTCTGCAAGTCAAAAAAGACAGTCATAAAGATGGTCAACATGAGGGGGAGTAAATTATGATAGAATTTTTATTTTTATTTATTTATTTATTTATTGAGTAAACTAACCCTTTAACTCCTTCCTACCTTCATTTCCATGTTAAATTTGATCACCTTCCTTTCCTGGTGGTCTCTCTGAACCTATAGAGGGACCTCCGTGGCTCCCCCTCCCTCCCCTCGCCTCAGCACCGCTCCCTAGGGCCCTTGCTGTGACTTTCAGAACCACGGAGAGCTCCGATCCCTAGAGCTCCTAATATTCCTCTACAAAGGAGTCTGCAGAGACCGAGAAAGAGAGAAGGGCAAAGAGAAAAGAGATTAGCACAATCACTGCAGAGAACAGACTGTACCTTTAAGAGAGAGAGAGAGAGGAGAACAACAAAACCATGCTAATCTATCACTGAGTGTTTTTTCTTCTTGTTTAGTTCAGGCTGTGTATTTAGTAAAAGCTCTTTGCAGCTTCTCCAACACTCGTAAACCAGCTCAATTGCACAGCGCCGAGCAAGGACGTACACACACACACACATACACACACGACCGCACACGCTCGTTCTCCCTGAGTCGCACACACACACATCGCCTCACACGAGTACAGCGCTGCCTGCGAGAACCAGCTGGAGAAAGCCCATCTCAGACGCTGAGAGAGAGAGGGAGAGGCACAGAGGACAGGAGCGAGAGAGCGAGACAAAGGAAGGCAGGGACGGAAGGAGAAAAGGAGCGAATAGAAGCGTAGCCGGCTCCGGGAGAGGCTAACGACACGGAGTGAAGACAAGAGAGAGGAGGAGGACCAGGAGGGTGGATCAGGAAGCAGGCTGGTGGCTCTCTCTTGTAGGCAGCGGAGCACGGTGAAGGCATTATGGGAAATGCACCATCCCAAGGCATGTCAACCTTATCTTCATCCATTCTTATGTAGCAGGTATTTTGTTGTTTGCCGTGTTTGTTGTTTTCCTCATCTGCTGTTTTTTTCCTTTTGGTGAGGGGGTGGGGCAAGGTGGGGTTGGAGGGTGTGTGAATGTATATGTGTGTGTGTGTGTGTGTGTGTGTGTGTGAGTGTGAGTGTGTGTGTGTGTGTGTGTTTATGTGCAGAGTGTCCTTTGGTGCTTCGTGCCAATTGCGCTGTGTCTGTGGGATCCAAGGGCTCTGCCGGTGAGCAGGGTTTCCAGGGATGGGAGTGATGAGGATGGCTCAGTGGGTGTGGGAGCTCAGAGATGAATTGAGGGATCCATTCCTGGAGAAACAGGAGGATGGGAAAAAGGGAGAGGGGGAAAACAAACGCTGCTAATGATGCTTGAACGTGTGTGTGTGTGTGTGTGTGTGTGTGTGTGTGTGTGTGCGCTCGCATGTGTGTATATTTGTGGTTTTGTGTCTGAGCTTTCAGTGGCCGTGTAGGAATACCATAGGAAGCAGAGGAAGTCATCACACCCATTAAACCTGGAGTGAGTGTGTGAGCATGTTGTCGGAGAGAATTTTGTGGTGCTTGTGAAGACAATTACTGTTTTAAACCTAAGGAATAAACTTCTGTGCAACTTGACTCGCATTGTTTGTGCTATGGACCTCAAATCATGTGGCTTGTTAAGTAGAAGTGTGCTATGCTTTTGCTATTACTTTTCTAAGCATTTGGACTTACCTGTTGGACTATAAAACAATAAAAAATTTGCATTTTAAGACACATTTCACTCAGAAATAAAGATTTTGTTTACTCACCTTCATGTCATTCCAAACCTTAAGATATTTTAAAGAATGTTTACATTTTGAAATCCGAGAGCTTTCTACCACGTTCAAGGCCCAGAAAGGTAGTAAGGACATTGTTAAAATAGTTCTTGTCACATCAGTTGTTCAAGTGTAATTTTATGAAGCTACGAGAATACTTTTTAGTAATGATGTCCTCACTACCTTTCTGGGCCTTGAACGTGTCAGTTACATTGCTGTCTATACAAGGTCAAAAATCTCTCGGATTTCATCCAAAAATATTTTCATTTGTGTTCCGAAGATGAACGAAGATCTTACGGGTTTGGAACAACGTGATGGTGAGTAATTAATGACAGAATTTTCATTTTTGGGTGAACTGTCCCTTTAAGGTGTGGTCCAACTACATGCAAATTTTTACGCCAATGCAAACTCGTGAATTTTACTGTTCCAAAATTCACGTTTGGTGATTTGTATGGTGAAAACAGTGTCTGTAGTCTGCAGTGTCTGTTGAAATTTTGCATGATCAAAGTCTAATTTGACCACGGCTTTATGCCTACTCAAAACACCCAAGCTACCATAACATACTAATAAACTCTTAGTAGAAGAACTACTAAGCAACTGCATACCAACACCCAGGCTACGACCTATAGCAGTGTAGCATCATGGTGGTGAGGTTTGCATTCTTTTTCTTGAGAAACTATAAAAATCTAGTGTTAGATTCCTCTTTAGTCTTGTATTTCACAGTTTCAAAGTAACTCTTCCACAAAGAAGGCTGCAAAATGCAAGCAGAAAAAACAAAAATATAGAAAAAGCCAAAGGAAGAGAGATGGGCAAAGAGGAGCTTAGAGGCATTTGTCCCTGAAGTCTGCTGGGAGAAAAAAATAAAGCATGAGAAGAATGATAGAAAGATTTCATATGAGGCCTGAGACAGAAATGCTACTAGAGAAGACAAGACAATTCTTCATCAGAGTAAAGGACATATACAGCAGGTGAG
Organism: Acrossocheilus fasciatus; assembly: GCA_036784905.1. Taxonomy (NCBI): domain Eukaryota; kingdom Metazoa; phylum Chordata; class Actinopteri; order Cypriniformes; family Cyprinidae; genus Acrossocheilus; species Acrossocheilus fasciatus. The sequence goes on along the minus strand of JAXUIB010000029.1, from coordinate 2,630,653 downwards.
ATATAGAGGGATGGATTGAAACTAAGAGAATGCTTGCTTGGAGTGAGACTGAGGAAGGCAGGGAGATAAGAGAAGGAGGCTGGCTGCTGAAGGCATACCCACAGTCTCTTGGGACAGACCAGCTTTGGTAAGCACAAAAGAGAGGGCCAGTATGCCTACAAAAGAAGGAACAGAAGCGGATGGAGAACACTGATGCTCATTACAGGAGCTTCACTACAGATAATCTCAAGAACAGCAGAACAAGACAGCATCTGACAAGTTCTCTTCTGTTCTTTCTTTTGCTGTTGAAAAATCTTACTGATTTATAGCACTGTTAGACCAGTGGTTTCAACATAATTTTAACTCCAATGATTTTTCCAGTAGTTCGTAAATTACTGGATAAGGATTAAGAAGGACTTTTTAAAAATAGATTTTACTCAGTTTCTACCTGATTTACTACCTTATCAAATGTAAACAAACTACCTTATCAAATGTAATAAAACAGCCATAGAGGTATAAGATTTTATTCATTTACATGACTTTTCCAGGTCTAGAAATCTCACCTTTGTAATTGGACTACCTCATTTATCCAGGGTTTCCAAGACTGTGAGATCCATTGTTTTACAAATAAAAACACTTTTAAATATTTAAAAGTGAATTAAAATATTTCCTGTACTTTTGTTAGGCATTTTTATTTTTTTAAATATATTTGATAGTAAATCAATTAAAATCATCATTAGACACTTTTAGAAGTTTACTCAGGCCTCCTAGTTGGCCCCGGACCCCTGGTTGAAAACCACTGTATTTAGGCTAAATGTAAATTCTGCTTCTGAGTGAAAGGAAATGTCTGTTTGTTTTTGTCATTTGACCGTCTGTCGAATGGTGTGCCAAGGCCTTCAGACCATTTCATGCCAGCAACATACTGGTTACCATATACAATACTAATGTGATGTGGTTATGGTGGTTTTTGAAAGATGGTTATGGGTTGGTCAGTTTGTACCAGCTACTGACCAGCTGTAGACCAGCTTTGACCCCTTAATTGGCCAGCTTGGACCAATTAACAATCAGGTAATCACTAGCTTTGACCGGTTAATGACTAGTTTTGACCAGCTTGGGCAAGCTAATGGACTGCTTGGATCAGTGAACAATTAGCTAATGAACACCTTGGACCAGTTAGAATATATATATATTAGTGCTGTCAGTCGATTAAAGAATTTAATCGCGTTAACCACAGTCATGGACTGTGATTAATCATGATTAATAACAAATTTAAAATACTAGGATTTAGCTGTAAATGTGTTCCACCAGGTATGAGACATAATCCTTATTATTCTTTTATCATTATTCTTTTGTTTTTATTCAGCCATTATCAGCCTTTAAACTGGCAATAAAATGTTTACCAAGCCACATCGCTTCAATCCCAATATACATTTACCCAACTATTATCAAAAGTATTTCTAAATAAATACAACAAACCATTTTCTTGCGACCTTAGGTTAAGTATTATGACAAAATGCATTATGAAGCATTGAAGCATTATGAAGAATTGGACCTGTTCTGCAGCTGCATTTGAGCTAATATTAGCATCATGCTTCATAAGACAATTTATGAGATTAATAGTACACTTTTACTCAGAACTCACTTCAAACTACCATTGAGTGTTTCTAATAACTTCCTTTTGCGATCACATGTGGAATTTGGTCGTTTACTGTTGTTAAAATATGCTATTTATAGCCTTTTATATCCTGCACAAATTAGCATTTCAGATGCACACATTCTCTCAAGAAAATCAGATACAAATATCCTATCGTAATCGTGTGTTTATTATCTTACATAATCTATAGTGGCTGTTGTCAAGTTTATTTCTGCTGTGTAAAAACCTTAACATGTAACGTTATGCTCTAGTTGAAACTCACGTTGTTTGATGTTACAACCGCCTCTCTGTTCTTAAGTTGGCAGGGATACATTCCAAGTATAATACACATTAGTAAAAAGATCTATTTTAATTTTTATTTGTCTCTATACCCCTTATATATAGATTACACTGCAACCCACGGCTCTGTAATTTTTCCGGCGACTGTATTTTCAAAATAGCCCACTTGTGCCGTTACCCTGGCAACACTGGTTCGCTGTACCCTCATCACACAATGATAAATAACCTTCCGCACTGCGATAACGGAAAGAAGTTGGGGTCAAACCTTATCAAATGATTAATTTGCATTAATAAAATATTAAAAATATAATAATATTAAAAATATTAAAGCATTAAAATGTTTAGATTAATCACATGCGTTAATGCGTTAACATTGATACCTCTAATATATATATATATATATATATATATATATATATATATACATATATAATTCATTCATGGTCTGTCTGAATACTGGATTCTGATTGGCTGGCAGGTATTCAGTATAACCGTTTAATGCACAGGTAGCTCTAAGTCAGTTTAATCACCGTTCCATACCCACCTTTTTCTTCAACGCGGAAGTAAGTCTATGGGTGAGACTTCCGGTTCATTAGCCGCTATAGGTAAATAACGAGAAGAATAACAACGTGCAGTAAATGGTAAAACTGTTTGCACTACAAATCAGTGTGTTCATAATTAAGGCAATACATTAAAATAATATGATAAGACACACTAATTTTCAATATTAAGCAGCAAAACGAACTGTTTTGTACAGCTAAAAATAGCTGGACGCGATGAGACCGGAAGCTAGACCCATAGAATTTACAAATGGCCGCGCCCATATTTACGGCAAGAAAAAGGTGTATTAATGCGCTGCTTTAATTGACGCACACTAACCAGCACGCATCACTGGCAGGGACACAGACAAACACACACACACGGAGAGAGAGGGAGAGAGAGATATATTTTTTATTATTAAAATAAAACATAGATACTAGATCTCTACATCATATTCCCCCGCAACGAGGTGATAAACAGTAATTTTTAAAGTCATTTTTGTAGAGAGAGACGCGCAGACGCAGTAAGCACTAACGAGCTGTAACTGACGAAAATACCTGTCATTTTTACCCATTCGTTCAAATACTGTGCTGCAAAGAGCAAGAACAGCAATATAACCAAAACCCACAACACACTGGCCAAACAAATAAATATAGTAAACAATATGATAAAAACAACAGATGATTTCCATGTTTTTGCCACAAAATTACGTTGTATTATGTACGGAAAGCACATACTCTATCTCTCCCTCACACACACACACACACACACACTCACATTAACATACACGCTGATGTCGTTAAGCGCTACTCTGATGATTTTATCAGTAACAGTAAGTTTAACAACTTACAAACTATGACTTCTCACAAGCGTAACGGCCCTGTTCGTGAAGAAAATGAACTTAATGTTTCACTAACCTTAGAGACATTAGCCGAACACTTTTGAGAGACGCACAGACTCACAGTAAGTTAGGCTAATTCACATGCGTGCTCTCTCTCTCTCTCTCTCTCTCTCTCTCTCTCTCTCTCTAATAACTTACTCATTAATTGCATTAATCTGCAATCATCAACAGTTTAAGCCTCGGTCTAAAATGAGGTTTTGGACTTAGCAACCGAGGTGATGGATGAGATGCGGAAGAAATTAATCCTACTCACAATAGCGTTTTAAGTACAAAAACCGGACAAATAGCTTGAAATATATCATCTGATCGATGTCTTGAGGTGTGGGAACTGTAGTACAAGCGGAATAAAATAATTGACTCCGGGCCGTTGAATTATTATTTAAATTATGCATTCGGCTATTGCCTGTGCATTATTACCTGTAGCAGGCATCAAATTTGAAATGATTTAATTTAGTGGATAAAAGTGTAAAATTGATAAATTTACAAATTTGTTATGTTCTCTATGTTCTATTGTGAATAAATATTGGCTCATGTGATTTGAAAGTTTTTTTTTAATTTTCATTTTAGTCAAATTTAAAAAAACGTGCCAACATTTCCGGAATTCGGGTTGTATACAGTATATAGACACACACACACAAATATTTAAGTATGACTCGCTCGATTACATTATTTGCGGTGCTTCTTGGGAGTGGGCGGACCTAAGATCTTTTGGCGTGCTGTGCGCACTGCGACTCTAGAGCTGCGTCCCAAATCACGTACTTATGCACTATTTATGACGTTTTGTAGTATAAATAGTGCGAGTAGTGCGTTCACACTGAAAATTCCGAAAAGAAAAAGTGCACTTTAAATACCCGGATGGTGCACTTAAATAACAGAAAAAATGAAGTGTGGAATGTTGGACACTTCATGCACTCAACTGTCGCAGCTTTAATTACGTCGCGAAGGGGGTGGGGCTATCAGACTCCGATTATTAATGACAAAATAACCTTATATAACTCATACACTACATGGTTGAGTGCATAGTGCATAAGTACATAGTGTATAAGTGCATAGTGTATAGTGTGTCATTTGGAACGCAGCTTATGATTGGTGAAATTTTCTGTACAGCATCATGAGTAATGTAGTTTTTCACCACAAATTCTGCTGTTAAAGATAAGCTGAATTAATGCGATCAGATGGGTTTGAAAAAAATCACAATTGATTAACAACCTCAGAGCTCACAACAGTTCTTTAAATTTATTGTTATTGTTATTATTGTTATCAGTTATTGTTAAAATTCAATTTCCCTATGGAGAAAAATGAATGGATTTTTTACTTCCGAAGTCTGACTGGTTGCACTCTATAGAGAGCGAAGAGTGCAGAAAGTGGAGGTGTCAAAGGTGTGGAGGACAAAGAGTGTAAGGGCATTGCTCTGAGGAATGAAAAGGAGAAATAGGTGTCAAGAAAGACAGGTGGGTGTAATGAAAGCATAACGTGGAGATGAAAGAAAACAGGGGGATGAAAGCACTACTAGGATGCAGTGGCGGCTGGTGATGGAAAAAGTAGGGGGGGCTGAGGGACAATGAAAAAATTTTATTTTAACAATTGAACAATTTCTGCTGTTTATTTATTACATTAACACCAAAGTAACTATTTAAAAACAAATAGCATCTAATGTAATTATAAAGTATGAATTTAGAATGTCCTTGTAGATTTCAAATATTGTTCTTTCAAAGACAGAAAGATGTGCCAATTTGAGATTCATTGGAAACCAAGTCATACAAGGTGAATTTATAATTGCTGTAATTTGCGTCAATATTCAATAAACACAAAGAGGTAAATAGTCGCTGTTATTACATGGAGTAACCACTAGATGAAGAAGACTGTGCATTACCAATTGTAATGGTGAGCAAGTCAATAAAAAATGCTATACATTGTCTCCAGTGTTCACATCATGAATCGTACAGCAAACCACCTCTAAGACAGACAAAAAAACCCATCAAACCCATGTTCGTGTTTTTTTATTTTTTCCGAAAAATGTTTCATGTCCTGAACACCGTTTTCACACCAGGCTCGATCGGTCGCTGCAGTTTTAAAAAGCAAACAAGGGAAGCAAAACAGCGAGTTAGTTACTCCGCAGCCGGTTAGCCACAGCTTCCTAGTGTACCATGTCCGCGAAAAGCCTCTAGTATAAGACCCTTCCTTGTCTTTCACCTGCTGTCTGATGTTAATTTGTGGCTGGTCCGGTGCCATTTCTTTTATTTTTTGTTTTTCAGCCAGTGGTCTTCTTTCAAACGGAGTTTGAAGAAGAGATTACGTCTCTTTCTCGTGTGACGCCGGCGCCATTGTCAACTCGAATCTCACTGCCACGTGACCACACCAAACTCATGTTATTCTCCGATGGGCGCAGAGGCAAAGCGCCCATCGGAGAATTATTACTGCGCGTCACTGATTGGTGGAATTGATTATATTTAGTGACGTTTTATAGCATATCAGCGCTCCATTGGTCAGATAGCGTGGGCGCCCTTTCTCGGCGCCCCGAGCATAAAACTACACATTTATGATGTTATGCGGCACATGATGAAGCTGGCAGACAAAAAGCCCCCCCCCCCCCCCCCCATTCTAGTGTGAAAAACACGTAAGTTTTTTTCAAACTTATTTTTTTATTTTATTTTTTTTACTTGGTAGGAGGGGCGGCGCCCCAGCGCCCATAATAGATCAGCCGCCCCTGCTAGGATGAAAGAAAGGGATAGAGAGATAGGAAGGAGAAAGAGTTCCTGGATGAATCTTGAAGACATTGAGATTTCTGGTGTGATCTAGGTTCATTCTCGTGGTTGTTGTCTGATATTTTGTTGTGTGATGTGCTTTTCAATGCAAATGCTGTATATATAATACAGAATCTCTTTCCAAGGTCATGATCAGTTCAATGCATCCTTTTTGAATAAAAGTATTCGTTTCTTACAACAACAACAAAAAAAAATATAGATGTTTGAACATTTGTAAATGTTTGAATGGTAGTATACATACATACTGGGAGTGTTGTAATTTATTTATGTACTTATGCTTACATAGCAAAGCTATTAAAATAATCATAATTGATGTACAGAGTCATATACTTGATCATTACATTTTAATGCAATTTACATTCAATTTAAATACATTTAATAGAGGAGGCTCACTGATGAATCAATTTCTTAAAGGCATAGTTCACCCAAAAATCAAAATGTGCTGTGAATTTATTCACCCTCAAAAACAGGCAGCCGTTGACTTGCATTTTATGAATCACCAAAGACCACAGTTTCAGCTAAAAATCTTCTTTACTGTTCTACTGGATAAGAAGGTCAGCTACATCACCATGGCCTGAGGGTGAGTAAATTAACAGCAGATTTTCATTTTTGGGTGAACTATCTCTTCAACTAGAGCTTTGAAGTTAACTTGTTAATTTTTGGCTCAAAATTTAGTTTGAGAACAAATCATAATTAGCAGACCACCTGCAGTACCTGTAAACAGTAACTGTGATTTAAAAAAGCAAAAACAAAAATTTTACTTTTAAAACATGAATACATTTGAAACATGTACCTGAAGTATATATAATCTCACTGAATGCACTGTCACAAGTGTCTTCTCTGATCCTGCTTCTGCACTCCACACTACTCGTAATTGTAAACACTCCCATTAACTTCCCTATATCTGTTTAACAGGAGAAAATATTGTGTATTACATGCATCAGGTTAGTCATGTTCAAAGCAGCATTTATACCTGTGATCTAGGTTAAAAAAAATAGCCATCCTGACACCACCCCAATTTTGCCTCTGTTCTGATTGTTTGAGTGCTGTTGAGGTGATTTGCGCCTGATTTGAGTTTCTGCACAGAATATGTCTGCTGGGTTGAATGGCAGGTAGAGGAGTGGTTACGAATGACATTTAACAGTTCTGACAAACAGATATTAAGAGGGACGTATTGTTATACTCAAGAGGTTAGACGATTATTTAAAGTACAGTGATTTACTTCACAGAGGACTACCCCTTTAAAACTGTTTGTGTGTGGCATTGTAAAATGTGTTGTCTTTGTCCGCTTCTATATTCAACTATTTAGTCTCAAACAGTCCTGAAAATACAACAGGAGTAAATTCATTTTTCTAACTCATATTTAACCACTGTTAAGTATTAACCGTTAATATTTAATATTGTCCTCACAGTACAAGGTCAGAATCTCCCTGTCTGGTTTCTCAGCTGATTGGTAGAGCACAGTCTGGCAGCAGAGTAAAAGTGTAAAAGCACTAATTCAAATCAGCTTGGATTTGCTCCTTTACTGGTGCATGATAATCAAATCCCCACCCAGAAGTATTGTTAGGCAGGAAACCATCTTGCTATCTTCTTGAATCTTGTTATTTGTAGACTTCATCACATTGCAGGAGAAGCAGAAGCTCAAAAGATGCATACAGCATTATTCAACACGTCTCAACCAGCTGGCTGAAGTCCAATATTTTGTTCATTAAAGGTCAGAATGAGGAAAAGTGTAATGATCTAATATTTCATTGACAAGAGTACGATTTTGCAGAGAACATTTAAAAACTTAATGAGAGTTTTGTCTCTCTGCAACCACACAATTACATCCCAAATATGATTGGTTTCCAGTAAAAATACAACCCACAAACCCTTCTCAAAATTTAGTTGTGACTGCTGAAAATGTAGGTTGTATCTGTGGTTGTACACTGAAATGTCTATGAGAAGAACAGTATTAGCACTTCAAACAGGACTGACAGCTGTATTCTGCTGCTGCGTGACTATAACCCGAGGTGCTGTAATAGTGCGCTAGTGATGCTTTGTGTGTTTTTTTCATTCGTGTGTATTTGTATAGAACAAGCCTTGCATTAATATTACTGTCTGAATATAAAGCCATGGATTGAGAGAGGATTTACATTATGCCAGGTCTTCAGTTGTATGGATTTTGAATTAGTGTAACAGGGTTTGAGAGGGAGGCTCAATATAATACAGAGATTGTATCATATAGCAGCACACTTACAGCCTCATATGAAAGAAGAGAAGCGGTCATTCTGCTGATGAGGGAACGATAACGGGGAAATTACTCCATATCTAGAGTGTCAGAATAATGTTTTTTTTTTCTTTTCACAGTTACTAAACTATGCAAATGATAGCTGTGCAAAACCCAACTTGTGTTATTCATTTCAAAATGTGTCTTATGCTTATCAAGCCAGCATTTATTTGATAAACAGTAATATTGTGAAATATTGTTACAATTTAAAATAGTTGTTTTCTATTTTAATACATTTTAAAATGTTATTTATTCCTGTGATTTTAAAGCTGAATTTTCAGCATCATTACTCCAGTCTTCAGTGTCACGTGATCCTTCAGAAATCATTCCAATATACTGATTTGCTGCTCAAGAAACATTTCTGATCATTATCAATGCTGAAATGTGGTAATGTGCAATTGTCATTTACACAGTAGTGTAAATAAAAAAATACTTTGGCTATATTAAAAAACACCAGGCTTATTGAATTGTAAAAAAAATTATAGCTGCAACAGTAAATTCATCAGGGACAAATATCCATTATAACTACAGCTTATGAATTTTTGATAGCTGTGTGATACTACCTCAATATTCCTATCTTAAATTAAATTTTTGGCATGTTAATCTGAGTGCATTTAACCTCAGGAGAGCTCTGCCATCAGATCCACGTTTTAATGTGAACTCTCCTGTGATTGGCTAACGATGACATAATGGTTTTATGACAGTGTGTTGATGATTTGATGCAGAGTTTTTTTTAAGAGGAAACCGTAGAGTGTCACTGCTGCTGCATTAAACATCAGCCAGAGATCTATTCCACAGTATATGGCAACATGGGATACACCAGCCTCCAGCAATGACATTGCTGTGACAGGTAACCTTGAGGGGCGTCCATCTATCCTTTCACTTGTTCTCTTCTTGTTTCAGTCACACACACAAACAGGTGCATTCTGGTATATTCACCAGGGCTTTATAACAGCAGGGGCAGTTATTTCTTTCCAGACTCAATCTGAATTAATTGGAGCGCTGTCTGTTTCTGCAAAGGGTAGATTTTTCTCTTAGTTGTTTTCAGTGGGATCGCAGTAATGGCTAATTTGGGCCCAAAAATCCTTTACTAAGTTGTCAGAGTCAGTCTATTTGAATATATGTGTTTGTTTTTTGTGTATAAAAGAGGATTTACTGGGAGGTATTAGGTCTTGGCTCACAAGATAAACCCTAAAATAAATCAGAAAATTACATCCCTGAATACAGCTGTGTGTGTGCATTGCTTTCGAATGTGTGTGTCCATATCTACAGATTTAGTTCATAAATCCGATGCTTGGCGGCTATAGGATCCATATCAATCAGTGTGTAATTTGCTGGGAGCACAGAAAGCCCACAAATGCTTTCTTAGCACTTTCCTCCTGTGAATCGATTAGTCTTTATGAATGAACTGCCAGATCCCCTTTGACATCCTTCCTGTCCTCTATGTCGTGCTTATGCCCTTCTTCTCATGTTTTTCTCTGTGCTCACTCTCTTCATCTGTCCACCTTTGTACATGTAGATTTGAACCTGCTAATGATAATTCAGTCATTTTGCTTTTGTCAGAAAAGAGCATTACTGTACTGACTGACTGTTTTGTTTAGATGGTCTGGATTAAATCACGGCCCTATTTTGTCCTGGTTGTCTCGGGTGATCCGAACACAAGTAGACAGTGCTAAAGTCCAAATGGCTCCAATATGGTTTTTGATCCAATCACTCAAACCATTAATTTACTCGACTATAATAACAGCAAGGACTCGGGTTAATGTCTCGTTTGTGCTTGAGGTCTCGTTTGCGAAGTTAAAAAATTCAATTACGAGTGGTGACAGGAGAAGCATGTTAATACTAGGTGTAAACGACGATCTGTCTCACCAGATTACTTGTGAACGGATTACTCAAGACAGAGGTTAATACAGGCTTACTCAAGACCTGTGTTCAGATATGTGATTCTTCAATTTATCTGTATAACTGTTGTTTAAGTCAAAAATATTACTTAACTTGACTGAATTAACCTGACTACACTACACTCTCAAAAAACAAGGGTACAGAAGCTGTCACTGCTCAAAAGGTACTAATATGAAAACCAATAAGATAACAATTACTTATTACCACATTTTACAGTGTATAAATACCAAATTAATATATATAAATACAGTGTATGGCGCTACTCCTCAGAAGTTTGGGTTAAGTTGAGTAAGAGTAAAGACATTTATAATGTCGTAAAAAAGATTTGTATTTCAAATAAACACTGATCTTCTTAACATTTTATTCATCAAAGAATGCTGAAAAAAAATATCAGTTTCCACAAAATGTTAAAGGAACACTCCACTTTTTTTGGAAATAGGCTCATTCTGCAACTCCCCCAGAGTTAATAAGTTGAGTTTTACCGTTTTTGAATCCATTCAGCTGATCTCTGGATCTGGCGATAGCACTTTTAGCATAGCTTAGCATAGATCATTGAATCCGATTAGACCAGTAGCATCGCGTTCAAAAACGATCAAAGAGTTTCGATAGTTTTCCTATTTAAAACTCGACTCTTCTGTAGTTATATCGTGTACTAAGACCGGCAGAAAATGAAAAGTTGCGATTTTCTAGGCTGATATGATTAAGAACTGTACTCTCATTCCGGCGTAATAATCAAGGAACTTTGCTGCCGTAACATGGCCGCGGCAGGCGCAGTGATATTACGCAGCGCCTGAAAGTAGTCCCCAGCTATATTATAACTAGTTACCTAGCTGGGGACTACTTTCAGGCACTGCGTAACTTATTAACTCTGGGGGAGTTGGAGAATGAGCCTATTTCCAAAAAAAGTGGAGTGTTCCTTTAAACCGCAGCAGCACAATTGTTTTCAACATTGATAATAATAAGAAATGCTTCTTGAGCAGAAGACCAGCATGTTATAATGTTTCCAGAAGGATCACGTGACACTGAAGACTGGAGTAACAACGCTGACAATTCAGCTTTGCATCACAATGATAAATTACATTTTACAATATATTAAAATAGAAAATATTTCAAATTATAATATTTCACAATATTACTGCTTTTACTGTATTTTGATTTTTAAAAAAGGCAGCTATGGTAAAAGCTATTTAAAAAATGTTACTGACCCCAAACTGTCGAACACTAGTGTTTGTGTATATAAATACTGTGTATTTAAAGGGAAGTTAAGAAGTTAGGGTAATTTAACCTTTTGCCACTCAAAAAGTAGGAAATAAAAAGCTAATGTGATCTCTTCTTTAAACCTAGAATGATAGTTTTTTTTTGTTTTGTCTTTTGCTTTAAAATCATTTTAGGGGACAGAAAAGTTCCCCTAATTGAAGATTCACCACATATGAAATTAAATTATGTGCACACCTTTATTGCTCTGATTCAAAATGGTCTCTGATATCAAACTGAACATGAAAGGAGGCTTTCAGAAGTTCTAACTTCTTGATAATATTCACTTCGTCATTCTTCAGTGATTCTTATCATTAGCTGGTATAATTCACACAGTGAGGCAATCACACAGCACCACAGACACTACGCAGGGGCCCGAGCCTGTTCTTCCTCTCCTGCAGTCTCTGCACTCACTGGCTTTGTCAGACTCACCGGACACTTTGGCAGTTACCTGCATATCCACTGTCTCTCTTTTTTGTTTTTGCTTTTTTTTGTCTGTTGATATCAGTAAAAAAAAAAAAAAAAAACCCACATCTACCCATAAGTCACTGTCATGTATTTATCTTAAACATGTTCACTTGAACTTCGACTGTAGGTTCACCTTGATCTCACACAAATTGCTCACTGCTTGACGTATTCTATTCTATTCTATTCTATTCTATTCTATTCCTTACCTGTATTTAAGCATTCCCCTGATCTCCCTCTCCATGTCATTCGTCTGTGAATGACTGTTCACCTGTCACGACTGGAAGTAGTGCTGCGATTTGTGGCTGGACTGGTCTTAATTCTCTTTTTATCGGCAGCAGAACTAGGTCAGACTGGAGCCTGTGTCTGTGCCTGCAGACAGAAACAAGCAATCACCACTTTGTCTGGCCTGAGGAGCCCACAGTTGTTTGCTGTTAGCCATTAGTACCAGACAATGAGGCTCCATCGGCACCGCGCTCCATCACTCAATTCAGTGAACACATTCAGCGGAGCGTCCCATGCAGACAAATATCTGCTTTTAAAAGCGGCCTGTGAGATGTCTCCCTATTTGCAGCTCTCACTCTTTTAACACTCACTAGTTTATTTAAATTGTCCACTAACAATTCCAACATTGTCCATTGTCCAACACTGTTTTTTAAATAAATGAATACTTTTCTTCAGGAAGGATGCATTCAATTGATCAAAAGTGACTGTAACAGCATGCTACAGAAGATTTCTGTTTCCAATAAATGCTGTATTTTTTACTTTTTATACTCCTGAACAGATTTATCATGGTTTCAGTAAAAATATTAAGAAGCAAAACTATTTTCAACATTGCTAATAATACGAAATGCTTCTTGAGCAGCAAATCAGCATATTATAGTGATTTCTGAAGGATCATGTGACACTGAAGACTGGAGTAATGATGCTGAAAATTAAGGAATAAATTGCATTTTAAAATATAGTATAGGTTATATATATATATTTTCAATGTTTAATAATATTGTAATAATATGTCATAATACTTCTGTTTACTGTATTTATTATTAAATAAATGGAGCCTTGGTGACGATAAAATACTTTACCCCAAACTTCTGAATGGTGATATGTGTTGAGTTTAACAGCATACTGTGGTGGGAATGATTGTAATAGAAATGTCATTTTAAATATTTTACTAGAATAAAATGATGAATGCTAGTTTTATAATAATACCTAAATACTCACAAAAAAAAAAAATCTAATATATTGGGACTACTGTGGGGCTGCCATAATATTTGTAAATGTTTATATAAATCTTTTTCACACCATAACACAAAGCTTCTGAAAAGATTTATTTCACTTTGTGATTATCATGAGAAGATCACAGTGTTTGTCTTGCCCCAATAATATGTAACCTAAATTGCACTTTATGTAAGGACTCCATATGTATGGAGAAGAATATGAGAGCAAAGTTACTCATGTAGTCTGTGTGTTTGCTGGATGATGTTTAATATTGAGTGACAGAGGGAGGGAAACATCCGGTACCAGCTGCATATTTAAACACTCTTGATTTTGCTTGAGGCTCTCTCTCTCTCACACACACACACACACATTCATTCATTCATTCATTCACACAGCTGCATCTAATCTGTAAATGTTTAAATATTGGCCATCAGCACAAGGTGAAGGATTCACGGGTATTCCTGGCACAAATATGTCATGTATATGTATGTGTGCATGAGTCTGTTGTGTCACTCTGAAAGCGTGAAAGTGTGTGTTTGCACTGAAATGGTAATCGGCTGGTCTCCCTCTGACACTCGTCTCCCTCCCTCTGTTCTTCAGCCATCACTGCTGGAAAGAGAGATAGAGAGAGAGGGCACACGGCAGCGCGACCAGAATACAAAGCAGGCCGAGATGATGTGGAAGGTGTGTGGGGGCGGAGGGTGTTATGGGTAGGGCTGAGGTGATGCACTCATGACACCTTGCTTACAATCCTCCAACATTCTTTCATGAGAAAATCACTGTGTTTTTCCTTTCTATCCCAACAATATGCAACATAGGTACTGAATTGTACTTTCAGATGTTATATTTTGGTTACACGTGATTTCGATAGTCCACTTTTGACATTCTACTAAATGTAAAAAAAACACATAACAACTAATGTTCATTAATTTGCAACTACATGTCAACTAACTCTCATAGGTTAGAGTTAGTAGAATAAGTTGACATACTTTGACATACAAAGTTAGTTATAGCCATGTCTACTTTAATACTCTAATGACTGCTAGTTGGAGTTGTAAAGTTAGTTATAGGGTCATTCCACATCAACTCAACCAAAGATTCCTGGCCAAAAAGTTTGATTTTTAACTTCTTGAGTTAAAGGCTTGCACGTTTCAAGAAACAACAGCTTTTTTCCCATTTTTGAAATGTCACCATTGGCATATAACATGCAATAGATTGCTAAAATCAACAGATCTTACTTACTTATTGTGTAAAAATAAGTCATTCCCCCTTGTAATTTTGCTCCAAAAATTGTATTTTTGAAAATTGTATTTTGACCCCCCATCTGTAAAATAGTGGATACACATCCATACCATTTAATGTTTTGGCTTTCTTCACTATTTATGTTAGTCCTTCTTAAGAAAAAATATTAATTTTATAAAAAATTAGAGCCAGGGAAGTTTCTGAAATTTGTTTGATTTAACATGGAATGAGCTTATAGTTATATCTTATATAGGCCCGGTTTCACAGACAGGGCTTAGACTAAGCCAGGATTAGGCCATTGCTCAATTAGGACATTTAAGTAATTTTTATTGATATGCCTTAGAAAAAAAACATTACTGGTGTGCATCTCGAGACAAAACAAAGGCACTGATATATTTTAAGATCAGTCAGTGTAAGTTTCTTTCAGTAAAAACAGCTCAGACTTACACTTTAGTCTGGGACTAGGTTTAAGTCTTGTCTGTGAATCAACGTTGTTCAACAGTTCAACAACGTCGTTTGCACCGCGCTCCTCCATTACTTGATATTTTTATTTTGGTGCGCCAATCTGTTAAGTTACTTTGTATGCTTATATAAAATGGACTATCGAAATAAAGTGTTAACTATATTTTTTTTTAAAAAAGCTTGTTGAAATCCTTAATATATTCTTGTGTATATAATTTACTACCATTTTATATGATTGTTTCAACTTCCACACTGTCTGCTTATGGTCATATTATGAAGTGTTGGGAAGTAACCAGTTACATGTAACAGTGTTACATACTGTAATTTAATTACAAAATAAATGTAACTGTAGTCTGTAATTAAATTACAGTTACTGATGAAAATGTTAACGAATACAAAAGGGGTTACATCTGAACAAGTATTCATATTTACTATTTCTTGTTATGAATTTAAATCTGTATTTAATATTGATCTCAAAGTAAAAAGAGGTGCTAAATTCTGATTTTGTGGTGGCTGTGCTTTAAAATTAAATGATCATAAACTTTATTCAAGTGATGAAGGATTTTGAAAGTCTGACAGTAATCAGTGTTGAGTACTACTGTAAGGTTAACCCTGCCTGCTTTAAATGTTTGAAAATGATTTGAAAACATCTGCTAGAAATTTAGAAAAGTAATCAAAAAGTAATCAAATGTAATCAGTTACATTACTTTAATAAAGTAATTGAAACAGTTACTCTACTTATTACATTTTAAATAGGATAACTTGTAATCTGTAACCTTTTACATTTCCAAAATAACCTTCCCAACACTGGTCATATGTCATCGTTGCATGCTCACTCATGCTCAGTGTCTGAGACACTGTTTGTTAGTGAGGTCATTTTGTTGTCTGTAATTACCAAGTCTTTTAGCTCAGTAATAAGAACACCAGGGTTTTGTTTACAAGCAAAGCTATAGGGGTGCAGTGCAGTGAATGCACATTTGTAGTGGCTTAATGTTACATGTAAATTTGGAGCAAGTGGTAGTGAGCTGATGTTTGGCTTTAGCGTTCAATGCATTATGGTAATGTGCCGTTAAATTGCTTATGCTCTCTATGGATTTGTGACATGAGGATAGAGAAAGGTGGAAACAGAAAAGGAAAAGCTTACAGCCCGAAACTCTGATGAGGAGTGAAATAATGGAAAGGGAATGAGAGAGAGAGTTGCTTTCATGCCCGTGAGTGAGTTAAACTGCCTGTTGTTTGACCTTCGTCAAGATCAAAATCACAACACGGACTGATGCCAGAACACACACACACACACACACACACACACTGAAATCAATTACGCATTAAGCTACATCAGATGGCTTCTGAATGTGGTTATTGCATTGTCCATCCATTTTCTTCTCCGATTTAATCATATTTCCTTCTATGTGGTGTGTATTTGCGTATATGCAGGAGTAAGGCCCAATTAGGACTAGTTTTCCTAGTGGAAGTCAAGGTAAATTCATGTTTCAGGAATGTACTTTGTGTATATTTTAGTCCCGTTCGCATCAAATACTTCTGTGTTTTTCTCGCACAACCTTGGAAAAAAATTACAGAGCAAATTACCTGCTGTTTTCTGGGTGACTCAAGTATTCTCTGAGAATTTTAATTCTGTTTGGTTGCAGTATATATATTTTTTTCACTCTTCTCCTTGTTTGTTTTGACTTTTTTTTAATACTGTAGCTAATAATGTATAGTTATATAAAGCATGTTTTATAGCCTGGTGCAGCTCTATTATGGATTTAGTGGAATAAGCAGTGTTGTAATCAAGACCAGCTTATTTTTCAGAGTCAAACCCGAGAACAGGGTAGGTTGAGTCTGAAGGTGCGTCCAGTTGTCCATAAGTGTGTTGTGTTAGGTGGACTTCAAAGGATATTCTGCCATATTACGTGAGACTCCATTCTGAAGGAAATATTATGTTCAGTTCGAAGGGCATTGACATAGGGAATAAGGGAACATCGATACATCACTTCACAGGAAGTCGAGAGGGAATTTATCCACCAGTCATTATGCATCACTCCAGTACTAAAGAAGTTTTGAATAAAATAATTGCACTGAAAAAGATTTTAGACCTCAGCGTTTTTGAGTTTAATTAGTCCCAGGTGTGGTTTGTATGCAGATGTTTTGCGAGTATAAAGTGCACAAGATCATCTACAATGCAGCTATCATGATTACGGTTAAATAAGATCAAATACACAGCTGATAGAACCAAATTATGTTTATTTTCATATTAAACATCAACAACAGGCATTTATAACTCAGTTTAATGCTTTCAAATGACAATTTATATATACATCAATCAATCAGTGATAATTTAATATTTATATAAATACACATGGATGTATTATATACATGTATGGTATTTATGTCATTATACATTAAACTCCTATAATATGCATGAAACAAGTGTCATCTATGTTTGATGACGTTGCAGGATGTTATGAATAAATGCTTTTTATTCAATGGCCACTTTAGTAGCAGTATCAGATTTGATCTAAATTAATTCCTTCCCTTATTTATGCATGTTGCTTCAACTACACCACATCACAAGTCTTATTTCAGAGGGTTTTGTGATGCACACATCCTGATCACATGACCTTGTGTGACGTGAATCCTGACAACAGATACTTCTGAGATCCTAATCTGGTCTGAAACGCTTCATAAAATCACAGACGGCCTATATTAATAATTGTAACTCTCGGATGTCATTTAGAAAACAAATCTCACTTGTTCGTGCACTCACAGATGTGTAACCATAAATAAAATAGCCTCCTTCGGCCAGGCAGATGCTGTTGTCATGGAGACATTTGAAAGAACCCTCCTTCACTTTTATTCCCGCTCTCATGTGTTCATCTATTCATCTTCCATCACAACATCTTTTTGCGAGGCGGAAGATGTTTTAGAAAGCACCCGTGGCAGATAGCAGATGACACAAACCATCTGTTGCCCCCTGCTGTGCGGACTGGATGTGATGTCATCACAGTTGGACAGGTATCAAAGTGGTGTCTTTTCTGCTGGCTGGCATCTGCCTGGGCAAGATGCTCTGGGTGTGTTTCAGTGAACTTTCTGGAACTTTACAAAGAGTTGCCTTCTTCTTTTTTTTTTTTTTTTTTTGGCCGTCCTGGAATGCCATCAATAACTGTTCACAACTCTTGTCACTTAGAGATCCACTTAGATGGCAAAAACGGTGGCATTTCCTTCACTCTCTATATCTCTCTCTTTCTCTCTGTCACTCACACACACAAAATCTCAGGCTCTAAATCTCTCTTGTGCACTCAGTTGCATTTCTCTCTAACATTCTTTGTTCCTGTCACATCTCAGGTATGGAATCTTCAAATATTCATGAACTTCTGGAATTATTGATGCAGAGCGTGAGTGTTTCCCGTGGGAGGGCTTCTGTGTTTTATGGGTTTCATTTAAACAGCCTGTTTTTCCGGTTGGTATGAAATGCCAGAGAGTGTGAAAGTATGTGTATTAGACTGAGTATGTGTGTGTTTGTCCACTGAGAAACAAGGTCTTGAAAGACAGTTTATGAGATTCCATCTGCAGTCATTTCAGCGGAATTAAACAACCACGAACAAACAACTAAGGAAAATCCATGTCCACTGTTGCTCGGGGTTTTTGAACCAATGAGAGTGAAGAGTAGAAGAAACAGAATGTATGGTCATGCATACAGGAACTGATGAAGAGCTTTTAGCTCAATGGAGTAAACTTACATAAACATATGCATTTTACACAACCCAACACTGAAAAAGAACAATTCAAAAGTCACCTAAAGACTGCATAAACACTCAATTAAATGTCACTGTGCTTAACCTAAATATTGCTTGGGCGTTAAACATATGTTCAAGTTCCCTCCATAATGACAATAGCTCCTGATTAATTCATTCATGCATGACCTCAGTGACAAACTGCACTGAACCTAAACAAAGTCTGTTAACATAAACATCATTGCACTGAACCTAAACACATTCAGAACGCTAATATAAGCTTCACTGCACTGAATCTAAACATCATCTGAATGCTAATGTTAACGTTGCTGCACTGAACCTAAACGTTAAGAGAATGCTAATGTAAACATCAATGCACTGAATCTAAACACATTCAGAACGCTAATATAAGTGTCACTGCACTGAACCTAAACGTCGTCTGAACGCTAATGTAAACTTCGCTGCACTGAATCTAAACGTCGTCTGAATGCTAATGTAAACGTCGCTGCACTGAACCTAAACATCATCTCAACGCTAATGTAAACGTCGCTGCACTGAACCTAAACCCCAGATAGCACACGTACGTCTGCAAGATGTCTGTTAAAGATCTGTTGATCTGGAAAGCATCTGCTGTCTATAAACGTCTGACAGACGTCTGTAAGATGTCAGTTTTACATACACTCTCAATCATAAACATCTTAAAGACATCTAATAGACGTCTATTTCACATCTAAAAGGAGACGTCCTATAGACGTATTGCAGATGAGCAAACAGCCTAAAAAATACGTCTTGCAGATGTAAATGCAGACGTCAAATAGACGTCTCAGAGATGTACGTGTGCTATCAGGGACATTGTCTCAACATTAATGTCGCTGCATTGAACCTAAACATCATTTGAACACTAATGTAAACGTCGCTGCACTGAACCTAAACATCGGCTGAACGCTAATGTAAACGTCACTGCACAGAACCTAAACATCGGCTGAACGCTAATGTAAACGTCGCTGCACTGAACCTTAACATTGTCTGAATGCTAATGTAAACGTCGCTGCACTGAACCTAAACATCATCTCAACGCTAATGTAAATGTCGCTGCACTGAACCTAAACATTGTCTCAACGTTAATGTCGCTGCATTGAACCTAAACACCGTCTGAACGCTAATGTAAACGTTGCTGCACTGAACCTAAACGTCGTCTGAACGCTAATGTAAACGTCGCTGCACTGAACCTGAACATTGTCTGAACGCTAATGTAAACGTCGTTGCACTGAACCTAAACATCATCTCAACGCTAATATACACGTCGCTGCGCTGAACCTAAACATTGTCTCAAAGTTAATGTCGCTGCATTGAACCTAAACATCGTCTGAACGCTAATGTAAACGTCGCTGCACTGAACCTAAACATTGTCTCAAAGTTAATGTCACTGCATTGAACCTAAACATCGTCTGAATGCTAATGTTAACGTTGCTGCACTGAACCTAAACGTTATGTGAAGGCTAATGTAAACATCAATGCACTGAATCTAAACGTCGTCTGAACGCTAATGTAAACGTCGCTGCACAGAACCTTAACATCGTCTGAATGCTAATGTAAACGTTGCTGTACTGAACCTAAACACCGTCTGAATGCTAATGTAAACGTCGCTGCACTGAACCTAAACATCGTCTAAACGCTAATGTAAACGTCGCTGCACTGAATCTAAACATTGTCTCAACGTTAATGTCACTGCATTGAACCTAAACATCGTCTGAACGCTAATGTACACGTTGCTGTACTGAACCTAAACACCGTCTGAATGCTAATGTAAACGTCGCTGCACTGAACCTAAACATCGTCTAAACGCTAATGTAAACGTCGCTGCACTGAACCTAAACATCGTCTGAACGCGAATGTAAACGTCGCTGCACAGAACCTTAACATTGTCTGAATGCTAATGTAAACGTTGCTGTACTGAACCTAAACACCGTCTGAATGCTAATGTAAACGTCGCTGCACTGAACCTAAACATCGTCTAAACGCTAATGTAAACGTCGCTGCACTGAATCTAAACGTCGTCTGAACGCTAATGTAAACGTCGCTGCACAGAACCTTAACATCGTCTGAATGCTAATGTAAACGTCGCTGCACTGAACCTAAACACCGTCTGAACGCTAATGTAAACGTCGCTGCACTGAACCTAAACATCGTCTGAACGCTAATGTAAACGTCACTGCATTTAACCTAAACATCGTTTGAACGCTAATGTAAACGTCGCTGCACTGAACCTAAACATCGTCTGAACGCTAATGTAAACGTCACTGCATTGAACCTAAACACCGTCTGAACGCTAATGTAAACGTCGCTGCACTGAACCTAAACATTGTCTCAACGTTAATGTCGCTGCATTGAACCTAAACATTGTTTGAATGCTAATGTAAACGTCGCTGCATTGAATCTAAACGTCATCTGAATGCTAATGTAAACGTCGCTGCACTGAACCTAAACATCATCTCAATGCTAATGTAAATGTCGCTGCATTGAACCTAAACATCGTTTGAACGCTAATGTAAACATCACTGCACTGAACCTAAACATCGTCTGAACGCTAATGTAAACGTCGCTGCACTGAACCTAAACATTGTCTCAACGTTAATGTCGCTGCATTAAACCTAAACATCGTTTGAACGCTAATGTAAACATCATTGCACTGAACCTAAACATCGTCTGAACACTAATGTAAACGTCGCTGCACTGAACCTAAACATTGTCTGAACGCTAATGTAAACGTCGCTGCATTGAACCTAAACATCGTTTGAACGCTAATGTAAACGTCGCTGCACTGAACCTAAACATCGTCTGAACGCTAATGTAAACGTCGCTGCATTGAACCTAAACACCGTCTGAACGCTAATGTAAATGTCACTGCATTGAACCTAAACATCGTTTGAACGCTAATGTAAACGTCGCTGCACTGAACCTAAACATTGTCTGAACGGTAATATAAGTGTCACTGCATTGAACCTAAACATCGTCTGAACGCTAATGTAAACGTCGCTGCACTGAACCTGAACATTGTCTCAACGTTAATGTCGCTGCACTGAACCTGAACATTGTCTCAACGCTAATGTAAACGTCGCTGCACTGAAACTAAACATTGTCTCAATGTTAATGTCGCTGCATTGAACCTAAACATTGTCTCAATGTTAATGTCGCTGCATTGTCCCGAATATAAGACGACCCTGATTATAAGACGACCCCCCTTTTTCCAGATGTACCTTTTGGAAAAAGGCTTTTTGAAAACCAAATCTTGTTTATTTTTGTTTTGTTTTTCTCTCTGTAAAACACATTTTTTCTTAAATTATTTTCAAATTGCATATTTTTCCTATTTTAATTTTTGTTTTGAAAGTATGGTAAATACTGGTAAAATGTACCAAAAATGACATTGAAAAATATACACTTTTTGATATACCATTGAAATAACAGGTAGCCCATCTGAATTATATAACATTTAGGCTATCCATCTCATAGTAGCCGACCAAATTATTATTATCAGTAGAAGTGAAATCTTATTGTAGTCTTCAAATCTGGGTACTGTCTTATGTTTTAAAATCACTTACAGAGGAAGTTTGTTCCCATCAGACTAACATGACAGTCACGACTCATGCCCCTGCAAGCTTTTCTTTTTCTTTTGTTTTCACTCGCGAACTTTACAACACACATTACATTACATATTTCATAGCACACTCGTTTTATGCGTTTTTGGCGCCACCTATTGTTGTGGGTGTATTACTGACATGTCAAAGTCTAGACCCCGAATATAAGACGACCACGTTTTTTCAGATGTATCTCCAAAAAAAACCCATTGTCAACACTGCATCACTGCATTGAACCTAAACATCGTCTGAATGCTAATGTAAACGTCGCTGCACTGAACCTAAACATTGTCTGAACGCTAATGTAAACGTCGCTGCTCATGTAAACGTCGCTGCACTGAACCTAAACACATTCAAAACGCTAATGTAAACGTCGCTGCTCATGTAAACGTCGCTGCACTGAACCTAAACACATTCAAAACGCTAATGTAAACGTTGCTGCACTGAACCTAAACATTGTCTGAACGCTAATGTAAACGTCGCTGCACTGAACCTAAACATCGTCTGAACGCTAATGTAAACGTCGCTGCTCATGTAAACGTCGCTGCACTGAACCTAAACACATTCAAAACGCTAATGTAAACGTCGCTGCACTGAACCTAAACATTGTCTGAACGCTAATGTAAACATCGCTGCTAATGTAAACATCGCTGCACTGAACCTAAACATCATCTGAATGCTAATGTAAACGTCGCTGCACTGAACCTAAACACTGTCTGAACGCTAATGTAAACGTCGCTGCACTGAACCTAAACATCGTCTGAACGCTAATGTAAACGTCGCTGCTCATGTAAACGTCGCTGCACTGAACCTAAACACATTCAAAACGCTAATGTAAACGTCGCTGCTCATGTAAACGTCGCTGCACTGAACCTAAACACATTCAAAACGCTAATGTAAATGTTGCTGCACTGAACCTAAACATTGTCTGAACGCTAATGTAAACGTCGCTGCACTGAACCTAAACATCGTCTGAACGCTAATGTAAACGTCGCTGCACTGAACCTAAACATCGTCTGAACGCTAATGTAAACGTCGCTGCACTGAACCTGAACATTGTCTGAACGCTAATGTAGACATCACTGCACTGAACCTAAACACATCCAAAACGCTAATGTAAACGTCGCTGCACTGAACCTAAACATTGCCTCAACGTTAATTATAAATGTCGCTGCATTGAACCTAAACATCGTCTGAACGCTAATGTAAACGTCGCTGCACTGAACCTAAACACATCCAAAACGCTAATGTAAACGTCGCTGCACTGAACCTAAACATTGTCTGAACGCTAATGTAAACGTCGCTGCTCATGTAAACGTCGCTGCACTGAACCTAAACACATTCAAAACGCTAATGTAAATGTTGCTGCACTGAACCTAAACATTGTCTGAACGCTAATGTAAACGTCGCTGCACTGAACCTAAACATCGTCTGAACGCTAATGTAAACGTCGCTGCACTGAACCTAAACATCGTCTGAACGCTAATGTAAACGTCGCTGCACTGAACCTGAACATTGTCTGAACGCTAATGTAGACATCACTGCACTGAACCTAAACACATCCAAAACGCTAATGTAAACGTCGCTGCACTGAACCTAAACATTGCCTCAACGTTAATTATAAATGTCGCTGCATTGAACCTAAACATCGTCTGAACGCTAATGTAAACGTCGCTGCACTGAACCTAAACACATCCAAAACGCTAATGTAAACGTCGCTGCACTGAACCTAAACATTGTCTGAACGCTAATGTAAACGTCGCTGCTCATGTAAACGTCGCTGCACTGAACCTAAACACATTCAAAACGCTAATGTAAACGTCGCTGCTCATGTAAACGTCGCTGCACTGAACCTAAACATTGTCTGAACGCTAATGTAAACGTCGCTGCACTGAACCTAAACATTGTCTGAACGCTAATGTAAACGTCGCTGCTCATGTAAACGTCGCTGCACTGAACCTAAACACATTCAAAACGCTAATGTAAACGTTGCTGCACTGAACCTAAACATTGTCTGAACGCTAATGTAAACGTCGCTGCACTGAACCTAAACATCGTCTGAACGCTAATGTAAACGTCGCTGCTCATGTAAACGTCGCTGCACTGAACCTAAACATCGTCTGAACGCTAATGTAAACGTCGCTGCTCATGTAAACGTCGCTGCACTGAACCTAAACACATTCAAAACGCTAATGTAAACGTCACTGCACTGAACCTAAACATTGTCTGAACGCTAATGTAAACATCGCTGCTAATGTAAACGTCGCTGCACTGAACCTAAACATCATCTGAACGCTAATGTAAACGTCGCTGCTCATGTAAACGTCGCTGCACTGAACCTAAACACATTCAAAACGCTAATGTAAACATCGCTGCACTGAACCTAAACATCGTCTGAACGTTAATGTAAACGTCGCTGCACTGATCCTGAACATTGTCTGAACGCTAATGTAGACATCACTGCACTGAACCTAAACATTGCCTCAACGTTAATTATAAATGTCGCTGCATTGAACCTAAACATCGTCTGAACGCTAATGTAAACGTCGCTGCACTGAACCTAAACACATCCAAAACGCTAATGTAAACGTCGCTGCACTGAACCTAAGCATCGCCTCAACGTTAATTATAAATGTCGCTGCATTGAACCTAAACATCGTCTGAATGCTAATGTTCACGTCGTTGCACTGAACCTAAACATCATCAGAATTTTAACGTAAAGATCGCTGCACTCAACGAAAACATTGTCTGAATGCTAATGTAAATGCCGTTGCACTGAACCTAAACATTGTCTGCGTTGTAGCATTTGGCCCAATCAGACACACATTTGTTCATTAGATTTAACAAATCAATTATTCATTAGATTAATAAACAATCACAGACCCCTCACCCAACACCAGACTCGGTGCCTATATGTCTGTGAAAGATCTCCTGGCAAGGACACCGCAACCAGATCAGATAAACTTTACAACCTAAAAGTATGTAGAGAGAATCTTCCTCCCTACTCAATTCTCTCTAAAACCGACACATACTGCCATAGGAAATGACTTCTTTCATTAATTCATAGACAAATTCTTCTATGACTTTCCTATTGCGCATATCCCAATGTCTTTGTGTATGATTAATGTTCTTGTTTATGTTCTTGTGTATTGTATACTGTTTTATGCATGCTTATGATAGAACCACTCTTTCATATAAACTTACCTATGCCATGTTTAGTATCTATGAATTCGTGTTTGGATGATCTAATCGGGAGTGAATATTACATGTTGATAGCTATGCAACATATTAATGTCCTAAGAATCTTTAGTAGTTTTTGCATTAACCCCAGGCAAATTACATGTGCAAATTACCATGTTCGTAAACTTTCCCTCCAAAATTGAAAGTCACCATTGGCTCTTTGACACCCCAGAGATGTGACCTCTATATCAGATAAAGCTCTCACATCAGTGAACCGCTGCCAGTCTGTGGTTCTTTTAGATCCCAAGAGGATGAGAAGGATGTGAGCTCCTCAGCATCCCTTAAGTTTAGGCACCAGGCCTTGCGGCCTTGACTTTCCATTCAACAAAAGATCCTCGGATCTCAGCAGATCTCTTTCTTAGCTCTTTTTCACTTTCTACCTGGGAAGGAACTCCCAATCACCACTGAGTCAGGACATCGTCACACTCGTCAACGACCAAGGCAATGCAAGTACCGTACATTTAACTAAACGAAAGAGAGGTTTAGTATAAGTTATAGACCCTGTTATAAATGGCGCTGATGGTTTTACTCAGGTGGTTAACTGACTCTTTGGTTAACTGCATTCTCTGGTTTCTCTAATGGCTTCATTCATCCACTTTAGCTCCCCTTTGTATGTATGTGAGTGTATGTTTATTCGTTTCTTTGTTTAGATTAGTTATGTGTGTTAGCGTTTAGTTAATAAAGGTTGTGTGCACAAATTACACGAGTTTCTGGTGCTGCCTTGCAAATTAGTGTCTCTTTATGATTTTGACCCTCGCTACATACTCTAATGCATTAATAGGAAAGTATTTTCTGTGGCCAGGGAAATATCCTTTCTTAGAGTTGATATGAACTTACACTGAATGTTTGCTGGACGAACAGATCAGTTGATGGCAATTTAATTCTGTCAGCCGATATAAATAATTGTAATTAATCATAATTAATTGTAATTATTTATATATGTTTCCCTTTTGAGCTGATTTGCTACAACGTTAACATAAACAGTACTGCACTGAATCTAAACAGTCTGAATGCTAATACAAATGTCATTGCTCTTAACTTAAACACTGTTTGAACATTAACCTAAACACCACTGTACTGAACCTAAATGTCACTGTGCTGCACTTAAAGACTTTGAGCGCTATCCTAACATGATTGCAGTAAGCTCAAACTTAAACACCTAACCTTTTAATAACATTCAGCACATTTCACTGTCAAAGAACTTTGTTCAGTATCATTGGTAGCCACTTGCATATCTAATTTTGAAAACAACACTGTAGTAATACCAAACAATAGCATTATGCTGTTGGAGTTTAGTGCCCTGTGAATCATGTAAAATCTAATTGAGGCAGTGGTACACACAGTGCCCAGTGTGTGTATGTGTAACTGAGAGAATGAGAACGAATTCCTCGAAACAAACAAGCACACCAATACCACTGTACCTATTCGTGTCTGAAATTTCCTCTCCTCCCCACTCGTCCTGCATGATCTAACTTTTACACGCACTGCATATAAAGCAGTATTGATTTAGCTCTCTTTCCTTCCTGCTCCTCTCTCTGTTTGGCACATGATTTGCTGTGATATTGCTATCTCTCTTTCCTGTCTCCCTCTGGATTATTCCTTCCATCTTTTGTTCAGTGTGCATAAAGGCTATTGACAACCAATGCCCGCCCACTCTTAAACTTGGAGCCCTTAGCCACAGATCCTGCTGTTCTCTACATGGCTGTGAACTGTGCTCCGTTAACTCAACCTTTGGCATGCATAATGCTCTAGTGAATGAGGCCTGCCATTACTAGACTGTGAACGTTTTCTAAAGTTGTCATTGGTTTACATGTTTTATACCTGTGAAGCTGCTGGGAGTGTTTAAAGGTGTGTAATTTTTGTGCCACCAAACGGATGTGTAAAAATAATTACACTGTTTTAGTGCAATGTTTTCTTGACTTGTCAGTGCCTTTTAGTGAGTTGTCTCTGTATAATTTATAACTTACTATAACTGTAATAACTTTCTGTACCTTTGAAATGGGGAGCAAAAATATTAACTAATAACTTTATAGCCTAATGGGTTGCCTAATGTTTTCACGATCCAATCAAATCCCAGTGGATGAAATGAAGTCCTTGTGAACATTATTTTCCAATAAAAATTCTGTTTTCTTCAAATTCATGTCACATTACAGACATGCTGCAAATGTCATTACGTTGCTATATAATTTTATGCATGTACATAAATGCATAGAAATGATAAATGGACAAATTCTGATACATCATTTCGACCGCAGCCAGATGCACGTTTTCTATTAGCTATAATCAGCATGTTATTCCTCTTTTCTCTGCATACACACACGCGGCACACCACAGTCTCATAATCACTTTAATTGGAGGCAGCAGAAAGGAGGTAATTTGGCAGAGAGCGGAAGAGGAGAGAAAAAAAGAGCAGGATTGAAGAGCTGTGTTTACTGAGCGACTGATGACTGGCTTTTGGCTGCTGTTTTTTGTTGGTGTGTTTTCAGTATTGTCTTTGGGGTTGAATAGAGGTTAATTCTGTCATTTAAAAGCACGGATCAACCTTTACCACACATGTGCCGTGAACTGCCATTTTACTGCAGGTTTGTTGACATGCAAAGGCTTTTTTTTTTCTTTTCTTTTTTGCATGTACTGTCCTTAATTTGGATTTTCTTACAGTTATTGGATTTAAATATAAATACAAATACAGCATTTAAAATATGATGCATTTAGCATCACTTTTTTCATTCCTTTCCTCCCCCTCTAGAAAAACCTAAGGGGTTTAACCTAAGTGCTTCTGTGCCCTCTAGTGCATGTTTCTATTCAGAATGCCAATGTTGTACAGCGCAGATCTAAGTATGTGTGTACCATTATGTATAGCATTTCTCCTATTACATGTGGTCACACATGTATGCACACACACATGGGGGGGGGATGGTGCATTAAACGTGTATTTGGACAGAAGTGGGCTGAAGCATCACATCACATCCTACACGTTTTGGGCTGATAGTCATGCTGCAGGAAGACTACCTGCTGTTTGGGCTGGATGGGGAGGGCTTTTACTCACCGGACTCGCCTCCATGCAGTAAGTTTTGACCAGAGTGTTTCTGGATTGGATCCAATAGCTTTGAGAAGTGGCTGGAGGTTTAGTTTCTTGGGTTGTGTTGGAATGTGAAATACTGTTTTAATTCATAGAGGAACTTTAATGCAGACAGCAGCTTTCTTCTCTCTGTCTGCTGTGCAGATTAGATTGTGTTGTGTTTGGATTGCGAGACAAAGAATTGAAAAGCTTTTGTCTTTTTCTTAATTGTTTGCACACATCATTAGCAGGCCTAAGATAAATGTTGTGCTCTATGGCATTTTCCCTGTGTGTGTGTGTGTGTGTGTGTGTGTGTGTGTGTGTGTGTGTGTGTGTGTGTGTGTGTGTGTGTGTGTGTGTGTGTGTGTGTGTGTGTGTGTGTGTGTGTGAGTGTGTGTGTGTGGCACAGCTTGCATATTTGATGCAATATAAAACCTTTTTAAGGGAGTGTTGAGATAAAAATAGAAAGCTCTCTGAGCTGGAATTTTAGAAGGAGATTATGACTGTAATTGTGGGATGCATTCACCAGTGAAAAATATAACGTTAATAACTTATTAAATTAAATTTTATTCTGTTTTATTTTATATATAAAATAATGTTATTTATAATGGAAATGCATGGATTTCATAATGTGTCAGTATTTAGCTTGTTCCTTATTTGCCTTTATGACAACAGCACTCAAGCTCCTTGAACTCCAAAAGTTTATGCTATTTTTGATTATTATGTTCTCCAGCATGGTTTAAGATGATCCAAAGAGCATCTTGAGCTTCAGTGGAAGGAAAGAACATCTCACCATCTGTAAAAATAGTCGCATGATCATTGTAACTAATTTACTTATTTTATCAGTGCAGGAGTAGTGGAGAATTACATAGGAATAGTGCAGAATCCAAAATATATCTTACTCATTTTTTGTTTTTTAAACTAGGTTTTAAAAGAAAAAAATCAGATTTTCAGATTTTCGTCGGTGTCAGTCTCCCCACTGTGAATGTGCTATTGATTTAAAAACCCAGAAACCAATATGAAGAAACTATAAAACTGTAGAGACAACTCAACCTTAAATAGTGCAAATTGTTATTTATCGAATCTAACGTGCTTTATTTTAAGAATGGCTAGTTAAGAGGAAATTAAACGTGTGCAGCAGTGAGGAATGATGGAATGAATGTGACAGTGAGGAGAGATGGAGTAGGTTTCTCACTACAGGCGCTCTGGCTGATGTCTTTTGATGCCGGCACTTTCCTCTTTCATATTATGCTCTGTGGCCTTTGACAGCACAGGCCAATTAGTGCAGCACATCAGAAGAGCATGCCAGAGCCAAACTACCATGGGAAACCATGAAGCAATCCACTATTCGTATCGAGTTTGGAGAGCCGCAGTCTTTGCATATGTAAAAGTGTAGGCGTGTTTACAATGTGATTTATATTAAACAGCCAGGGGTCATATACTGTAAGCTTTAAAATTCATGCACCCTGTAAACTCATGTTTTTCTGAACTGTATGGTGAACTTTTCTCATTGTGCCAGGTGTTGCGAAGCAGGCAATTTACTTGACAGCCGCTGCGGCATATTGTAAATGCAGTCATTATGCATTAAAAATAACCAAGCGTTGTTGGAGGCCCTGTCGGATCCCATGATTTGAAGTGGTTTAAGCTAACTTTTTCATCTGAATGGTGTTATATTCCTCTCATGTGCTCTGTAGTCTATCCAGATTGTGAGGAATGAGTCACACGCAGCAATCAGTGGCAGGAAACAGACTGGTCATGACTTTCAGAGAGCATTAGTGAGCGCAGGATGGCTTAGCTAATGTTCCTCCTCCTAAATTCTCTTCCCTGGGACTTTTGTGTTGTGTATGAATGGAGGGAAGCTAATACGGATTGCCGTGAGCTAATCAGGTGTGGATTTGGTGTCATTTTAAAAGTCATTCAGTGTATGAGGCATGTTTTGTTAAAATTGTACAATGCACTTTTCTGAGAAAAATAAATAAATATAGAATATTTTTCTATTTATTTACAATATATTTCCAAAGTTGGGGGTCAGTAAGATTTTTTTTTTAAATAAATGAATTAATTTTGTTCAAGGATGCATTAAATTAAATTCAAAAGTGGCAGTAAATACATTTATAATGTTACAAAATATTTCTGTTTTAAAATAAATGCTGTTCTTTTGAGCTTTCTATTCACCAAAAAATCCTGAAAAAAATCACTTTCCATATAAATATTAAGCAAATCAACATTTTAGAATGATTTCAGAAGGATCATGTGACATTGAAGACTGGAGTAATGATGTGGAAAATTCAGCTTTGCCATCACAGGAATAAATAAAATTTTAAAATATATTCAAAGTGAAAACAGTTATTTAAAATTTTAATAATATGTCATCATATCACTGTTTTTACAATCTTTGTTTTTAGTTAAATAAATGTAGCCTTGGTGAACATAAAAGACTTCTTCTAAAAAAACATTTTTTTTACCAACCCCAAACTTTTGAATGTTAGGGTATATAATATTATGTCGTATTATTATATAACATTATAAAAATTATTTAATAGTGATGTAGCAGTCTCTGCAAACTATTGTTTTTTTTGTTTTTGTTTTTTTAACAGTGTACACTGATATCTGCATCAATATTTAAATAGATTTTTATTTATGTATGAACTCTATTTTTGGTAACACTTTATTTTAGGGTCTCTTAACTAGTTGCTTATTAGCATGCATATTACTAGAATATTAGCCATTTATTAGTAGTAATTAAGCACATATTATTGCCTTATTCTACATGACCTTATTCTACATCCTTAATCCTACCCAATACCTAAACTTAACAACTATTAATAATCAGCAAATTAGGAATTTTTTGAGGGAAAAGTCGTAGTTAATAGTGAATAAGCTATTGTAAAGTGTTACCGTATTATTTTATGGTTGTGGTTTAATCTATTTCACCATCTGAATCCAAACAGCACATAAAACAGAAGTTGCTGTGGTTTGTTGCTTTAGTCTGTCAATCTGACGGTCTCTTGTATTGTGGGTGGTACTTGGCCAGAATAATTTGGACCAGATCTTCTGCCATTTAGTGAAAAATGTGGCGAGGCGAGACTGTGCTGCTTATAAGACTTTATTTGCACACTTGGTCTGATATATCTTTCTCTAACTCACTCCTTACATGGTTATTGTTTGTATATTGTGTTAAGATTGCCTGCTGCTATGGTTGTTGATTGTTTATCTTAAAGAAATCACACATCAGCTCTGATCTATAACATCAGACTAAAGCTATAAATTGTTTATGTCAGATCAAAGGTTTCAAGGTCGAAAAAGATTCATCAACTTTCTGCGAACTCTTTTCAGCATAATGAGTCATGAAGTATGCCACAGCGCTAAACTGTTCAGCATCTATCTATAGCCGTGCGTGCGCTGTTCTGTGTGAACGACAGCTGGGGAAAATTAACAAGCACTCTAAAATCAAAAGACCCCATCCATCTTTTCTCCTCAGTCGCGTTTTTATTCTTCCTCTTTTCCGCTCCTCTGCCATTCTCCGGCTGAGTGACAGATTGAAAAGATGCAGAGATTACTTATTCTTTGTCCCCAAAGTGAACAAAAAACAAAGCAAAGGAGGAGAGGGAAAATGAAAGCAGCGATATTTGGTTTAGGGGAGGAGGGAGGAGAAGGAAGAAGTATGTGTGATAGAGATAAGCACAGTATAGAGACAGAGAGGCTGATGGAGTCTTTCTCAATATAAAGATACCACCTACTAAAAAAAATGAGGGAGAAGATTGAGTGGAAGAAGAAAGAAGGAATCGATCAGATACATGTTTCATTTTATTTTAACAAATGCCAACCTTAAATCACTTCCACTGCTGTGATCAAACACTGATTTTTTTTTTTCTTTTACAGTGGACACGAAAACATCTTTTGATATTGAATTGACCCAGAAATGTCTTTGAGTTATATAGAGACAGACTGAGTGCAATCCATGTTTAATCACTTGTAGGGTGCATATCTGACTTTTTTGTTTTTTTTTAGATATTCACAAATAATTTTTGTCCTCTCAGGTTTCCAAAAGAGCCGTAATGTAGTTTAACATGCCTGTTCCGTTTTCTTCCCACGGAAAGGGCAACCCAGTGTACAAAGGATATTACTCGGTAATCCACATGTGTTTGTTTATTTTTTTTGTTTGTTTTCCACAAACGATAACCAGGTAATAAACCTGAAAACAGAAAATGCAACATTTAAATTTTCATACATACTACAAACAGCCCCAGTTCATTACCTCAATAACAATAAGCAACAATAAATAACATTTCAAAAATACAAATATAATAATATTAAATGTACTACAATAATAATAATCATCATCATCATCATCATTACTTCATAATTTGTTTGTATGTATACGCTTCACACTTCAAACATAAAGCTAAAGAAAGTAAACATAGTTCAACAACATAGCATGGCGACAGCAGACAACATGAATCATAAAGCAGACAAGAAAACATTTAAAATTAAGAAAGCTTACCAAGTGGCTGCACACCGGGTTGAAGGTAATTACAAATTAAATTAATCTCCCACTTCCTTTTTATAGTAGACACCGGTCACATGTTTCTCACAGGACACTCCTCTTAAAGGGGCACTACACTATAAACTGCTATTTGCAACATGTATACCATTTTTATACATTGATAAACATTGGATTAA
Organism: Acrossocheilus fasciatus; assembly: GCA_036784905.1. Classification (NCBI taxonomy): domain Eukaryota; kingdom Metazoa; phylum Chordata; class Actinopteri; order Cypriniformes; family Cyprinidae; genus Acrossocheilus; species Acrossocheilus fasciatus. The sequence continues at coordinate 2,597,373 of JAXUIB010000029.1, read as the reverse complement.
ACAAAAATCTCACAAATGACCGAACTCCGCAGAAAAACAACAATGCCCTCTGTCCAACTTCTCTCTCAATTAGGTAGATTGTGTTTGCTACTATACTTAAAAAGGGATAGCTCACCCAAAATTGAAAGTTCTATTGCAATTTACTGACCCTCATGTTGTTCCAAACCTGTATGAATCTGAATATTGAACACAAAAGAAGAGCACAAAATATTTTAATGAAAATTGGTGACAAGACAACATTGGACCCCATTGACTTTCATTGTATGGACATTTGTTTCTTTCTGAAAGTAAATTATGCCAGAATTTTCATTTTTGGGTAAACTATCCATTTAAATCTATATGTAAATGGTCTCTGTTGTGATTGGCTAACCTGCATTAGTTAATGCATTACAGTGTGAAAGGTGTCAAAAACTTTGTAAACTTTTTAGTCAGATTGAAATTCACTTTGGGAACAGAGACAGTTGAGTGATACATTTTTGCAGTTTAATTTTCATTAATGGTAGGGATGAGGCTTTGGATTGTTTGGTGTACTAGTACTTCAGGCTGTTTTAATTCAGAAGAGCAAGGAAAATCCTGATTTACATGATATGCCTCCCTTTAAAAAGTGGTTTAAAATGCTAGAGGAAGGAGAACAAAGGATGCTGTGAGTTGAAGGGCGAGTGAAGGACGGCTCTTGAGAAAGATTGCGCTCTTCCTGTCCCACTGAGAGTGCAATCATTCGATCTTTACATCATACATACTGCGACTCTCCCATCTGAACCTCCATTACGTTTTTTATTCATTCCCCTCTCTAACAGATTCACATTTTCTGTTGATCCCTGCCCATAACAGAATGCTTGGCACTGTGATATTTGCATTGTGTATTCAAAATGCCTCAAACGTTTGTCCACCTCTACATGGAGCTGCTCTTTAAGATCTTTGTTTGTGCAGATCTTAAGTGTTGCTGAAAGAGCTACTATTTGCATTGAGAGGTGCACTGGTGCTGTCCATGGTGCTGATAAACTGGGCCAACCTGGAGCTGTCCTTGGTGCTGAAAATAATGCTGACTCCCCTGTTACCATAAATGCTTGTGTTTACTGCATATTATGCATCGTTGCTATCTAAAATGGTACAGATCGTGTTGGTTGCAGTGATGCTGTTCTGAGAGCATGTGATTAATGTAAGTCTTACAGTATCTTGGTGTTGATGAGCTGCATTGCTTCTTATTTAACATTGTGCAGTCATGCACAGCATATCTCGCTGCTGCTTCATTCCTTTCATCTCTTAGACATTTACATTTTTACATCAACATTGAAGCTTAAGTGTGTTGGAAGAGGTCAGTCTTGGTCTCTGCTGACTGAGCCTTTCTGATAAATGACTGTTGAGACAAATGTCCATTTTTAAAGTGTTCCTTTACTGCCAAAAGCATTCAAAATAAGTTTCTTTAATCATGTGTGTTCGTGTAAATGTATTGTTAATGCATAAATGCCCAGTATTAAAAAAAAAAAAAAAAAAACATTTAGTAAACAATAATCAATAACATAAATTAATCAAATAATACTCAATAAAATTAATTGTGTATATGATATTTCATACACTGAAAGTTTTAACACATTTTTATAACAAATAATAAATTGATAATAAAAAATATATATTTAATAAAATGTATATATGTAATGTCAATAATAATAATTTAATAATAAAACAATATAATTTAATGATTTTATAGATAGATAGATAGATAGATAGATAGATAGATAGATAGATAGATAGATAGATAGATAGATAGATAGATAGATAGATAGATAGATAGATAGATAGATAGATAGATAGATATTGCTGTGATAGGCTATGATTTCTCTTATAAGTTTCACTTTTTTTAATCAGCTTATTTTATTCAGCAGTTCATTATGGATGTCCTGTGGTGTGACAAATTAGTTTTTAAAAGTAAAAATATAATCTCTCAAATGATATGAAGTCGATAAAAAATTAAAGTAAAGTATTATTAAATTAAATAATTTAAAAATTGTATTTAAATAAATTACTTAAGATAATAAAGTTTTGTTTTGGGGGTAAGAGTAGGGTTAGTCTGTAGTTATTATAACTATCTATAAAAAATATAGCACCAATAGAAGTCTATAGTATGTCTTGATTTAGCTAGAGGTGTGTTTGTGTGTACTGGTATATATGGTTTATGATTATGAGGACACAAATGTGTATAATAACATGGGTACTACAACGTAAACATGGTTTATGAGGACACTTCTTGTGTCCCTGTAAAACAAAAGGCTTAAAAAATATACAAAACGGTGTTTTATGAAATTTAAAAAATTGCCAGTAGTTTCCTGTAAGGGGTAGGTTTAGGTGTAGGGCAATAGAAAATACAGTTTGTACAGTATAAAAAACCATTACGCCTATGGAGAGTCCCCGTAAACTACAAATGCCAGATTGTGTGTGTGTGTGTGTGTGTGTGTGTGTGTGTGTGTGTGTGTGTATGTATGTATGTATGTATGTGTGTGTGTATGTGTGAGTGTGAGTGTGAGCGTGTGCATGTATGTATCATGCGTGCTTACCACAGTGAGGCGCTGTGTGTTTCAGCAGAACTCCTCCTGTGCCTCCTCCTTTCTACACACTCTTTCTCACTCTGTCCCTCTCTCTTCTTTCTCTTTCCTCCCTCTTTTCTCTATCTGATGAGGATCTCTCATCTCTTCCACTCCATGATCAACCGGTCTAATCAAATCACCGTGGACAAGCTACCTTCCGCTCTTCCACCGCTCTTCATACTCTCTCTCTTTTACTCCATCCAGCTTCTTCTTTCCTTTCTCTCTCTCTTGTTCTGAATCTGGGTCACCCACTAGCATGACGGACAGTCTCCCATTATCACCCTCTCCACTTCTCCCCTAAAGCAAGAGAAGGAAATAAGAGAGGGCTAAGGGATGAGAGAAAGTCACAGAGAGTGCCCTGTTTGTCTGAACGCACGCTCTGATTGGCTGCTCGTCCCACTGGTGTCACATTCTGCCCTCTTCACATGTTCACGCATCGGCAGCATCCACACACACACACACACACACACACACACACACACACACACACACACACACACACACACACACACACACACACACACACACATACACACACACACAGAGACTCATGAGTGCTGTCGGACACCGCTGGAATAATGGCTTCTTTACACTGGATTCCTTCAGCTTGTCCTCTTCTAAAGCTAACGGACTAACCACCGTCCTTGTCTGTTCAGATGAGTAAGTGACAGCGCAGTCTTCTTCAAAGATGCCTGTTTCTTACGTGCTCTTCTGTATCTGTGTGTGCTTAGAGATGCATTCTGTTACATCAAGCTGACAAGCATGTGGTCAAGCTCTTAGATATGCTTTTGCATATAAGCTTGTAGTTATGCTTTTTTAACATCATCTTATCTTTTCCGTCAGTCGTTCATCTGACAGTGTCACTCATCCTCAATCCTTTTATTGTTTTCCCGATTTGGCTAGCAATCATATCTCAACTCATCTTATATTATTATCTTTTTTGTGCTCTCTCTCATTTAATTTATTATACTATTAATAATAATAATAATTATTATTATTATTATTATTGTTGTTGTTGTTATTACAGGTAAATAAAATAACGAATTATTTTTATTTATCATTAATATATTAATATTAGTGCTGTCAAATGATTAATCGCGACTAATCGCATCCAAAATAAAAGTTTTTGTTTATAGAATATGTGTATGTGTACGGTGTTTATTTATGTATATATAAATACACACACATTCAGTATATATTGAAAATATTTACATGTATATACATTTATATATTTATTATTATATTTCATATTCTATATAAATATATTTAATATGTAAATATAACATATTTTTCTTAAATATATATGTGTTTGTATTTATATATACATAACAAATATACACAGTACACACTCATAAATTATATAAACAAAATATTTTATTTTGGATGCGATTAATTGTTTGACAGCACTATATATATATATATAGTGTGCACGTTGGATGGGTTAAATGCAGAGCACAAATTCCGAGTATGGGTCACCATACTCGGCCGTATGTCACTTCACTTCACTTCACTTATACATATCAGTAATATTAGTAACATTGTATAGTAACATTAGTAACATTATAGAGTTACTTGCTTAAAATTAAGTTTTGTTTACACATTTTTTGATAATAAATAATATTTAATTATATACTGTATATATGACAATAATTGTAATTACAATTTAATATATCTGATTAATAATTCATATTATTATTAAATAATAATATATAAAATAGAATAATTATTTTATAACAATAATAAGAATTAATAAATATTTATGTATATTGTGACAAGCTATGATTTCTCTTAAGTTTTACTGTTTAATAATGTACTGTTATTGCTGTAAATTATTAAACATTACTAATTTATTTATTACTAATTTACTTCTATATATCTATATGTATATATACACATATTCATTATTTAATAACTGCCTGAACTATCCTTCAATACCTTTTTTGAAACCAATGTAAATTTTAAATGAACACAGTATCTTTGGCAATGTGCAAGACATGTTATATTTAAAGGGGTGTTTTGTTTTTTTTCTAGGCTTGATTGTGTTTATGGGGTGCAGTCTAACGTGTTCATGCTTCGTTTTTTTAAAAACACATTATTTTTCATATAATTTACCTTTATTCCACACCGCTCTGTCCCTTCTCTGACAAACACCTCGATTATTTCCTGTTTTTATGAAGCCCCTCCCTCAGAAATATGTGGTGGGCTCTAATTGGTTAGCTGGCTCAGTGTGTTGTGATTCACTAAACCGCCGAGCGTGCGTCTAAATGTCCCGCCCCTCAGCTCAGCAGCATGTGCTCCGGTTGTATTGTAAACAATGGCGTCATCTGTATTGCTTATCAATTTGAGCCCAATTGAGACGCAGAGGATATTAGTGAAGAGGATCGTGCAGAACCTGTGCAAGCACGGCTCTTAATGGTATGTTTGTTTGTTGTCTCATACTTTTAGATACGCTGTTATTATGCTAATGCTTATGTTAGCTTTTAATATACGGTTTTATTCTGATTAAACGCACACGCGTCCATGTATAACGCTTCTCATTGCTATGTGGAAATGTATAATTGGAACAGTTTGTCGAAGCTGATCTGTCGATCTGAATGAGAGAGAGAGAGAGAGAGAGAGATGCAGAGCAGGGCGACGGGAGGAACAGTATTAAGAACGGCTGTTTTAGAACATTGATTTTGAAACTTGTGAATCCATTAGAATCGTTAGAAGACAGAATCGCGATTCATATATGAATAGATTTTTACATGGACCCCTAGTTTTTTCTTCCTCTTCTCTAAAGCAGCGCAGCATGGCCTCGCCCCCTTCCTTACATGTTCCCGAGGGCGGGGTTTATCTGGGTCCGTGACGTATCAGACCCAGGAAGTAGTTCGTTGTAGTCCCTTACCAGCCGTTTTCCTAGGCATTAAGCTTCCAGAATTTTAAAAAACAATATCTCTGTTTGCATTGACCTTTCAGCGCTGCAACTTTGCAGATGTTGTTTATGCTCAAACAGCAACTTTACACACTAACTAACGTTAAAAAAAGTGAAATTGCAATAAACCACCCCATTAAGACATAATTGCTAAGTATTTTGTTGCAGTATAATGTTTTGGTGGTGTTGGTATGAGTTTGTCTGACTGCTGATTTGATACTATGAACAAGCTCTAGTTTGTGTGCTCTTGGTCCGTTGGTAATTCAGCTCAACTATTTTGAGCTTTATGTGTGTCAAGTGCTGCTCTGTGAGGAATTTCTACTGTTAGTGCCACCATTATTTATTTTCAAAGCCGGGGCGTGAAAAATTATGATTCCTTGACACATTGTTCTGTGGCTGGAGTCTGTAGGCGTCAGATCAGAGAGGTTGCATCTTGTGATCACCAGATGGCCTTATATTTCAGCTAACACACGGACACATCCAATGCATATGTGGCTTTGTACACAAACACTCTCACACACTCACACTTATATATCAAGCTGACATTTCCAAGCTCTCTATGTGAATACTAAGTGATCCTCCATACCCTTCACAACTGAAAAAAATCTAGAATTAAATGGTTTGAACATTGGAAATACGATTTTTTTTCCCAAAAGTCTAAGCAAATTTGCAGATAGATTCAGGCTATACATCCTTTGCCAGTTTGAAATACCTCCAGTCTTTGTCATTGTGCTGTCTGAATGTGTATGTGAGTGTGTGTGCTTGTGAATCTGTGTTTTTATGTGTGACTGATGCATTACATGACAGATTTCCATGTGTGACATTCTTTATCTGTGCTGAATTTGTTATTCTCAGCATTCAGAGACACTTTGTGCTTGTTTGTGTCTATGTGTCTATGTGTGTGTGTGTGTGTGTGTGTGTGTGTGTGTGTGTGTGTGTGTCTGCAGCTTGCCATAAATGTTTAATGTTAATACAACTAAAATCTTGGAAAAAACATTTTCAAAAGGATGAGACGTTACAGAATACATTCGGCCTGTCGGTATCAGCCAAGATACATACCCACAATGCACTGCTGGCATGTAGATACGCTCACAAAATGTGTCATTTAAAGTTTGCTGATTTAACTCGTAATTGTTGTATGTAGTGATAATAGTGTCTGGCAGCTGTAGATAATTACATGCTGTTTTTATGCTGCAATTTTTCCGAAATGCAATTCCCATTTGCTCTGGCATGAAATGCAGGGCTACTGGCTGTCTGCTGAAAAATCTTTTACCCTTAATAGTCCCATGGCTGTTTATCTATGTTGTGTAAGACAGTATAGGGCTAGAACATAAACATATGTGCTTACTGATATGCATACAGTGTGTGCTCATATTATATATTTATATATCAGCTAGTGTATGTAGACATGTTTAGACGTTGCACCCACACACTCAGCTTAGACAGACTGCTGGTCAGTCATCTGTATGCTCTGTAACTTTGCAATGATATGGAATATTTCACTTATTTTTAGTGACTATCACGGCCGTGTTTTCTAGTTCAAGTTCAAGTTAATTTTATTTGTATAGCACATTTACGTTTTCACATATTTTCACACATTGTGTAGCCCTTAAATTATTCAGCACTGTTTTGGATCTAGACGTCTGGGCTGACTGGGAGTCTTCGTGGTCTCACAGTGTTGTCTGGTGAGGTGTGAGTGTGTGTATCTCTGAGTTTGTTATCAGTCCCTGCGAGCTTGCCAAGGAAGGAAAACAGCCATGAAAGTGCATTAGATTTTAGATACTCTGTATCTCCCTCTTTCTATGTCCCCGTCTCTTTCTCATACACAGAAATGTTCTTTTTTTAAAATGTGTTTGTTCAACTATGGACTCTTTTAGAAAATAAGCGTTGAAATTTTCTGAAATAATATAAACAGAGAACATTTTATTTTATTTTATTTTATTATTTTGAATAAAAACGCTGACTTATTGGTCCTGCTAATGTAATTTCATAGCCAACATTTATGTATCTTAAAAACACACCTTGTATTATTTGAGAAAATTACAAATTGATTTGAATAACTACAAAAAAAGGAAAAGAAAAAAAAACATTCACAAGTGATAATTATCTTGATTTTATTTTTCTTCACACATCACATGTGTCATATTCTTTCTAAAGCATGGTCTTCACATTTGTCATTTCTGAGAAGAAGCACATTTTTGATAACACTTAATGGCAAATTTGTTGATAGTGGTAGAAATTATGCAAAAACTGAGGCAAAGTTATTATTAATAAATTATGCAATTCATTTCCATTATAAAAATAAAGTATGCAAGCTTTTGTTTAATGTTGTCATATCTATTATTTGTGTATTATTATATATATATATTTTTTTATATTTTTTTATTTTTTTGTAATGATTTAAATTTTTAAAAGGGTAAAACAATAAAAGTGGCAAAAATTAATGAAGCCAAATTTTCAATTTATTTGAGCTATTTTTCCTTTTATTTATATGGGCCAGTATATAGAGCGGAGAGAGAGGGGGGACTCGAGCTCAGGTCACCCAAAGTGCAGTCACGCTATATGCTGGAGACACTATCTGTCCGTTTTAATACCTTAGTTGAAGAAATTCTCAATGTAACTTTAAACCAAGTTTTACCAGGAGATATTCAATATAGCCACACTCACTCTCTCAAAGTTCAGTGCTGTGTGTTTGTGAGTGGTAATTAAATGGCAGTTAGTTTGGACTCACACTGTTTCAGCCCTGCACTAATTAAAGAATCATCTGTTAATTCTGCTGAAAGACTGCAGACCTCAGTGCTCAAAGAGCACACTGGCAGGATGAACATAAATTACAGAAATTAACTCTTGCCACCTCCAGGGTGTTCCACTTGATGTATATCACTTGATGAATATTCAAACAGAAAACTATTTTTTGCTGAAAATCATGAGATTCGGTATCTAACGACCCTTTAGAAACTCTCTGTGTGAATGTTAGTTCCCTAAAGCAACATTCTCTTGTGCAACTGAGGGAAAAAAAGAGTGATTCTCAACAAAGCTGGTTTGCCTTCACAACACAAACACACACACACACACACACACACAAGACTTTCTGCAAGTACAACATTTGAAACCATTGCTCTCATTGCATTGAATCCAATTAAAAATAAACACTTACCATAATAATTAGTTTCTCAAAGCATAACTTTTGAAAAATAGCCAATCTTCTTTCTCTCTTACACACACAAACAGAGTATTATTATACAGCAGGACTAAACGTGAATTCTTTTTATGTGTATTTTTAAGCTGTGAGTGTTTCTTTTTCTTTATAGATTTTAATTATGTTACCGTAGCTATATTTTGTATGTTGTGTATGTGTTTTTACTGTTTTTGAAAGAAGTCAGATATGCTCAACAAGGCTGCATTTATTTAGTCAAAAATACAGTAAAAACAGTGATATTGTGAAATATTATTACAATTTAACATATCTTTTCCATTTGAATATACAGTGTTTTCAAATGTAATTTATTCCTGTGATAGAAAAGCTATTTTTTTTATTACTTCATTACTGTATTTTGAAATAAATGCTGGTGAGCATAAGAACCTTTTTTTTTTTTTTTTTTTTTTATAAAAAAAGATCATTTAAAAAAATTGTAATTATTCCAAACTGAAGTTAACTTTTAGTCCCAATGGTTTATGTATTATTATATTATTAGAGCATTAATTCGTACTCACATTTAAACTTGGTCTCACTAAAAGTGAGCAGAAGTTGAACTATGTAACAGGAGTAAGCTGTCTGAAAAGTTCCCGAATCCTGACTAAATACCTGACGGGCAATTAAAACATGGTTCCTCAGTGCAGAGGTCCTGACATCGGCCAATTAAAACACAGCACTGGGGAGCTGGGGGTCTAAACCTCAGGACAGGAGCTATCTGTGTACTCATGCTTAAAAGAGCTGTTCTTGGCCCAAAAATGTAATTTAGCCACCTAAGATTCCCTCAATACATGCCATACTCGGTTTTATGTCAGTCCAAGAGTAGATTAAACAAAAAAAATCATTAACCAATTTACTGAAACCTCTTTAGCTGCAAAGAGGGTTCGCTAACAACCTGATTTTTATTCAATGTTTTTCTAATTACAAACCTTTTTTCATTAAAAATTCACATTTGTGAGCAGTCAAGCGTGGGCAAAAAAGGAGAATATTTATGGTTTTCAAGGTCATGATGCTGAAGAGTTACAGGATGTATAAGTCGCTTATTGCTGTATGCATGCTTTGGCCATTTAGATAAAGCAGTTCTCAAACTTTATCACATTTTTAAATTTCTTTTTGAGTGTATGCTTGTGTAAGTATGTTTGCTTACCTCCATGCTGAACAATGTTTCCAGCAGAATAAAGTGAGTTCAGTGGGTGAAGGAAAGAGAAATGATTGCTTTAAGCAGAGGAGGAAAAAATCTGCCACTGTTGGTGACATCCAAATACTGCCTCAGCCTCCTACGCTCTAGACGTTCATCGATAAAGATGCCCTGCATGCAAACCTAGCAGAAGGTTTGTGTCTTTAAAAGAAGATCAAAAAAGATTGTTTTGGTGATGGAACAGTTAGTAAGCAGACAGGTAAATCAGGGCAGCGGTCTGTCTGAAGCTCGTTAATTATGGACGTCAGTTCCTCAGTGGAGCTGCAGCCTGAAGAAAAGTGAAATTGAGAGAAACAATCGTTCTTTGATCAGCTTTTGTTATGTAGTGCTGGAAGATCAGAGTGTATGGGCCTGTGCTTGTCTTGTGTTAATAGTGGCTCGGTGCTGTAGGTATCAAGGGAATCGTCTGATTCTTGGAAATATTTCCCTAAAGGAAATAAAACTTTTAAATGTGTGTTCTGAGTTTCACAAAGACTGACAGCCAACTGTGAAGATTTACATAGGATCATGACCACAATGCCTAGACATCCACTTTAGAGGATTAGTTCACCCAAAATGAAAATTCTGTCATTATTTACTCACTTTAATGTTGATTTTAAATCTGTGTCACTTTCTGGTCACACTTTATTTTAAGGTCCAATTTTAGCTAACCATTAACAATGACTTTTGACTCAATAAACGCTTAATTTGCTGCTTATTAATAGTTAGTAAGGTAGTTGTTTGTCATGTGTTTGAGTTCCTGTTTGCCCTTATTTGGTTTTGTTCCTGTCCTCATTATCAGTTAGTCACCTGTTCCTTGTTAATTTACTCGTTAGTCCCTCGTTTGGTTGAATGTTTATAGCCCTGCCTTTCCACAGTTTCTTTGTCCTGTCTGAACGTTATTTGAAGTGGTTGTGTTTTCCCCGTTTTCCCTTATGGATTTATTAAAGACTCATTTGATCATCTGCCTCCTTCGTACTCCTTTGAGCTCCCTGCTTCAGCAACCCGTGACATTGTTAAATTTAGGTATTGGGGAGGATTAGGTATATAGAATATGGTCATGCAGAATAAGTACTAATAAACAGTTAAGTGAGAATTGGTCCCTATACTAAAATATTTCCAACTTTCTTTCTTCTGTTGAACATAAAATATGTTTTGAGAAATGTCTGTGCTGTTTTTCTTTCTTTTTCTTTTTTTTTTTTTTTTTTTTTGTCCGTACAGTGGAAGTCAATGGGCACCAAAATGTTTGGCCGCCAGCATTCTTCAAAATATCTTCTTTTGTTGTGCAGAACTTCTTGAGTTGTTGCTGTCATTGAGTGCCTTACATGCATGTTCTTAAACTGGTCAATAAGATGACAATGTGTGTGGTCATATCAGTGAAATGTCAAACAGTTCAAGCATAAATTGATCAACACAGCTAGATTTTGGCCCATTACTCCGATTTTGCAAGGCATGTAAACATCTTAACCTGCATTCTATTGGTTTATTAAAGTGAGCATATGTAATATATGTGACAAGAAAGTGTCCTAATGGCAGATCCAACCGCAGTGAGTGTTTTGCGGTATCGCAAACTCCAAATTATCTCCTCTTCTGCAGCAATTGGACAAGTAGTAGTCATAAGAATTTACGAGTCTGAATACTGTAGGGTTTTTAATGCTTTATTTAACATATACTCTCAGAAAAAGGGTACAAAAGCTGTCACTGGGGCAAGTACCTTTTCTTAAGGTACACTTTTGTACCTTTTATGTACTAATATGTGCACTTTAGGTGCCAATATGGACCCTTTAGGTACAAAAGTGTACCTTTTAAAGAGGTACCGGCCTAGTGACAGCTTTTGTTCCTTTTTTTTTTTTGAGAACACACATATTAAAGAGAATCCTTTAAGTAGAATACAGAAATTCTTATGAGAAGCAACCAGTTTATTAAAGTCATAATTGTTATTTACTTGCATTGCAGGATTATTGGTAGCACTTTATTTTACAGTCCTGTTACTCATGTACATACTATGTAATTATTAGTAATTACAATAATTAAGGAAAAATTAGGTACTAACCCTGAACCTACCCTTAAACCTAATCCTACCCCATGTAGTTACTTTATATTACCGGTACTTTCATAGGTAGGTACACTGTAAGAACATGTAAGTATGCGTACTGTAAAATAAAGTGCAATCGGATTATTTATTTGCATGTAAACTGGTAAAAATGATTTTTGGTAGTTAGCAGTATATCACATTAGTTTACATGCATTGGAGTGTCATTGTTTTTGTACCTTATTTACCTCTATTCTATATAGTTAACATTTATTTTGGTGCTTTTGCTTGTTGAACTTTTTATAGTTTTAAATGTAGTTTTAGTTAACAAGGTTAATAAAGACTTAATAAAGTGTTACCGTTAACAATAATAACCCTGGTACATGTACTACTTTAATGTACTAATATGCACTTTTTAGGGGTAGATAAGGTACAGAGTTGTCCCTCTACATGTACTGCACAACTGTAAAAGCTCAAGCTGCTGTATCACTAGAAGTACAATTTTTGTAATGTTTTTCTGAAAGTGTCAGTCTAATAATGCAATATGCCAGTATGCCTTGGCTGTTGTGTGTTTGTGTGTGGGTCAGGCTTTACCTACTCTGTGGGTGCAGTAGACGTCAATGGAAAGTGGAATGTTTGTGTGTATTTTCTCAGTAGGCCTGTCAGGTAGCCAGGTTAGATATTACTGATGCCTCAGTGACACATCCCACCTTATCCATCACCCACTGACTGAACAACACCGCCGTGTGCTCATTCTCTCACATGCACAGACACGGACGCACCCACATTAAATCTTTCTCTTTTCTGTGCTTCGTGCAGTGAGCTGTGGATAATGAGAGAGATGTGAGTGAAACCGAGAGAGAGAGAGAGAGAGAGAGAGAGAGAGAGATTTCTGTAACCAACCCAAGCCACTGGAGCCAACACTTGCTCCCACCCTCTCTCTCTCTCTCTCTCTCTTCTCTGTCAATGCTTAGATATTTTCAGTCATATGGTTGACTGTTTTGGAAATGGATTGGAATGATGGTGGGATAAAGCTGGACAGAAGAGATAGGAAAAGTGATGAGCAATGAGGAACAAGAAGAGCCAGGTTGGATGCAAATTGTTCTCTTCTTATTCATCTTTAACTTGATATTCTCAGCTCTATTCCCTCTATTGCTAATTTTTAGTGGAATGAGTTGTGTCTTTGCCAGGGGGGTAATATGTTAGTTTGGATGTTTGCCCTTTTTCTGTTTTTATTTTTTTAAGATGACTTGCAGTTATTGGGGTCAAAAAGACTACTAATGAAAATTGCTCTGTTTTGTATTCATTTATAATTTAATACTGCATGTTTCATTACAGCATATTGACTAAAGGGAAAAGTTCAATTAAAAATCTCTTTAGTTTTTTTTTTTTTTTAATGGCAGCATCCAAGATGATTGAACTCCACAAGTTTGTGTTGAGCCTGATGATCATGTTCTCCAGAATGATTTGAGATGATCCAGAGAGCATCTTGATCTTCAATAGAGGAAGAACATCTGACTGTCTGTACAAATAGATACAAGATCAGTGTCACTAACTAATTTGCTTTGTGACCTAGAAATACTGAAGAATCTGAAACATTTCCTATTCATTTTACTTCATAAATAAAATGTTGTTTATTTCCAAGTTTAAATTACATTTTGAACTCCAGATTTAAGGGATTTCGTGAAGTGATTTCACGTTGATCCCAGAAGGAAAATTGTGTGCATGCTGCACTTTGTCTTTCTTCTCCATTGAGTCTTTATTCATTGAGAGTTTTTATTTTATTTTATTTTACATGCAATTGATTATCTCAGGGCTCTGAAAGGTGTAAAATTACAGGTGTAAAAAAGAAGTTTAAATTACATTTTGAATTCTAGATTTTGAATGTGGAAACTCACTGTATATTTGCTCTGAGAGTAAACACATTAGACTTGTCGTCCACTATAGAGGGGTTGAAGAAGAGATGGAAAGTGCCTGTGAGGGTTTTATTTTGTATCTGTGGAAAGAAACGAGACCATTTCCCCCTCCCACCAATCAGAGCGTTTAGAGAAAAGACAGAAGTAAAGTAGCATTGATGCTGGAGGGAGGATATGAAAAGGAAATAGAAAGTAAAAAGGACCAGATGGAAGTAACATAATAAAACAGAGTAGATTAAATGCAATCTAAAGGGAATGAAAAAACAAAATATAGAAAGAGGAAATGGAGGAAAAGAGGAATGAAAAATTAGAGGAGAGTGGAAGGAAATAAGGTCTGTATGTAAGACAACACTGACGGCTGTAGAGGTCATATGTAGATATAAAGGATCAAGGATGTTTTATACACTCTAAAAAAATTGTGCTATATAGCACTAAAAGTGGTTCTTTGACTCGTAATCATAGGGGAACCACTTTTGGTGCTGTATAGCACCAAATCTTGGTGCTTCAGTGCACTGTAAAAAATGACCGTAATTTTAACAGTAAAAAACTGTGAAAATGCTACAGTAAAAACCTGTTAAATGGTTAACAGTAAGTTCCCCTAATATATACGTTGAAAAACTGTAATAGACATTTCAGACAATTTTACAGTGAAATACCGTTTTTGGAAGTGAAAAGAATATAAAATTTACAGGGAAAAACCATGAATTGACGTTCCCAGAATTCCCTGCATTGCATTTCAAATTTTGTTTGAACTTGATGTTTTTTCTTTGAAATAACTATGTTTCTTCTTAATTTTTTCTTATCAGTTATGTTTATTAGAGTTGTTTGTTACATCTAATGTTGTTAAATTAATGTTTATTGCAAATTTCAGTTTAATGAGTCTCACCATGATGGTGTTTAGTGTTTGTGTGAATGACACTGTGCACCTTCTATATATGTTATTATTTAAAAGCTGCTTGTGATGGGCTTTGGTTGATCATGTGACTTTCTCATCACTACCTGCATTTGGTGGTTATCAGAGTATTTCAAAAGTACAAAACAGATTTCAGTACTTCAATAGGTTGGTATATTAACATTATATCAGTTAATGAAATTACGGTATTTGACTGTAAATTTAAGTTAAAACCTTAAAACCTAAAATGTCGCTACCGTATTATTTACGGTAGAATTCCGGCAACAACAGCTGCTGGTTTTTTACCGTTAATTTTACGGAATTTCTTTCACAGTGTGGCTCTTCAGCGGTTCTTCACCGGTTCTTTGGGATGACTGAGGGGCTATATAGCACCACTACCATATATAGAACCTGTTAAGCTCCTGTATGGTTCTTCAGCGGTTCTTCAGTCGTTCTTTGGGGTGATTTAAAGTGCTATATAGCACCACTGCTGTACAAAGAACCTGTTAAGCCCCTTTAAAGCCACTGTTGAACCTCTGTTGGTGCTGTTTAGCACCATTTTTGTTGAATAAATACAATGCAATGTGGCACCTCTTATGGTTCTACATAGCACCATTTGACAAAGGTGCTGTATAGCACCTTTAAAGATATGGTGCTATATAGCACCAAAAGTGGTTCCCCTATGATTACGAGCCAAGAACCACTTTTACTGCTATAGCACCATTTTTTTTTTTTAGAGTGATAAGCAGACCTGATGAATTATGTAGAAAGGAAGGGTGTGGTACTTGGTTATGCTAAAAGAAAAAGAGGAGAACTGAAGGAATGGGGCTTTATTAAAAGATCATTAGAGCCTAGAACAGTACAGGTAATTAGCAGTGGGGTTTGTGCTAGATTTGAGGAGGAATAAACAGAAGGAGAAGAGGAGGCATTTTGCTGTGTGTTGGATTTGGGGGAGCAAGAGAGACAGAGATGGAGAGAGCGAAAGAAAGAGAGGTTGCGTTTGGCACTTTAGGGGCCATTTGATGATAAATGCTCCAGTGACACAAACCAGAATGCACCTTGTTCAACATGAGCTATGTGATATTTTTAGCCAATCACAGTGTGAGGAAGGTTGAGGCTAACAAGACATCAAGTTGCTTTACCAAATCCCTCATGCCTCTCTCTGTCACACCCTATTCCTCCAGCTCGGGCCGCCCATAAGTCATTCTCCTCTCTTCTGCTTCCCGTTTCCTTACTTTTCTTCTCTGACCACCTCTTGTCCCAGTTTTGCATGCTCTTTCGATTATTCTTGCCTTCTTTGTTCTCTCTCTCTTTACCACACACTTTCCTCTCGTGGATTCAGAGCTGACATTTTGACTTGCGCTGAAAACATTTTGTTGCTATTGCTGTTGGTTGAAGAATTTCGAACACAGATCATGATCTGTTTTGAAATAAGGTTATGATTTTGGTTGAGAAATTAGTATAAAAGTGTGTCCACTGTCCACTGCTCTGCTCACAACAGCAGCAGTTCAATTCCCTTCAAACACACACATGCACACACATGCACAAACAGGCCATTTGACATTTCCCAGGTTTCTGAGGGGCAGTTCTGTCCCCTCCACTATGAACATGCTAAAAGGGATGTCACAGAAAGAATGATGAAGATCATGAACGTTCTTCTTGACAGGCACCTTATATAACACAATGTGCTTACTGTATATCTGATCAAGTGTTTGGACTTGGTGTGTGTGGAGTTGCAAACGTATAAAACTGTACATTCAGTTTTATTTTATTTTTTATTCATTTATATATATATAAAAAATATATTTTATTGTATTGCCCATGCAATTGATTATTTTAGGGCTCTTAAAGGTGTAAAAAAAGAATTTTGAATTCTAGATTTTACATATAATTTAACAAAAATGTTTAGTATGAAAAAATAAATAAAATTAGAATCAAATATTGAAGTTTATAAAAAAAAAACACAATGCCTAAAAAAATGCAAAATTACTAATGTTACATAAGGTGAGTAAGAAAATCATGTCAATTTTGTAAATTCATTAACAGCAGCAGAAATGAATGACCAGTTTAAAATACTTTTTAAAAAAATTATATTATTGTTACCAAGTGACAGGTGAATGTGTGCCAAATATCTGATTGAGTGTACATTTGACATAAACAATATACTGTTTGGCAGGGAACCCCAAACATTTTTTTGGCAGACATTATATTCTAATTATATAGTTATATATATAATTTACTTTAAGGTGATTTTAAGGTGATATTTCAATAATTTGCACGTTTACTGTTCTCTGATGTCAGTTAATGGTAAATAAATGACATGACATAAAATATTTAATCTTTGTAATAAGCGTTTTAATTAGTTTGTTTAATTTTTAAAATAATCCTTTACCATTTAGGGATGAAGGATTTGTTTTAAAAAAAACTTTATTGCGATTATTGTCGTTTTCATTTATTATTTTGTTTTGTTTATGATTTGCATTTAGCATTGTTTTTCGCTGCCTGCCCAGGATCCACTTTTGAGTGTGAGTTGAGAAGTAGCGAAGGTTGAGAAGTAGCGAAGGTAATAATTAATGTTGATGTTGATGGCAGTATTTCACTTTTGCAGTGCATGCTGGTTAACTCCTCATGCTGTTGTAGCTTCCATCACCTATGGGTAGCTGAGTATTAGGATAGATGGATATTTCCTGGCTGGGATTACAGTTCCATCCAGGTGCGAGAGCAGGTGTTGTCATACAGCTGTATCTGTAAGGTTGATACCTGTAGTTTGTATAACAGTTGGTGGAGCGGTAGGCATGTTGCCATGTGGGTTGTGGGTGTTGTGGGTGAGGGGCAAGACACGTCATCTCACCAAACCACTGCCAGATGGCTCCTCTTCCTCTTCTTCCTCGCCTGTAACCACAGAAACCTACCCACCAGCCCATCTGTGAGGCTGCCCCACCCGTTCCTCCTTCCGTGCACCACTCCCTATGGGCGACCGCGAGGGACTGACAGAGACACAGAGAGCCGGAGGGACTGAGAAAAAGAATGAGATTTAGACTGGCCTTCTAGGGATTCAGGCTCTGTTAAAGCTTTCCATTGGAATGACAGACAATTCATTGATCCCAAAAGGGAAATTTTTTATGCCTGCTGGTTAACTTTGACAGCAAAAAAAGCATTTTTCTCCATCGACAGTTTAATTTAATTGAATTTAGTGTTGTGTTGTGTGTTGTTTTGTTTTATTTTATTTCATTTTTACTAAAACTGCCCGATAAACAATTAAAATTTCTTGTCCTTGACTGAGCGTTCGTAAGCAAAGATGGCAAATTTTGCCTTATTAACTTTCTACAACAGCTTTAAGTTAAGAAGAAGGATGTCTCTTTTGCTCTGTCAGTGTGAGAATGCCCTCGGTTTGACTTCAATCTCTTCTCATGAGGCATTCATGTATAGCATTTGGGAGTCTCTGAGCCAAAGTCAATACAACAGAATCAATGGAGGAAACATTCTCTATCCAGAAACAAATGAGCAAACACACGCAATAAAACACAATGCCCTCATCCTGTATTTGGATCAGCCAAATACAGCAATGACTCATCGTTTCCATTGCAAATGTACAGCATGTGACCTGCTGAAGCTGATGACATGGACAATTTCTAAAACTGCCATTTTCAACAGTTTTCAGAGTTCCTTAGTACTCAGTAACATTTTTTTCTTTTTTTAATGTCTTTGTTTCTCAACTAATGTCCTATAACTTCTCATTTAGTCGATTGTGTTTTTTTGTAATTGATTTATTTATTTATTGCAGGAACACCTGGAGAAACTAAACAGTTGCCATATCAAGTCACCTTTATTTCTTTAGTGCTTTATACAATACAGATTGTCAAAGCAGCTTCACAGAGACAGTAGTGCCATCATCCAACTCAATTTAATTCAAGTTTCTTTTTCTTTCTCTTTCATGGTCATAGCGCAGAATGGGGAACTCTCTCAAGTCACCTAGGAGTCTTAAAGGGACAGTTCACCAAAAAATGAATATTGAAGATGAGTTCATTTTTGGATGAACTGTAAGTAGTTTATTCACAAAGCTTCTTCATGGAATCGTTTGTGTGTAGCAAGAATGGGGCACATAAAATATTTCTGAATCTGTGGTTTGTCATGATGAATAAATCTCTTTTTCAGCAAAGGACTTCAGTTCTTTCCCTTTGCTTATTTTTCTAATATTTGTTTTTCCAAGAATGTATTACTCATCATGCATTGATTGTGTTCAATTAAGATGTTCTTTTGTGCCTACAGGTGTACTAAAGCAATCTGATATCAGATGTTATCTTAGGTCACAAGCATTCTGCACACCCACTTTATGCAATATTTGCATCAGCCTTGCCTTATTTATAACTCCACCAGCCTTTTCTTTTCATCTACATTCACTATGCCTATGCTTTTTCAGTCAGTCTGATTCAAGCTTTTTCTGTTGTGCTTGTTTTCAAAGTTTGCAGCAGTGTCGTTCGTTAATGCTTAGTCAAACTGAACTACTCAAAATCTCTTTTGGTAACTGAAATAAAGTTGGAATAAAATAAAATATACCTATTAGATAAAGCTGAAAGAAGTACTAAAAAGTGACAACAAAATAATCAGACTTAAACTAAAGTTAAAATGAAAACTGAAAATAAAAAAAGCAAATGCAAAATACACTGGTTTGTATTTTTAGTGTTTAGTATATTTAATGTGTTTACATCCGCTCATATCTGATAACCGCGTGCAGCAGTAGACTTTATTTAATCATGATAAAGTTAAGATTCAGTTTTACTCTAATTCCCCATGACCTTTCTCCTTCAGAGGTCAGCCAGAAAAACTGTAGGGTGATTTATCATGCAAATTTATGTGAAATTTATTCTGCTCCAATTATTAGACAGTGTCTTACATATTTATGTTTACATGATATTATCAGTGCGGAAACGCATGAAAGGGATTGTGTGTGTGTGTGTGTGTGTGTTGAACAGAGAAAGAGTGTTTGATGATAGTTTATATGCATAAAATAATCGCTAATTTGTATAGATTCATAGGACTAATTTAATTTAATTTCACTGTCAAAGGCTTAATCAGGTTTTATCCTCAAGTTATACATCATTATGACATCATGATTATAAAGCTTCAGCCTCCCGTAGCAGGTTTAACATCTGCCGCCTCACATCCAATAAAGGAATAGACTAATCGTCAACTCTGATTCATTCATTTCAGTTGTTTTAAATTAAATCCATCACTTAATGAATGAAAAAGCGATGCGTGCCTAAATGGTATTGCAAAATCTCAAGGATTTTTAAAGGAATTATGAAGGCCTGAAATATAAATGTGATGCTCTTTTGTGTGCGTCAGTGAAGTGGGCAGCGTGGAGCGGGACCGCTTGTCTTTCTTGAGAGAACTTGAAAGTGGGTCGATTCTTCTGCTTGCTTCTTCGCTTTAAGGTAAAGAGATGAGTGAAGAAGCACGCGTAGCTCTCCAACACGTCTGACCTGGCAAACCCTGTTATTTCAGCAGTTATAAAAAGAGAGAGAGCGAGAGGAAAAGAAGCAAAGAGAAAAAGAGACAAATATTGCTGCTGGTAACAGTCCCATCCAAAATAAACCTGTTTTAATGCTGGACCTTCCTGCTCTTTGCTTGTATTATATAACAGTTAAATAACTGGAGATGCAGAACCTCGTGTGACTCAACTTTTCATGAAACAAACGCTCACGTCACTCTCCTTCCTGCTTTGTGTTAATTTTCATGATATTTAAGAAATTCCCTTTTAAAGTGATCTATGTGGATCTGTTTTGAGGAAGTGATTATTTTATGCAGTGTTCAAGCTAATGAAGTCTCATGTAGACAGTGATTAACCGAATTTAGATCATGTAGGTGGGAACAGGTTGATGTATGTGTGTGTCTGAATGCAATAATTTCCTGCTGATTTTAAGGATTATTCTGCACTGGCTACTTTTTAAACTAAAACCTGACCTAACTCCACCTGACTGGTACTGTCACTTCAGCAGACCTGAATCCATCAGTATTTTATTTCCTCTTTAATAGGCATGGTGAATTGGTGAGCTAACAGCTAACTAAACTCAACAATAAACGATGGTGTGAGTGTGTGTGTGCAAAGAGCGTTAAAATTAAAACATCAAATATTTATAATAATAATTTAGTTTTTCATTAATTACAATCCTGTAATTATGTAGTTTTCAGGGTCCTGTTTGGGTAAAATTTGGTAGCAGTCTTATTATCGCAGTGACTGAAACATTCTACTTGTACAGATGTTTTCATTTGTACTGGTTTACACATATGTGACCCTGGTCTTAAGTGTCAATTTTCAAAATTGAGATTTATACATCATCTGAAAGCTGAATAAATAAGCTTTCAATTGATGTATGGTTTGTTATGGACAATATTTGGCCAAGATACAACTACTTGAAAATCTGGAATCTGAGGGTGCAAAAAAAATCAAAATATTGAAAAAAATCGCCTTTAAAGTTGTCCAAATGAATTCTTAGCAATGCATATTACTAATCAAAAACGACATTTTGATATATTTACAGTGGTAAATTTACAAAATATCTTCATGGAATATGATCTTTACTTAATATCCTAATGATTTTTGGCATAAAAGAAAAATCTATAATTTTGATCCATACGGTGTATTTTTGGCTACAAATATACCCCACCGATTTAAGACTGGTTTTGTGCTCCAGGGTCATATATTAACTGACAGTAGTTGTAAGAGTAAATTCATTAGACACACTTAGATATGTTTTAAAGGGAAATTGTGACATAAATGCTAGTGAAACCAGTCAGATTGCATCAAAAAGACGACAATCAACAGTTTACTTTGTTACACCAGTAGGTCTTTATGAGTGATTCAGTGAATCATTCACTCAGTTCATACTTTTAAATGCATTGATTCATTCCGGAACAAATCAAGTGACTGCTTTTATAAGTGAAGCATTCACTCGACCATTTCATTCAAAAACACTGAATGAAAACAGTGATTACTTCAGGAACAAATCATTAATAACAGTTCACACTTTTTACTTATTTAAAACTGTTTTATTGGTAAAGCGGAAATGTACAAAGTAACTGGTAATATTGTGTCATTAAAGGGTTACTCCACCCCAAAATGAAAATTTTGTCATTAATCACTTACCCCCATATCGTTCCAAACCTGTAAAAGCTTTGTTCGTCCTCGGAACACAATTTAAAATACTTTGGATGAAAACCGGCAGGCTTGTGACTGTCCCATTGACTGCCAAACAATTAACACTGTCAAAGCCCAGAAAAAAAAAAAAACGACTTTATTCAACAATTCGGCTCCTCTGTGTCAGCGTAGCGCCATTTTGGAGAATGTCCACTGGGCACAAACAGTGTACGCTGTTCTGTGTCATCCGCGCCGCACGGATACACAATTTTTGTTCAAATCAAAGCATAAACGAATGTAGAAGACGTATCCGTGTGGTGCGGCTTCTTTTTTATTGAATTGTATACAATATCACACTTGCAAGTTGTAGTGGCAATGTTGATCTGAGCTGAGCATATCTCCCAGACTGTGGTTATGTAGCAAGTAATAACAGCCTTTTTAATTATATTTCATTTATAATATCTAACATCTGATTTGATTTTACATTCCTGTACATCTGTGATCGACTGCTATCTGAAACCGTTTGACAGTAAGTGTTCTGCTAGACTGAAGGTCTGTGGAGCAAAACTGCGAGCAGATGAAGTGTTTCTCTCTCAGCTCCTTTAATGATGTCTCTTATGGTTTTCACAAGCATATTAAAGATGAATTCCGCATAGACATACATGTACACGCTTATGTGTATTAAAATATTCGTTCTTAAGTTTAAAAACTGCCTCTGTCTCATCAAACATTGACATTGTTAGCAGTCTTGTTATTGTAATTACTCGTGGGATGAGTCTCCACAGCGACTGAGAAAAGAGAGACGGGGGATGGCGATCTCTTGCTTAGTTTAATTAAAAAGCCTGCTATTAACATCAGGGGAAACAAACAAGCTGGTAATCCGCCCAACCATAGTGAGTGAGTGTTTGTATAACGGTATTGTGAACATTAAGGGCGAAACCAGATTGATTCGCAATCTCACTGTTTGAGTCTAATCAAATCTTACAGGGCAGAGCTACAGGTAAATAATGAACACTTCTCAAACATCTGATGTTGAAGACGGGGAGATAGGACACCGCATGCAACAGATAGAGAAGCGGCCATGCGCTGCTACTTTTGTTTGCTTTTCTCAGTCCGTGTATGTCTGTGAATGTGTTTCTGATTGTGTGACTCATCCATAATGGACTTGTTAGAGAAAGAGTTGTTTCTCAGTCAGTTTGATGGCCCCTAGGCGGTAATAGCAATTATACAACAGTGAGGAAAGGTCTCTTTGCTCTGTCTGCAACCACAGAAAGAGAGAGGAGTGATTGAACACTTGCAGTTGTTTAGTTTTGTTTAACAACATCTGACCGATGGCACCTCCTCCCACTGGATGGAATTTACATATCTTCTGGAATTAACTGATTTTTTGCTTTTTTGTGTGTGTGTGTTTCAGCTATTCTCTCTACTGTAGTAAGTCATTACATTCGATAGGGCTCCATTTAGAATATGCCTTTGGCTTTTTAAAATAATTGCAATGTTTTGAATGTGAAATGTGCAGCGTTTACAATACCAAAGGAATTAATTAGTTTAATTCAATTAGTTCTTACTGTACTTTCTGGATGTGATGGCTAAATCGAAAAGGGAATTTATGAGATTCATTTTTCCATTTGTCAAATAAGACAGTTTAAATCTTATTTGGTTGGGCTTTGCGAACCCCTGGGGGTTTGCGTTTCCATGAAAAGCTAATAATTAATTATAATAAAAAAATTTTTTTAAATAATTTACATTAAAATCAGTCAAGATAAAACATACACACATACACACACACACACACACACACACATAAAAATATTTTATTGCATCTCATGTGACCATTAGCTGGCATAAAAAAAATGTTGTTTAATTATTTGAATATGTTCTCTCATGGTAGGTCAAAGGGCTTTGGCTGACAAATACGTTTGGGAGTTATTGGGATAGATGGTCTATTTTGAATGGCTCAATGGAGAAATATGTTTTTGGACTACAAAGTGTGTAGTAACTGCATCTGCCAGGAGGGCCTAACGGAGTTATGCTAACCAGCAACACCTTGACAACTTGGGTGACATTAGTGGCACAAAAATGACATATTCCACCCTTAAAAAGGTCCTTGATGAAAAGCCAGTGTTGTTGTTGAGCAACCAAACACTAGAGGCCATTGTAAAACAGGCTGTTGCTGTTTTAGTGTGTGCACTAAAACGCTGATGATAAACAACAGCCTCCGACGTTTAGTACTGGCTTTGTGTGTTTGCTGCATAATAAGCATAATGGAGGGTTCTGGGCACATCTGTAAGTATGTGTATTTAAGTAAAGATGTTTTTGTATAACTTTAGGATTTATAAGTGTCTCTTATAGTCTGTGTTGAATCAATAAACTCGGCTTGTGATCTTATTTTAGCAGTGGTTTCGTTTCTTTCTGAGAATTTCAGGATATACCTCAAATATATGTATAAGAATACATACTCACTTAAATGGAATTAGCATATATATACGTATATATATATATATATATATATACTTGTGTGTGTGTGTGTGTGTGTGTGTGTGCGTGTTTTTGTGACAAATGAGGACATCACTTTGTATAATGACAAGGGTATGACATATGTATTACAAGGAGAAGGTGACTTTTCAGAACATTACCTCATGTCCCCACTTTTCAAAACACTTATAAATCACACAGAATGGAGTGTACTGAAAATCTGAAATAGCACAAAGTTTCCTGTAAGGGGTAGGTTTAGGTGTAGGGTTGGTGTAGGGCAATAGCACATACAGTTTGTATAGTATAAAAAACATTACGCCTATGGGGTGTCCCCACTTTTCACAAAAACAAACGTTTGTGTGTGTATGTAGATGTGTGTGTGTGTATATATATATATATATATATATATATATATATATATATATATATATATATATATTAGTATGGGTTTCTTTTGATGGCAGCCATTACTTCAGTGTCACATGATCTTTGAGAAATCATTATATGCTGTCTTGCTGCTCAAAAAACAAAACAATTCTTAGTATTATGTAGCAATCAACTTATATTACCATCAACTGATCTGTTCGTCCAGCGAACATTCAGTGTAAGTTCATATCAACTCTAAGAAAGGATATTTCCGTGGACACAGAAAATACTTTCCTATTAATGCATTAGAGCATGTAGCGAGGGTCAAAATCATAAAGAGACATTAATTTGCGAGGCAGAACCAGAAACTCATGTAATTTGTGCACACAAACTAAACGCTAACACACATAACTAATCTAAACAAACAAACGAATAAACATACACTCACGCTTACATACAAAGGGGAGCTAAAATGTATGAATGAAGCCATTAGAGAAACCAGAGAATGCAGTTATGGAAAGAGTCAGTTAACCACCTAAGTAAAACCATCAGCGCCGTTTATAACAGGGTCTATAACTTATACTAAACCTCTCTTTCGTTTAGTTAAATGTACAATACTTGCACTGCTTTGGTTGTGACGAGTGTCCGGATGCAGTCTCGGATGAAAGGTTTTGGACTCCCGATCACGTTCTTCCGGGTTAAAGAGTGATGAATTCCAAAGATGTTCTGAGGTAGAAATGTTCTTCCCAGGTAGAAAGTGAAAAAGAGCTAAGAAAGAGGTCTGCTGAGGTCCGAGGAGCTTTGGTCGAATGGAAAGTCAAGGCCGCAAGGCCTGGCACAAAAACTTAAAGGGGTGGTTTACTGCTTTTTTTCTTTGCTTGATTGTGTTTATGGGGTGCAATATAACATGTCTTCGTGTTTCGTTTGTTAAAAAACGCCTTATTTTTCATATATTTCACCTTTATTGTAAGCCGCTTTCTCCTCTGTCATATGAACGACCGGTTGACTTCCTGATTCTCTGAAACCACTCCCTCAGAAACAGGCGATGGGCTCAGATTGGTCAGCTGGGCCGGTGTGTTGTGATTGGCTAAACTGCGTACTGCACATTGTCCGGAAACGTTCACGCCCATTACCTTCACGAGCGACAGCTGCACGTGCTCCGGTCAAATGTAAATAATGGTGTCAATATTGCCGTATCAGTTTGAGCCAGAATCAGACCCAGAAAGAGGTAATGAAGAGAGTCAAGCAGAACTTCCACAAGCACGGCTCTTACAAACGTTTCTGAATGGAAGTTTGCTGTTGTGATTACATACAGTTTTTTGAAGTTCGTACACGTTTGTCTTATACACACAAAATAGCATCGAACTAACTGGCTACTAACCAAACAGCGTTGGCTTGTGTTTACGTTCTTGATCAAATCGAAAAATTGCGTCATAAAGTATACATGGAAAATACATTTACAAAATTAGTACATAATTACAAATTTGGGTCCAAAATGTTTGTACGCGTTTGTCATAGACGCACGAAATAGCATTTAACTAACTGGCTACTAAAGCCAGTGTTGGCATTTGTTTATGTCCTTGATGAAACTAAAACATTACGTCTGAAATTATACATGCAAATACATTTAAAATGATGAAATCTTACTTACAGGTTGTGGCCCAACAACTGCTGCCTCTGTTTTTAAAGTTGTAACTGCTCCATGTTTTAGTAATAGTTTCTGTGTGAATCCGGCATTGAACTCGTGTGGATTCTGGAAGCTGTCTTCTGTAAAATACGCAGCACAGAGAGCTAAATTAGGATTGTAATTGTCAGGAACATAATCAAACATAAATTTTAACCATTGTTGACGAACTACAGCGTCCGTAGGAAGCCCGAACACAGAAGACCTGACAGCTGGGTGAAAATAACACCGTTTCGACGGCATGACTACAACTCTCCACTATAACTCTTCCTCTGCGACAAAGCCGCAGAACATGGCCTTGCCCCCTTTTCTGCATGTTCCGGAGGGAGGGGTTGATGGATTCTTTTCGTATGCAACCCGGGAAGTATCTCGTTGTAGTCCCGTATGAGTCGTTTTTGTAGGCATTAAACTTCCTGATTTTTAAAAGACGATATCTCCGCTTACCTTGAACTTTCAGCGCAGCAACTTTGCAGATACTGTTCATGCACCAACAGCAACATTACACACTATTTAAAATGAAAAAAGTGAAATCGCAGTAAACCACCCCTTTAAGGGTCCAGAAGAGTTCTAGCTCACATCCTCATCTTCTCAGAATCGAAAAGATTTGCAGACTGGAGGGGCGTTACTGATGTGAGAGCTTTATCTGATATAGAGGTCACACCTCTGGGGTGTCAAAGAGCCAATGGTGTCTTGAACTTTTGGAGGGAAAGTTTTACGACTCTTTGTCTCTGAACATGGTAATATGCATAGTTAATTCGCCTGGGTTAATTCACAAACTACTAAAGATTATTAGGACACTAATATGTTGCAATAGGTATCAACATGTAATATTCACTCTCAATTAGATCATCCGAAGACAAATTGATAGAGACCAAACATGGTATGAGTGAGGTGATCTCAACTAGTGATCTATCGTAAGCATGCATAAGACAGTATACAATACACAAGAACAGTAATAATATACACAATGACCTGAAGATATGTGTGTTCATTCAAAGAAAGGTTTTTCTGTGAATTAATTAGAGAAGAGTCCATTTTTATGGCATAATGTCTTTCCTATAGGAAAAAGGTAGTGAGAGTTGCTCTGCCTGCATTCCTTTGAGCAATAAAACTAGTGTTATCTGATGTGTTGCCATGGAACCAGAGGCCTGTTCTGCCTTTCTTAGGTGTTAGATGCATTTCGGGGGAAGGGTTTGGTTGGTTGAGGGGGCATAAGAGATTATTGGTTTCACTTTATTTTGATGGTCCTTTTAACACATTCTATTGACTATAAGTAATGTTGCACCTACATTTCTACTAACTCTCATTAGAGTGTTAGTAGTGTATTAGTTGACTGGTAGGATTAGGGTTAGATTTAGTTGACATGTTCTTGTAAAGTTACTTATAGTCAGTAGAGTGTCTGTTGGGAGATCAACACAATAAGGAGTGAGTAGATATGAAGCAGACAGTCTACTAATACTCTTATGAGAGTTTGTTGACATGTAGTTGCAACATTACTTAGTGTCAACAAAATGTTCAAAAAGGACCATCAAAATAAAGTGTTACCAGATTATTTGTTAAATATAACAAATAGTTGTGTGTTTGATCGGTCCAAACGCTACAATTATCAATTTGGAAACACTGTGGAAGGAAACCATAATGCATTTTCCAGGATTCTTTGATGAATAGAAAGTTCAAAAGAACATCATTTATTTGAAATAAGTCTTTTGTAACATTTTAAATGTCTTTTCTGTCACCTTTGATCAATTTAATGCGTCCTTGCTGAATGAAAGTAATCTTACTGAGCCTAATCTATATAAATATATATACATACATATTCAATTTTTCCAGTCCAAGGGTGTCAGAACTGCCACTGGTCTTCCTTCAAAACAAATTGGTGCATGACGCCCCTGCCTGTTTACTTACTGTCTCTCCTCTGCCTCCCCATCATTCATAACCTCCTCCTCTGTCTCCTCTCCATATGCTCCTGATGGGCTCCCAGGCGAGCAGAAGGCAGTCTGTCTCCCTAATGGCAGCATGTGTGTGTTTCGATGTGGTTAAAGGAACGGCCAGGGGGAAGATGAGAGGGGAGGCATTAGAAGATGTACGTTTAGGGATGTACGTGTGTGTTTCAATACAAAATATGTAGCCTTTGATGTCATTGCTGGTTCTTTACCGTCCAGTGTCCTAGAACGTGCCAGGGATTTTCTCTTCTCTGATTGGTCACCTGTTTCACAGGTGTATTTTGATTGAGTGCAGCTGCAGTCACACAGTTCCACTTACTTATCCATCATTTTTATTTTTTATTTTAACATGCTAGTGTTGCCACTATGATGCGGATGGAAACTTTTTTAATTTAGGATTTTTGAAATTGCTTCTCTTATTATTTTTTTTTAGCTGCAAACTAAAGCTGGAGCTCAAGTCATTCTAATCTCTGGAAGATAAAAAAAGGTCTCTAGAATAAATATACAGCAATACAAGGCTGTGCTGTAAAGTTATCAGAAAATTCACAAAGACGCACATTTTATTGAGCACAAGTATTGCCTTTGCACACAGTAGTTCTTCATAACAGTGGGATAAAGATGGCTTTAGTGTTTAGAGTTTCTTAGCTCTCACTTCCTCTGCCTCACTCCCTCTTGCTCGCTAAACATCATTGTTCTCTTGTACTTTTTGAAAAGGTCTTGCTAACACGTTCTCAGGCTGTTATTTTGCATTGATTTTGCCTGTCAGAGTAATTCTAGCTTGGCTTCTGTGATGGATGGAGGCAAACAACCCGTCTCCACTTCCGGCGTTGTGTGCTCACTCTCTCTTTCTCTGTGCCTGCGGCAGTTACCTGCTTTTAGCACATCAGATGGGTCGACTCTCTTTGCTGATGATATCTGCTTCCATGCACAGGTCAAATCAATGCCCTTTGTTTCCTTACACTCAAGATGGTTATTTTGTTCCAGCATTTTGTCTTTATTAGGAGAACGAGTAGCTGAGGGTATATGATCTGAGATGAGAGAATGAGACAGCAGGGTGCAGTTTTCTTGGAATCAATGCTTGAAGCCTTTTGGCTTTATTGCATTAACCTGGCCCATTGTGGACTCAAATTCAGCCGAAGCGGTCCCCTTTGACTTTCCCCTTTCCTTACTTTAATTTAATACAGCTCTGAGCAGAGCTACATGTGATTGCCTTATTTATCATACGCATTAAATGTAAATTTACTGAAGTTTTTGCATAGTAATCATGCTTCAGCTCTAGCATTTTTATTAATGTATTACGTAAAGCTACAATATCCACAAGTAAAACTAAGATTGTTACTATAGTTAGAGGATTACAACTACTATTATTGGAACTATTTAATAATAGAAAAATATTGAAATGATTTAATTATAGTATTTGTGTGTCTGTATATTACTATAATTAATACTTTTATTCATTTTATGTCATACTGATTTAGAATGTTACAAACGATTTCTATTTATTTCATATTTAACTTGAACTTTTTTTTATTTAACACTGATACTAATAAATGTTTCTTGAGCAGCAAATCAGCATATTAAAATCATTTCTGAAGGATCATGTGACACTGAAGACTGGAGTAATGATGCTGAAAATTCAGCTTTGCATCACAGGAATAAATTACTTTTTAAAATGTAATCAAATGAATAAGATCTCACAATGTTCTATAAAAATAATAATAGCTAAGACCATCAAATTACCATAGGCTCGGTTTTATTAGTGCAGTCACCAATATGTAGTTGTTCTCTGAACAAAACAACTTTAACACAGTGATATCACTCAATTATTCAGCCTGTTTAAGTGAATTGAACATGTCCTTCTTGCTTCCATTCAAAGCTCTTACTGCTAAAGCTTACACAGTTTAGTCACATTGTCAGGGTGTATTAGTGGTTCAAACTCCCTAGAGCAAGTATCATGGTAAGTCGGTATCAGTTCCATCTGTCCTTCAACAGGCTGCTCTCTGAAAGATAATGCTCCTTCTCAGGAGAGTATGAGTGCTATTAAAGTATTCAATGCTAACAACATTAACCACAAGGTCATTCAATTTAGCCGTTCCTCAGGAGCAAGAACAACCCTGATGTTTGTTTAAAGCACCAACTCTGCTTAGTAAAACACCAGCTGCTTTCAGATTCAATGCTTTAAATAATATGTGAATAATTCATTGGATGGTGATGGTGTTTTTAGCCCCAAGCTTCCTGGAAGGAGGTGAAGAGGCAATAGGGAGACCATGGTGACAGTTGAGTCAGTGAAAAGAGTGATTCAAATCCCACTGAGCTGGAAGTACATGATATGTTGTTCCTCACAGAAAGAATGACTTTGGGTCTTCATTCTGTTTTCTCAAGTTTAAAATGGCACGTATTTGAATAGAATAGAATAGATCACAACAGTTCATACTTCTTATGTCAGGCTCTCAAACATTTCTCACCTAATTTACATTCACAAAATTAGAAGAATGTGAATAATCACACTTGACTTTAATTTAGCAAATTTGTGAATAATTTGTTGTTGCCACATCATTGCACTATTTGCTACTAGTGGCAGATATTTACACTACAGCTCAAAAGTTTGGTCAGTAAAAATAATGTTACAAAAGATTAAAATTTCAAATAATTGCTGTTCTTTTAACAGCATCATGGTTTCATTTATCATGGTTACCTCAAAACTATTAAGCAGCACAAACTCTTTTCGACACAGAAAAACGTTAAACAGGATTTCTGAAAGATCATGTGATACAGAAGATTTGCTGCTGAAAATTCAGCACTGCTATTATAGAATCAAAATACTGTAACACTTTACTTAAAGCCTTTATGTATAATGCACTATAGAAGTAGTTTCAGTGCATTAATTATGCCTTGTAGTGCACCTTATAGTGCATTGTACAATCTCATGAATATTTGTAACCAAACTTAATACAAAACCTATATATATACCTATACCTATAAAATACCTGTATTTTTTATTCGCTTATAATTATTTTCAACAAAATATAATGTGTTGCAACACACATTATGAATAATTGTAATGAATTATACCATTTAATAATCCTTTATAATGCATAATACATAAAGGCTTTAAGTAAAGTGTTACCAAATATTATAGTTAAAAAATATCAAAATAGAAAAGTTATTTTAAGTTGTGATCAAATTTCACAATACAGCTGTTTCACTGTATTTTTGATCAAATAAATGCAGCCTTAGTGAGCATAAGAGACTTCTTTCAAAAACATAAAAAATTCTTACTTGCCCCAAACTTTCGAAAAGTAGTGTATGTTTGCTAAAAGTTTGCCATAGAGCTATTTGCCAGTACTGACAGTTTACTATAAATTAACTATAAATTTGTTGTACATACAGTAAATTGTTCTAACAAGGAACTGTGGAATGGATTGATTAGTGAAATAATGAATCTATATGGCATGATGAATAAATGAAGTACACATACAGTGAAGATATAATTCAAGCTTTCGGCAGTTTTGTTATGTTCGGTGTGTTCCTGTAATCTGGCCTCAGGATTAAATGCAGTATTCCATCACCAGGGGCTAGATTTTTTAGCCCACTAAAACATTCAGGTACTTCATGAACATTTTATTAACAGAATTACTCCACACAAGCGATCAGGGCCAATACCTCCTTCTCTGACCTCACTCCCTGCTGAAAACTTTCCTAACACACAAATGCCTCAAAACATCAGTTCTTATAAGATGTATTTATTGATGTGTTAGTCATAAGAGGTTATAAGGTTTGAATCTGTTACCATGTGAAAGAGAAAATAAGTGAAGAGCAGTAGCTAGAAGGAGGAATGGTTGTTAAATTTAAAGCTGAATGTAGTGATTGTGTGGGTGTTTGTATTTGTTTGTTCAGAGGCTTTAAGGAAACTGACAGTGAGACTCATAAATTCTTGACAGAAGGTGCTCAGGAAGGTTGTCGGTTGGAACCCCTTTCTTATTGAGGATGTTTACCGAAAGCTTCTGTTTACACACAAAAAACGACAGCAGCAATGTGAGAAGCGCCTTTATATTTCGTGAACAGCAGTCAGAGAATACACTCCTCGTGTAGGATTTCATTTTTTGTGTTATTGACTGAACAATGTTCCTATTCCTTTTGCATAATACAAAAGAGAGATGATTTGGGAATCAATTCTTGCCAACAGCACCAAAGCCAATTATCGTGCGTGTATATGAAAGAGAGAAAACGGGAATGAAAGAGAGAATGAGGACCTTAACTGTGGTCGATGTTTTTTTTTTTTTTCTTCAGCCAGTGGTGGGGCCTGCTTTCCGAAGCAAGGTAACCACAACCAGCTACTCCCATCCTCTCATGTCGGCCTGCCTCTGGCCAATCAGAGCCTCTGACTGGCTTGTCATTTTGTTCCACTGATTTTGTCAGTTGTATGTCAATGTCTTGTCTCTGCATACTGCCTGGCCCGGTGTTGTCTGCGTGCCATGTGCATTAGCCACCTGTCTAGTGAGAGAGAGGGGTAGTGAAGCTACATGTACATTCAATTGCGCCTCTTATCCTTGGAGGCAGATTTTGAATGCATAAACATATTTGTGCCGCTCTGTCAGAAGCGTCATGCACTTTTAAACTGAGGGGGCCTGAACAGTAAACGAAGGTGTCAAGGCTTGGCTGGTTAGCATGGTTCAGTTTGCCCCTGCTGGTAGATGCTGTAACTGCAATTTGCAAGTATCTGTGGAATAAAATGTACATATGTTTTTCACTATATTATAGAATCACCCTTTTTTAAAAAGATTTCCCTCACCTGTTTGTTTTTTTCCATTTGATTAAAGGGATAGTTCACCTTCAGTTGCTGGTCCTCATTGACTTCCATAGTATGGAAAAAAACACTATGCAAGTCAATGGGGACCAGCAACTGAAGGTGAACTATCCCTTTAACTCTTCTTAACTAAATGATTAAATGAAATGTCTGTCATCATTTACTCAATTTCATGTCCTCCCAAACACATTAATAGACTTTTGTTTATTTGTGTAACACTAATAAAGATATATTTTTTAAATTCACTCATCCTTTTTGTCCATCCATTGAAAGTCCATGCAACCAAAATCTTGACACATCTAGAAGTACAAAAACATTGTAAAATTAATGCATATAAATCAAGCATATAATCCAAGTTTAAATGTTTAATCCAAGTCTTCTGAAGAGACATGACTGCTTTATGCGATGAACAGATTTAATTTCTCATATAAACATTAACACACATACATAAAGCACATCAAATAGGGTAAACATGGAAGCTCAAATGCTATTATTTGACACATTATAATAACTTACTCTGCGTCTGAAATTGCATACTCTGAGTAGGCAATTATTTTGAATAAGAAATTACTTCGGGACTACTAAAAAAAGTATGTTTTATATAGTACAACACGAATTCCGGAAATGTTGGGACATTTTTTAAATTTGAATAAAATGAAACCTAAAAGACTTTCAAATCACATGAGCCAATATTTTATTCTCAATAGAACATAGAGAACATTACAAATGTTTAAACTGAGAAATATTACACTTTTATCCACTAAATGAGCTCATTTCAAATTTGATGCCTGCTACAGGTCTCAAAAAAGTTGGCACGGGTTCAACAAAGGGCTGAAAAAGCAAGACATTTTGAAAAGATTCAGCTGGGAGAACATCTAGCAGCTAATTAAGTTAATTGAGATCTGGGCCCGTATTCATGAAAAATCTTAGTGCTAAGAGTTGCTCCTAGTAACAAAATTCTAAGAAAATTCTTAGAAATGTGGGTGTTTCCTCTTAAAATTAAAGACAAGGTCCTAGTAAAGAAAAAAGTAAGTCAGAAAGCATCTTAACCCTTAAAAGAGGTCTTAAGGTCCAAAATTGTTAGAAGTATGGACCAGGACTTTTAAGAGGCTTAAGAGTTTCTTTAGCAGTGGAGAAGATGGATGAAACATGAAGAGGGAGAAGAAATGTGTTGCACACAATGCATGAGTGAGTTACATGAGTGAGCTACACATTAGATCGTGCAGGGATCATGTTTGTGACCGATCTTATTAGAGACACGCTAACATCTCGGACACTGCGCAGAAATGCCATAGTGCCAGAAATGGAAGTAATCACTACATTAACTACGTTAACATATTTGGCAACTGGAAAAATGCAACTATGAAGCAGTGATGATTTGGGTCCGTCACAACTTTCTATAAGCAAAGTGATCACACAAACAATTACAACACTTTCAGAAACTTATTGTGTCACTGTTCATTTCCTATTAAATATGTTAAGTATGACAGCATGGTAAATAAACAATAAAGAGCATATATACATATATAATGTATATGTGTGTGCGTGTGTGTGTGTGTGAGAGAGAGAGAGAGTACGGTAAAACAGGAAAAATTACGCCTGTAGTTTCAAAGTGAAGGCTTATAATAGACCCTACTCTTAAAAGTGCTCTTTTATTTCCTTCTTGGACAACCAACCAATCACAGTCTTCAAAAGACTGTGTCATAGCAAGCAACGGGGCCAGCCTCACCTCCTCACTAAGATAAAACGTTTTTGTCTTTTCCTCGCTCAGAGTTGCTCTCAGATTGGTCCTGAATCACTTTTAAGCTAAGACTCCTCATTAGAAATTTTTAAGATAAATTAGGAGCTCTCTGAGAGGATTCTTAGAACCTTTAAGAATACGGGCCCAGGTCTGTAACATGATTAGCTATAAAAGGGATGTAAAGATGGGAAGAGGCTTTCCAATCTGTGAAAGAGTGCGTAAAAAGATTGTGGAATACTTTAAAAACAAGGTTCCTCAACATCAAATTGCAAAAGCTTTGCAAATCTCATCATCTACAATGCATAACATCATCAAAAGATTCAGAGAAACTGGAGAAATCTCTGTGCGTAAGGGACAAGGCTGAAGACCTTTGTTGGATGCCCGTGGTCTTCGGGTCCTCAGACGACACTGCATCACTCATCGGCATGATTCTGTCATTGACATTACTAAATAGGCCCAGGAATACTTCCAGAAACCACTGTCGGTAAACACAATCCGCCGTGCCATCTGCAGATGCCAACTAAAGCTCTATCATGCAAAAAGGAAGCCATATGTGAACATGGTCCAGATGCGCCGTCGTGTCCTGTGGGCCAAGGCTCATTTAAAATGGACTGTTTTGAGGTGGAAAAGTCTTCTATGGTCTGACGACTCCAAATTTGAAATTCTTGTTGGAAATCACGGACGCCGTGTCCTCTGGGCTAAAGAGGAGGGAGACCTTCCAGCGTGTTATCAGCATTCAGTTCATAAGCCAGCATCTCTGATGGTATGGAGGAGTATAAGTGCATACTGTATGGGCAGCTTGCATGTTTTGGAAGGCACTATGAATGCTGAAAGGTATATAAAGGTTTTAGAGCAACATATGCTCCCCTCCAGACGACGTGTGTTTCAGAAGGACAATGGCAAAACCACATACTGCAGCGATTACAACAGCATGGCTTTGTAGTAGAAGAGTCCGGGTGCTGAACTGGTGAACATTTGGTGCATCATTAATCGAAAAATACGTCAAAGACGACCACAAACTCTTCAGCAGCTGGAAACCTATATCAGGCAAGAATGGGACCAAATTCCAACACCAAACCTCCAGAAACTCATAACCTCGATGCCCAGACGTCTTCAAACTGTTTTGAAAAGAAGAGGAGATGCTACACCATGGTAAACATGCCCCTGTCCCAACTATTTTGAGACCTGTAGCAGGCATCAAATTTGAAATGAACTCATTTTGTGCATAAAATTGTAAAATTTCTCAGTTTAAACATTTGTTATGTTATCTATGTTCTATTGTGAATACGATATTGGCTCATGTGATTTGAAATTGTTTTAGTTTTTATTTTATTCAAATTTAAAAAACGTCCCAAAATTTCCGGAATTCGGGTTGTAAAATGTGTTGCTTGAATGTATTCAGGGCGTGCTTCTTTAGCCATGTTGTCATTGTCATGTGATTTACCAGTTGTGTCACTTCACTGGCATTCAGAAATCCTCTCCTGTGGCCTCATGAGATAATAATTGGATGCGCACTTCAGACTCTCGTCTGAAGTAGATCATCTGGGTACTTTTTGCCTACTCTTTTATGAGTACTGTGAATTCTGACATACTGCTTTTGTCACATACTTCAGCCTTAATTTTTGATGCGTTAAATGGTTTGAGGGTGAATTAATGATGACAGAATTTTCATTTTTGTGTGAACTATTTCTTTAAGTTGCTGAAAAGTGCTCAAAAGCACTTATTTCGTCTAGGGCATAAAATGAGCCTGAACTGCCACTGGTGCCCCCTCAAAAAAAAATTGTACATGATGCCCCTGACCTCTGTAGTCAATTTTTCAAATGCTTTTCTCTCCCAGCTTGTATAAACATATTTTCATGTGAGTATATGTGAAATTGCATGCGGAGGAGCATGCACTTGGGGTGTGTGATCCAGTAAGTATGCTGAATAAAAAATGTCACATCGGATGACAAAAGCGAATCGACAGGCAAAGTAAAATGTAATCTCCTACAGAGAAATTTTGGCTCCATTCTTTATTCTGATCTATAGCTCAGTGCTTTTACTTTTCCTTAGTCCCCTCTTTTCGACTAAACCTGAGATCAATAACTCTGCAGGGAGCAGCCACTCGCTCTTGTGCTTCTTTCTGTTGTAATAAGTCTAACATTTCATCCCATTTTTCTCTCTTCCTCCCCTTCAACCCATTCTCCTCCACCGTCTGTCTGTGAATTTGTTTGTGCTATTGCATGTATGCGTGTGGTCGTGCATGACCGAATGGATGCTGGTGCCACACTCTTCACTCTCAACTCCTCCTCGCCCCCTTTCATCTTTCTCTCAAACCAGACCCGGAGCGTGGCGGAGGTCACATGATCTCCACCGATGACTTGGAGTACCCGCGTGAATATCGCACGCTGGGAAATAGCGCGCGGCGCTTCTCCAACGTGGGGCTGGTCCACACCTCTGAGCACCGGCACACGGTCATCGCTGCCCAGAGCCTGGAGGCCCTCACCAACCTGCACAAGGCCGACATGGAACGCAAGCGGGATGCCTTCATGGACCACCTGAAGAACAAGTACCCTCCCCAGCACTCCTTACCACCCTCTCCATCCCCCTCGCACGGCAGCATGAGGGGCACTGCAGAGAGAAACGCACGTGAACAGGTATGTACGAGGCTTACCTTGTTTGATGTTGCTGGATCAGTCAGGGTTGCTGCAGGATTTTTAAGCTAAAATTAATACCATATGAGCAGGGTAGGGCAATGTCTATGGTAAACTATTAAACTGTAAAATGACTGTAAAAAGCATGATTTACAGTTCGGATAGAAGTTTTCACAAATTCAATTTTTTTTATATAATGATACACTTCACATTTCAATAATTTCACATTTCAGAAAATGGATGAGTCAAAAGTATTAATTATTATATTAATTTAAACAATTATTATCAATAAATTATTATATTAATTAAATAACAAAGAAACACATTTTACTGTTTAGATTTTCATAATTAATTATATTCTTATCGATCCACCAGTTCACGTTTACAGCTCTGCATATTTGCAGGGTGAAAACATGGGTCAATTTTCGCATTGGTCTGAACAAAAACAACCCAATGTTCCTGCAATATCAGAGGCTGCAGTTCTAGGACTGCATAGGACCCTATTTTTTGGGACAGTGCCATCTAGCCAATTCTATTCCAATAGAGGAGATCTGATTCAAACATCAAACAAACAGATCCATGGAAACTATTCATTTTTTATCTTATTTTACTAATCTTATTTTTAATGTAAGAGCTAGCGTGAACTTGAGTGTTCGAGGGGGTGTCAGCAATCTCCATTTAGCGTTTTTAGCTGTGCAAAACAGTTCATTGTGCTGCTGGATGTTGTAAATTATTGTGTATTTAAATTATTTTCCATTTATTAAAGTACTAATTAATCACACTAATTTGAACTGCAATTGTTTTACTGTTTACTGCACTTTAAGTGGGTCACACATGAAGCGCTGTGGCTAATGATCTGAAGTCTCGCAGAGACACAAGTCTTCTTTCCAAGAAAACTGAATTTTAAACCAGAATATATAGATTATATTGAAATAAATTAGGTTAAATATTTCAAGAGGGTTACCAACGGGTACGTTTAGGGTTAGGAGTTGGTTAGGACAATAATTAAGTGTATACAATTAAATAACTACATAATTCCTTAAAAATAATAATATACAGAATTGAATAGCAAGTGCTATAAAATAGTGTGAGCCACTAACATTTAGTCATTTAGCAGATGCTTTTATCCAAAACGACTTATAAATGAGGACAATGGAAGCAATCAAAATCAACAAAAGAGCAACGATATGCAAGTGCTATAACAAGTCTCATTTAGCCTAACGCAGTACACGTAGCAAGATATTTTTTTTAATTATATAATAAATAAAAAGAAAACATAGAATAGAAAAATAATAGAGCAAGCTAGTGTTTTTTCTTTTGTTAATTGTATAATAAATAAAAAGAAAACAGAATACAGAAAGATTAGAAAAGCTAGTGTTAGTTTTTATGGTCCCAGTTTATATTAGGTGGCCTTAAATGTACTTACATTTAAATTAATAATTTGGTAGAATGCACTCATTGTGTACATACATGTGTTTACATTGTACTTATATTTTTAAAAATACCTGTATGTAGTTACATCTGTAATTAATTTCTGTAATTACATTCATAATTACACTGTTGACCCATCACTTACACCTTAACCCACCTTTGAACCTACCCATACCACCAAACCTGTCCCTAACCTTACCTGTATCCCACCTTAATAGCAATACAGTGTTTTGCAATACAGTATGAACACAATAAATACATTGTACTTATTTTTTGACGCAAGTACATAGTAGTGAAGGCCACTTAATATAAAGTGTGACCGTTTTTTTTGTTGTTGTTTTTTTTTTAGAAAACAAGCAGTAAATAAGGGACAAGTTTGTTTGTTTGTTTTTTAAGAATAGAATTAGAATAGAGAGTGCTAGAGTTAGAAGGTTAAATAAAGATGGAAGAGATGTGTTTAGGACTCTGCTGGGATTGAGTTGGGCAGGTCATTCCACCGGGTGGGAACATTTAATGTAAAAGTCTGTGAAAGTGATTTTGTGCCTCTTTAGGATGAACAATAATGCGACGTTCACTTGCAGAACGCAAGCTTCTAGATGCACATAAGTCTGAAGTAATGAATTTAAGTAAAAAATGAATGCCTTGAATTTTATGGGAGTAGCTATTGGTAGCCAGTGCAAATTGATATAGAGAGGTGTGACATTCTTCATTCTTTCTTACATTCTTTTTGGCTCATTAAAAGTTAATCTTGCTGCCGCATTCTGGATTAATTGTAAAGGTTTGATAGAACTGGGTGGAAGACCTGACATAATACATACATACAAAAAATAAATAAATAAAATAATTTAAAAACAAACAAACAAAAACTATAGGGTCCTAGAAATCCGGTTCTGAAACTACAGCCTCCGGTATTGCAGGAATACCCTACTCACAACAACAGCCTTATTGAACATGCACATTCATTCTCTGCCAGCACGTTTCCCCGGTAACAGCGGAACACAAAGTAGCACAGCACCAGACTTTGAAACGTGCAGCACTCATATTTTATAGGCCTTTATCACACTACCGCATTCGAAAAGCGGAAGATTCCAATAGTAGCGTAAAAGAACTTCCACTGCAGCCTCTATCAATGGCTGTGCCCATAGCACGGCTTTGTTGTGGATTATTTATGTAGAATTCAGCACAGATACGTCTTCTAAAGACACCAGTCTCAGTTTACAACAATTAATTGTGTATTATGAAACGAAGGAATATGTTGTTACGATATCCCGATGCGTATTTCGTGACTTAAACAGGAGCGCGTGAGCCATACAGTATGTGTACAGGCAATTTGTCACAGTCTGATCACCTTATTTCAACACACAACAGCGAGAAAACTGTATAAACAACATATCACATTAATAAGCATTAGAATTAGCCAAAGCTTAAAACATTACTATAGGATGTATGATTGAATTAAAGTTTTAGGGCAAATTGTTGTATTAAACATGCTCACATTTTTTCATGCGCTGACTTTTATGATGCAATCCTCTATATTTGAATAAAATTTAAGTTGTTCAAATAAAGAAATATTTCCAGCCCATAGACAATAATTAAAAATAAGTTTGATCATCTTAATCGAGTTATTCTCCGAGATTGTGTGCAACGATTGAATATCATTATACTGTGAACAAGAGCGGGAGGTTAATCACAATAAATATAATTCAAAAATAACTAAATAATATTAAAATTAAGTCAGTCCGAGTATTCCTCTGGCAGTAACTTGCTCTTCATTAATCTGACAGTCGTGTTGCTCAGATAGGCTCATGTTACACATTAAAATGAAGGATGACATGGTATGGAATCGGTATAAATATGCAGTTTTAACATTGACGTTTATTGCATCAATGTTCAGCTAAACTAAATTATCCATTGACAATAAAGCAGGCGGAAATTCCTTTACGCTACTTATCGGAGCCGGATGTGATGACACGCGGACTGTGATAAAGGCCTATTTATAGCTTTTTGAAGGTTAATCGTCACATTAAGCTATATTGCGATTCTGGTCTATACCCAAATTTAAGACCTCTTGAAATCATAATTAAGACTTTCTTGTACAATTTAAGACTTTTTATGACCTTAAATTTGTTCAAATAAATGTAAGACTTTTTAAGGACCCGCAGGAACCCTGACAATGTTATTGTTAGTCATGGAACAACATTCTGATTCATCAGTCATATTCCAGGGTTAAGTTTAGGGCGAGGACAGGAAACAATATTCTTTTTAATGGTTAGGGTTATGGATTTTTATTTTATTTTATTTTACAGTAGTCAACAATTGAAGTGGATCGAAACCTTTCATCGAAGTTAACCTAAAATCAAAATGCGTTCTTGTCTTAGAACAACTTTGATTAACTTTTTTGATCCACTTCAAATGTTGACTACTATATATATATATATATATAGGTATAATTTTTGTGTAATAACTTACACTTCTGTGAAAAAAAATTATGTTTATTTATTTTAGCTACTTTATTTAATAAGTTGATGTCTTGTGACCCTGGACGACAAAACCAGTCTTAAGTGTCAATTTTTCGAAATTGCTGAATAAATAAGCCTTCCACTGATGTATGGTTTGTTAGGATCGGACAATATTTGGTCGAGATACAACTATTTGAAAATCTGGAATCTGGGGGTGCAAAAAAAATCAAAATATTGAAAAAAATAGCCTTTAAAGTTGTCCAAATGAAGTTCTTAGCAATGCATATTACAAATCAAAAAATAAGTTTTGATACATTTACGGTAAGAAATTTACAAAATATCTTCATGGAACATGATCTTTACTTAGTATCCTAATGATTTTTGGCATAAAAGAAAAATCTATAATTTTGACCCATACAATGTATTTGTCACAATCATGGACTTTTGTTTGTGTTTTCATGCCCCATGTGACCTAGTTTCTGCCATTTTCCAATTATCAGTTAATCACCATCATTGTGTTCACCTGTCTGCCACTCGTTATCTCCACTATATTAGTTGCTGTCCTTTTGAGTTCCAGTTGTCGGTTATTGTTGATGTTACCCTGTGTGTGTACCTCCTCGTTTCCAGTTATATTAAATCTCTTGTCCCCTTTGAACCTTCGTCTTCGCTCCTTGTGTGTTCACTGCACAGCACCGTGACAGAATAACCGACCTAAACGAAAGTAAGCATAGCTGCGTGTTTCCCCTCGTTTTGTTTTCCGTTTTTCATCAGTTTTTATTTTCTGTTTTATCATGAATGACCCTGCCTGCCTCCTCCTCATGCTGGAGCAGAGGAGCCTTTCCCTCGAGGACCATACAAGGCTATTCGTGGAAATCGCCAACTATACCCCCTACCCGGACTACTGCCTCTGCACATTCTACCGGACGAGCCTGAATGACGAGTGCAGAGCGTGGTTGTCCGGAGATGGTCCTCGGGGAGATTTTGCCACCTTTGTGGAGTGGGTACTGGTGTCTTGTGGATCCCCACTGACCGTGGACTACGAGGAGGATGACACCAGTTCCACTCCTGACCCAGAACCCAGCCCACCATCACCCCGAGCCGCAGAGCGTCAGCCCGAGCCCACCGCGGACGGAGAGCCAGAGCCCATAGCAACCCACGAGCTGTCGCAAGAAGGAGCGACTGAGCTGGAGATTGCCCCGGAGCCAGAGCCTCATCGACAGTCCGATCAGGTGCGAGAGCCGGCTACATCGCACGCGACAGTGGAGGTTACAGTGGAGCATGAGGGTGCCGAAGAAAGCCCCGCCCACTGCACCGCCGCTGAGGGTGAGAAATTACAGGACTCTGGGGACTTCATAAATTGGGAAACTCATGCAGACATGCCTTCCCTGCTCACGCCTTCATCTGAAGTCTCTAACTACCCTGAATTGCCTACCTACCTGGATTTCCCACCCACCCTCCCTCCCTCTCTCTCCTGCCTCCCTCTCTCTCCTGCCTCCTCCTATCATCCCTGCCACCTCAGCGCCGCCACCGCTGCATCCTGGCAGCCCCTCTGCTCACCCTCAACCCACCATCTGTGCGGTGGGATCGCCGCGGGTCTGCCTGTCTCCATCG
This sequence comes from Acrossocheilus fasciatus, assembly GCA_036784905.1. Lineage (NCBI taxonomy): Eukaryota > Metazoa > Chordata > Actinopteri > Cypriniformes > Cyprinidae > Acrossocheilus > Acrossocheilus fasciatus. Next base: position 2,554,379 of record JAXUIB010000029.1, on the reverse strand, counting down.
GTGTCGTGGCTGGGGGATCCCTCGTCTTCACCTCCAGCCTCTGAGTCCTGGACTCCACCTCGGCCCTTCGACCCAGCGGCTCCACCTCGGCTCATAGCTCCCTCATCTCCACCGTCGCCCACCAGCTCCACCGGGCTCCTTCGTCCCTCTGGCTCCGCCTTGGTCGGTCGTCATCCCGCCATCGCCTCAGGACTCCACTCCTCCGGCTGTGCCTTGTCGCTCCGTCCCACCGGCTCCGTTGGGCTCCTCCCTCCCTCCAGCTCCACCTTAGTCCTCAGTCGCTCCGCCTCCGGAGTACCTCCGGATCTCCGCCTCCGCCTCGGTCGCCAGAGCCCTCGGCTCCACCTTGGCCCTCCGGATCCTCTGCTTCGCCCGGACTCATCTGCGCTCCGGCTCGGGCTCCTCCTCCACCTGCTCTGCCGCCATCGGTCGGCCCCTTGGAGTCGGCGGCCATTCCTCCTCCATGGCTCCTCCCTCCGTCGGCTCCACCATGGGCCGTCATCATGGCTGTGGCCTGGGTCCTGCCAGGCTCCTCCTGCTCCGGGTCCCTCATGTCTCCTCCCTGGCTCCTCCCTCCTTCGTCGCCTCCCTGGTCTCTGTCTGCCGGCCCCCTCCCGGTTGTCCGTCCTCCTCCGCCGCCATTATTCCCACCCATCTCCCCCCCCCCCCCCCCCCCCCCCGTTGTTCCATGGTTATGTCACAATCATGGACTTTTGTTTGTGTTTTCATGCCCCATGTGATCTAGTTTCTGCCATTTTTCCAATTATCAGTTAATCACCGTCATTGTGTTCACCTGTCTGCCACTCGTTATCTCCACTATATTAGTTGCTGTCCTTTTGAGTTCCAGTTGTCGGTTATTGTTGCTGTGTGTGTGTGTGTGTGTGTGTGTGTGTGTGTGTGTGTGTGTGTGTGTGTGTGTGTGTGTGTGTGTGTGTGTGTGTGTGTGTACCTCCTCGTTTCCAGTTATATTAAATCTCTTGTCCCCTTTGAACCTTCGTCTTCGCTCCTTGTGTGTTCACTGCACAGCACCATGACAGTATTTTTGGCTATTGCTACAAATATACCCCAGCGACTTAAGACTGGTTTTGTGCTCCAGGGTCACATATTAGAGATGATGTTGTACACTACCATTCAAAAGTTTGGGATTATTATTTCAATAAGTCTCTTACGCTCACCAAGGTTGTGTTTATTTGATTAAAAATACAGTGCAAATAGTAATATTGTAGAAATTATAATTTAAAATGACTGTTTTCTGTTTGAATATATTTTAAAATGTAATTAATTCTTGTGATGTTAAAGTTGAATTTTCAGCTTTAAGTCAGAACCGTCAGAAATCATTCTAATATGCTATTTTAATGCTCAAAAAACACTTCTGATTGTTATCAATGTTGGTATAGTGTGTGTATTCGGAAAAATGCACACACATAGGACGGGTTCTTGGTTCAACATCCTTGCAACATCCTTAAGCCTCTGACTGGTTAATAGCAGCGTTACTCCAGTAACTACAAAAGGATGTTGATTCAGGAACATATGCTGCTTGTGTAAATTACATTAAGCATGCATGGACACACTCTCTCACACACAAGATGCACAACATGTGGCTTTGAAATTGTACCCATCTGAGAGGTCTTCTGAAGGAGGCATTGACACATGGAGCCTGCAGTACATACAAACACTTCAGTCACTATTAATATGCCCCCATCTCCCCAGCTTTCACACAGCTTTAGGAACGCTGTCAAAATGTCATTAAAACATTTTGTACTCACCATAGAAAACAGGCAGTTGCATGTTAGAGTGCAGCGAAACAGCAGCCACTCTGTGAATGGAACAACTGGTTCTTATGGAGGAGGGTGACGTAATGTTGAATTCAAATATGGATGATGTCACTGCATCAAACCAGTATCAGCCAATCAGCTGTGCGCATGAAAAGAGTGAGAGACACGCAGGTATAACAGACATGTTTACGCTCAAGTCTTTCAAAATCCACCTGCGCTGATATTTTCAGAGGGATGAGTGTTGGAAACTGCCTCGGCTTTCTAATTATACCCATCATCCCATTATCTCTCCATCAATATATCCCCCTAGAAAATGATTTACTGTTCAATCCTTTGTTCTTGTTCTTTTTTTTCCTGTTGAAATGACCTGCAGTACTGGTCAGCAGCATATACTGTGTTGTGGCATACACCGGTGTCCCTATCAGGCTTCTTAAACTAGTTTAAAGGGATTGTACACCCAAAATTTCTGTCACTATTTACTTACCCTCGTGTTGTTCAAAACTTGACTTTGATGGCAGATGTGGATCCAGAGGGCAGAACGACAGACTTAAAGCTGAAATATGTATCACACAATTTAGAGATAGTAAATAACGCTGCAATGAAATTGACATTAAAATTTTATTCAATTAGAAATTGATACAGTACACTGAAAATGAATCAATATGAAAAAATAGTTTAAACTTGATGAACAAACCTATAAAATAAACTGATTCAAACTAGCCTATTTTTTTTACAAATAAAATTATTAAAAACATAATACTAAAAAGGAAATGAACACTGTAACCAACACTGTTTGTAAAAGTCAAATATTTATTAGATATTCAATGACTTATTTAAAAGATATAAATGTGTATTTGCTGAATAATTTGCTTTAAAAATGGCTGTAAACTAATGAAGATTGAAAACAGGAGCATCTGAGCTCAGATGCTGGAGTTTTCAGTGATGCCAAAATAAAGGTCCTGCTTGTGGACAGAAAAACTTATTGACGATAATCAAAAAATTATAATTTATTAGTCTAGGTTACATATTGGTCGATTACTAGTCTCACTTGTTTTTTCCATGCAGTTAAAATGAATGTCATTCAGAAAAAAAACCCGCAAAGCACCATAAAAGTATTATAAAAGTAGTTTGGTCGCCTTATTTTAAGGTCCATTTCTCACTTTTAACTATTAACTACGACTTTTGCCTCAATAAACTCCTAATTTGCTGCTTATTAATAGTTAGTTGTTAAGTTTAGGTACTGGGTAGGATTAGGGATGTAGAATATGGACATGCAGCATATGTGCTTTAAAAGTACTAATAAACAGCCAATATGCTAGTAATATGCATGCTAATAAGCAACTAGTAAATAGTGAGAATTTGTCCCTAGACTAAAGTGTTACCAGTAGTTCTTATTAATAAAATTTAAATCATTATTTGAAGCTTGAAAGGCTGTTGTTGACTAGAATGACCAGTACAATCATCGTGTGCATCACTGAAAGTCATACAAGTTTAAAACAACATGAATAAATGATGCAAATATTCAAGTAGATTGGTCATTGCGCATTTTTTGGTGGCAAACAACGACTATGAAACGACACTATCTGTGACATACTCCAGTGACATGTTCACACATGACTATGATAGTCCACAATCTAGATAGCACCAAACCAGCATATAAACATGGGAACTCATGGTCTAAGCTAGGCTTTCCAGCAGGGCTCTCTTTTGTCTTTTCATCACCTATTTTACAGCTCTTTCATCCTCATGCATGTGATTCTCATCACAGTATATACCTGAGTGTGACATTAATGCCCAGTGAGTGTGAGAGAGATGATAGGATCAAATGAGAGAGAGAGAGAGAGAGAAACGGGGAGGTTGGGTGAGAGACAGGTGGAGTCCATGGTTGCCAAGGCAACACCGCCCTTATATGGAAACTGGTGATATCATATTGCAAAGGTCAGGCTGGAGAGAAAGAGAGAGCGAGAGAACAAGGAATAAAGAGAGTGAGAGAGAGAGAGAGAGAGACAAGAAAAAGGGGAAGGCTTTCGGAATATCCTCACCTCTGAAGGAAGACGCTTCACAGGAATTCCTCCTTATTTATTTGCCTATGGTGGAATAATGGAAAGGGGGAGGGGAAGAGGAGGACAAGAAGAGAGCGAGAGAGGGGACAGATGAGTGCAACGGTGTGTAAATCGGCGGGAGGAGAGTTAATTACCCTCTGCCAGCCTTTTCCCGAGACTCCAGCACGGAAGAGTTAAAGCAGCAGCCAGTAGCCAGCCGATGCTGTAATGAATTAAATAAAGAACCTGCCGTCGCATGTGCCGGAGAGAGAGAGAGAGAGAGAGGGCAGGAATAAGAGAATGAGTATTCTGCACACCTGACAGCCAGCTGCTAAGACTGAAGGCATCTAGCTAGTGTGCACGCGCGCGTGTGTGTGTAGGGAGGAAGCACACTCACTAGCGCACATGCATGCAGGTGCAGGTGAGATTTGCGCTGATGGCTTCATTTGTTTGGTCATACAGATGGACACTGCTTGGGTTTGATTTTTTCAGTGTGAGTGTATGTATTTGTATGCGTGTGTGCATGTGAGGGGAAGGAAGAGCTGTTTTGCATGCGGGTCAGGTGGTGTATAGCTGGATGTCGTCTTGCTGGGCTGACACATGTTTCTCAGGTGGAGACTAATGCTGGTCACAGGATCAGATGCAACTAGTATTCGGGCCTGATTGTTGTGTTTAGCGCGAATGACTGTGCTTCTGCTTTAATAAAGGTGGATTGGGTTGTAATGCTGACGTATAGGTGCACATGGTGGCATTTGACTTTCAAACAAAAGCCACTATATGTTTCTGATGCATGCAGGATGTGGATTTAAAGAGAACTTGCTCTATTGCACTTTTGAAGTATTTTATTTTGACCTCCTGATTAATGCTAGTTAGGGATTATTGCATGAGGATGTGTCATAATTTATATTTCAATACCAGTTTTCACTTTATAGCATTTAACAGCAAGTTGTATCTGTTCCTGTACCTTTAAGACTTACTGTAGGGTTGAGGTTGGCTTATGTAAATAACCTTTGATAGTTTAACTTCCATGTGTCAATCCAGTTCAGTACCGATCACAACTGGTCAGCTGTTTTCACCTGATAGTAACATGTTGCAAATGAACATGTTGCATGTTTTCTGAAATGCGCTGTCTGATTTTGTGACTACATTTTAGAAATGATTTTTCAAACTTGTGAATAAAGCGAAGAATATTAGAGGGCATTTTACAGGAAAATACTATTTTAGATTTTTTACTTCAAAATTTCATGTTCAACTCAGTGTTACTTGCCATTTCTTTGTAATTATTTGTTACTACAATGTACTACAATTTCTGGGTGAAAATGGTTTCAACATCAGTGTTTTCAAAGTCACTCTTAAAGTTAGTGCATCAGTGCATGTTGATAAAATGGCACAATATTATCAAAATTACATCCAGATTTTAATCTCACCACAAGCATTATGTTCTGAGCAGAATTTTCAGTTATTTTAGCCAAGTAACTGTATTAAAAGTACTTTGGATGTGATTTTTCACGTGATCTGTGTTGCTGCTTGTTGATGTCAGGAAAATTCAGCATTATTTTATGTAACTGTTGAATAAACACTTACATTAGGGCAATGGGTGATTGACAGGTGAGACTGATGGATTAGCATTTTCAGCTGCTTCCAAATGTGGTTTGAGTGATCGAATCACAAAACAATTTGAACCCCTTTTATTTAGTGCTGTACATATGAAATAAATGTTAATATCAGGTATAAACAGAGTTTTAGTTTGCATAAATGGACTGGGTGATATGGGAAGGGAGCTTTGCGTTCTGAAAGAAATCTGTTTTGCATTATTTATCCCTTTTTTTAAATTTTTCCTTTTAGATGCACCTGTATCTATTAACCCTTAAACATGCTGTTGATTTTCTGCTGGCAAAAGCAGCCGCAGCTTAGACAGTCAATTATCCCCCATTTAGAGTTGTTTCTTAGCAACTGAGGACGCCGGCCTCATACCACTCCATGGAATTCTGCTTGTTAGGGGAAAATAACATCACCAAGCTCGCAGCTCACCGGCCCTGCAGTGCATAAATCCATAAGATGCTGAAGCGGCCCCTCAATTATGATCCAATATGATGGCGTCGGTAGTTGTGTTATTTCAGTTATTTATCAAATGCTATGTCAAAGTGAGAAATTTAGGGCTGTCACATTGAAATGATTTAGGAAACTTTTCATTGCTGTGAATTTTTCACTTCCTCTGTGGTTTGGCCGGAGACCACAGCACAAATTGAAATGGCCGTGAAGGGGTGTGTGTGTGTGTGTGTGTGTGTGCTTCTAACTTAGCCATACTTTTCAGACAAATGTGCTGAGATATGTTGCTAAGGGGTTTGCTAAAACTGACAGAATCTCATTTGGGCAAATGTGGTTCATAAATAAATAAATGAATGTATTTTTATACATTTACTTTTTTATGTAATTTTATACATGTACTTTTTTGTAAATTGTATTAGTACTTTTCTGAGAAAATAATTTACGAGCTTCATTTAATTATATATTTATTTAATGTAAATAATATATATGTTTGTGAATCCAGTGAATCATGCACCTTTAATTTACATTTTAGGTGAATGTTTGGGTGTGTGTGTGTGTGTTGAAAATAAGGGGTGTATAGACTGGCTACACTGCCATTCCTTTCATGCTTCAGACAATCATGTCCCACGTAATACGAGAATGCTTTGGCTTAAAAATACTGCTGGGAGACATCTAATATTACGTCCTTGAGCAGGCACTTAAATCTCAAGCTGTTCCAAAGTACGGTTTATCCCCATGGATTGACCATCAACTGCTCAAAAGGCTTGGCTTTAGGCTGAACTTCAGTACCAGAACACCTCCTGGCAGCAATGCAATGGGTCCATCTGCCGCTCAGTAGTACCTGACATCAGGTAACCCAGAATCAACCCCTACAGGCGAGGCCCTGCCCCTATATCTGACCCATTTCTGTGTGGAGGGGCAGAGTCAATCATTAAAACAGCCCAGACGCAGAAACCAGTTAAACCTGCTTTATAACAGAATAAACACAGAGAAGGGTTGGCCAGTTTTTTTTTTCCATATATCAGCAACACAGATACACTGAACAACACTGAAATATATATTATATGATTATAGGTAAATGTGGTATTTTCTTTTGATGCAATGTGTGTATACTAGTGTCTTAACCTCAAGTTTGGGGAGTTTGTGTGCATTTAATATAAATACATGCAGCATATGTTTGCAGTAGTGCTTCATAGAGCTGCATGTATTTTTTTATATTGCTGCTCCTTGCAGGGCATTGGCAGGATGAACTGCACAAAGTTGAAAGCAGGTGAATGAATACACAGAATATTATTTTACTAGAAATATAATGCTGAAGCATTACTATATGAGCGGTGAGCTATTACCAATGATATCAACATCCTGCTTCGAGGGAGTTCAGCAGCATTTTTGGCCTTGTGTAGAAGGAGATGTTTAGTTGATGCTAAGCTTTCCAATTAATATGTTTTCCTCTCTAAATGTTTGTACACACACACACACACACACGCACTTTTAATCAGCTGACTATGAAGTCTAGATTTGGCCATGAAATATTCAAAGATATTGATCGATCAGGGTTGGGTTCACCAAATAAGCGGCAGTCTGAGTTTTATTCAAGGAATATATGGGAACTCGGGGCACTTTAGGCCCTGTAGCCTTTATGAACTGAATAAAGAAAATAAACCACTTTATTAACCACACTTTTAAGACTCACTAGTTTATTTAACTTGTCTTCTAATAATGTAATGTTGTCTGTCTAATAATTCAGCGAGCATACATACAAGACAGACGAATTAGTGTTTAAAATATTATTTTCACCACAGTGTCATTTCCATCACATCTCAAATCATTCTGTGGTGGAAATGACAGTGATTTAAATTAGTTTTCTTTCTCTCTCTATCTCTCTTTTTTTAATAAAATTGCAACAAAAGAGTAAAACGTGACCAAGAAAATAAAAAAAGACAACGTCATAATCTGGTTTTAGCTGCTAATGTCTTTGACTTTCTGTAAATTTGAAATTCACGGATGAAATGGGAGAGATAGGTGTGAGCGCTTCAGACAGCTGACCAATTTCAGTATGATTGATAGATCTGGGCAGCAGGCCAAACATAGACACAGAGGGGATCTTTTTAATTAATTTTTTTCTCATTTGCAGCAATCTTGTCAGTTAGTCTGTCAGGCAGGGCAGCTGATGGACAGATGAGAGAAAGCCTCAAAATACCTTCTTGCAGACATTTAGAGGGCCGGCCCATTGAGAACAGCTCCATATGATGACCAGACTAGAGGAATCATGTGTCACTGTGTCACCATGTGCTGTAATGCCGTCATTTTGCAAGTCTCTGCATATGAAGCCGCATATGTGGTGTAAAAAGTCTGTTTATTGCAGCTTATACATTACCAACATTTTTCGACTCGGTAAGTTTTTTAATTGTAGGCAATGTAAATTGACCAAAGGTGAGAGAAAAGACATTTATAATGTAACAAAGGATTTTTATTTCAAAGTAATGCTGTTTTTGAACTTTTCCACAAAAAAATAACCAGCAGCACAATTGTTTCTTGAAACAATGCTGAAAATTCATATTGAAGTAATATTTTGCAATGTTACTGTTTTACTGTATTATTGATCAAATAAATGGAGCCTTGATGAGCATAAGAGACTTACAAAAAAAAAAATCCTTCTGCCCTTAATTTTGGTGGTATAAATACGTATTGCATCAAATGGTGAATGAAAATATTATATTGTAATTAGAGAATAAATAATAAAGCAGTAATTAGAGCAGCTCTACCTTGCTTGTAGAAAGAGGCCTTAAGTTAGGCAATATATTAGTTGTAGTTAATTACAATTGCTTATTATTAAAATTGAGTTGAAGTGAATGTGAGTCCAAAATTCTCAGTAAATTTTGACAGATATCCTCTCTGGGATCTGTTCTCTCTCTCTGTTCATATTTTCCTTCACATTATTTTATCACAAAAGATGTCAAATGGTTGGGGATGGTGACTGTCTATGAGGTGTCACCACATACAGAGATAAATGTCTAAGTAACGCTATCTCTCTCTCTCTTCTCTCTTTTTCCATAGCAACAGCCAAACTACTGGAGCTTTAAGGTCAGTACTTTGATTACTTCTGTGTGTTCCTATATCAAAAACGTGTTCTTTTGATACCTGTTTGTGTGTTCTTATGTTGTATGTACATGGTTCATATATTGATGTCTGTTGTAGGCCCACTCTGAATCCACATCAAGTTTAATACACCTTACATCCCAAAAATCAACAAAGAAATGCAAAAAACGACAGCGGATTCTGTCTGGGCTGATCAGCGGGGACATAATTGTTGCCAAAAGTGAGATAAATCTTACAAAAAGCAACCCTTTGGTGGCTCGCATGGACATCCTTAAATGTCTAAAATGATGATAGTCTGTAGTAATTGCAATGAGCATCAGATAAAAACAGTTGAAATCTATGGTGTTGAATAGGTGTGTATCACGTGTCAGGTGTGTTAAAGTCATTGATCTGTGGGCCGCGCAGGTCTGAGGCTGATTTGTGATGATCTGCTTCACTGGTTTTTATCTTCTAAATCTCATTCCCCTGTTATTTCTTTCTATCTCCGTCTATCTCTCTTTTCCTCTCCTCCATTTTCTTACACACCTGCCCACAGAACCCATAAAAGTCTTACAGCTGAAGTCAACTTAATGGAACTGAACACATGGGTCTCTATAGATGTTTTTAAAAACTAAATTTCTTTTAAGTTGTCACAGCATCTTAAAAACCCAGGGAATGAAGACCATAAGAAAAAATGATCAGAAAGCCACAACAGTGAGTATGCTGGTAGGATGTTGGTTCAGAAACTTTATAGACTTCTGTACTCCATCAAATCCCTCGTTATTGAACCTGTCCTATATTGTGAATGATATTTATTCTGTCAGGGATAAAATGCCTATTCTATGTATTAGCGATGTTGGAGGGTGTGTATAATTGTCGAAGGACACAGGAAATGGCCTTAGGCTGTGATAAACAGTGTTATTAGACTGAGACTCAGTAATTGGATCCTCCTGATTCTGTTCGTTCATATTCACTCTCACACTTATTTACTCACGTTACACTCCTCCTGTCAACGGACACACACTCATTCTCTATGTCTGGCAGTAATGTCATGTTTTTCTTTTTAGATTTGACTATCTAGATACTAAATAACATGTAGACAGCATGTTTGACTTCATGTTGACATTGATTTGGGACTAATGAGATCTTGCTGTGTTTTTCTTCCAGAGTGTTGGGCATCTCAGTTGGGTTTGTGAGTCAAATCATCATATTATTTGTTTCACTGTAGACTTTCTAGAGTAGTGCCCCCCCACCCCCCCAAGTCCCTTGCAACATGATACACCTCAAACTCTTTCGTTTATCCAATACTTAATCTTGACACTCTCTATTCTTGTCTATTTGTTTCCTGAATTATGGACCTTCTCTTCTCTTCTCTTCTCTTCTCTTCTCTTCTCTTCTCTTCTCTTCTCTTCTCTTCTCTTCTCTTCTCTTCTCTTCTCTTCTCTTCTCTTCTCTTCTCTTCTCTTCTCTTGATGTTTTCATGTTCTTGTCACGGTAAGATGAATTGTCAGATGCTTTCAGAACATTTTTTCCTTTAGGTGTGGATTCTGAGGCCCCAAACAGATGCCTGTTAAAAGCAAACGTCTCCCTTGGCAGGTTACGCCACATAAAATTAGCCTCTCTGCAAATTACTGTCAGAGCTGAGATTTGTTGGTTTGGTTCCTCTCTCATTTGCGCTGCCTTGTTTTTTACTTTGATAACTTCCTCAAATGTAGAAATGTGTTTTGATGTCAGATTGCTGGTTCATTAGCATTTTCTGTTGTTGTTTTCTTTATCAGATGTTTCAAATCGTTAGAGCTAGCCGTATGCTAACAGTGAAGAGAGGGCAGAGCTCGTCATTGACAGCGTTGAGGAGTAGCTAAGTTCAAGTTGTGGTGCTACGAAAACATTCGGTAGCTTGACAATAGTTGTTTTCCAATTTTTCTGGCTTTTTAAGTAACTAGCATTTTTCAGGTAGCTCTTGGAAGTCTGATTCATTAATTAAACATTTTGTGAGGATGCATGAATGATTTACTGAATTCTAAATTCATCACTTAAATGTTTTCCTTTATTTTAGTAAAATGTTTTTCTAAATCACAGCGTTTTGTGTAATTAGGGTGGTTTTATTAGTTGTTCTTTTTTGCTATAAAGTTGTATCTACCAGTTTGGTTGTGTTGGTTTCAGGTAAAGATTTCTCAGATTCAACTTGGGAAAACAATTGGGCTGTGTATCATTTCTGACAAGTGCATTTTTTGCACATTTTGCAACACTTTCAAAGTGAAATGTCAGTTCAGTTTCATCCAGAACAATATACATGAACCACACAACCTTTCATTTTGTTTGTAGATATCACAGCGGTTTTTAAAATGAAATGTCCAGTGAGCGGCGCTAATGGTTAACGCTCTATCACCTGTTAAGAAAAGCAAATTTGACATAAAAACACATTTGATGAAGAAAAAATGCCTTTATATGATATTTTTATCGGTTCACATACCTGAACCCTCCCCATCAAAAGTGCAGTGCTGTACCAGGTGTGCTACTAAGCAAGTTTACTGCATTTAAATCTGGTTCTGTGATGCATCAAACTGTTAATTTACAAATCATGCACTATTATAAGTGTTCTGAGTAGGGCTGTAACGTCCCAGTCGATTAGTCGATTAATTGGTCGATACGGTCTGGTTCGACCAAAATTCTGATTGGTCGATTTTTTGCCGCGCTCATTTCATCAGGTGGAAAGCACTAATTGCTAATGGGGGTGTTTTCAGAGCACCCCTGTTTCACAGGTAACAGTGTTTTCAGAACACCCCCATTGTTTTCACTTTTTTTGGATTAGCCCAACCCACTGGAGAAGAGAGACAGATAAGTAGGCTTTAGAAGGTTTGATGCTGAATATTATTTATTTAATAATAAGCTAGTGGACTCAGCGGTTTGGAACACATATCAATATACATCAGTCCTATTCTAACATGTCAACAACAAAAAAATCAACAGTGTGGCAGCATTTTGTTAAAATTAATAACGGGAAAAAGGTTGAATGCAAAGTTTGCAAGCAACAGTTTGCCTTCCACAGCTCGACGACAAACATGACGTATCATCTGACAGCGGTAAGCTAACTTGTCTGCGTTAGGTTGCTCTGTCTGTTTTTGAGTAGGCTACATGAACATATCAGAATTGGCATATTTCAATATTTTAGTGTAATAATAGCTTTATAACTGCAGGCGCACACATCCATAATGGGTCATTTATTAAGAGTAAAAGCTTCTATTCGTGTCTCAGCCGCGAAGCTGAGCTCTTATGTTCAGCCTCGCTCTGTGCGACAGTTATACTTATAACATATGACAAAAATAATTTTCTAAATTATGTTGCACATTCCTCAAAAGTTCTTGTGATATCACTAGTTGACAACATAGTACTGTTTTCAGAAATCACAGGCTATGATATTGCGCAGGTGCACGTGATGCACCGCTGTCAGAGACGACAGACTCGTGTGTCAGACTCATTTCAGTGCAAAATAATTAGGTCAAAAACGATTTAATATACTGCAAATAGCCTGTTAGTTTTTTATGTTTATTTATAATTAATTTAGGCAGACAACAAGGCTACCAAGTACTGAGCACAGTGCGCATCTAATTAATGTAACGTACGTTTTTTTTTTCTCCACAACGTCATTTTTAGTCGATTTTTAGTCGAAAGTTTCAGGACTTCAGTCGACCAAGATTTTCTTTGGTTGATTACAGCCCTAGTTCTGAGGTCATAACATATTATGCAAGAAAATGTCTTTATTAAGGGTCCCATGGCATGAAAATTTCACTTTATGAGGTTTTTTAACATTAATATGAGTTCCCCAGCCTGCCTATGGTCCCCCAGTGGCTAGAAATGGCGATAGGTGTAAACCGAGCCCTGGGTATCCTGCTTCGCCTTTGAGAAAATGAAAGCTCAGATGGCCCAATCTGGAATCTTCCCTTTATGTTGTCATATGGGGAAATTACCTCCCCTTTCTCTGCTTTGCCCGCCCATGAGAAAATTAGCTACTACCGTGCGAGGCGAGCGCAATATTTTTTTTTTCCTCGAGAGAAGTATTTTTTCCTTAAGAGAAGTATTTTTTTTAGTTCCTTCATCCAAGCCTATGGCTAGCATTAGCTACACGATAACTGGAACAGCATACATAAACAAACCAACTAAAGTACCGTATCCAGACACAATATTTTAAACTAACCATTTGGAGACGTCCTGCTGTAGCCACTGAGTTGCAGCTTCTTCATCCGGTGCTTCTCCATCCGGATCAGATTCTGGGTCAAACTGAAAAGCTTGAAGGACTGTGTGTCTACGAGCCATTGCGATACATCCACTGTCAACATTAGTGCATGGTAGCGCAAGCTCGTCAAGGCCACATGCCCACCCTCCTCCTTGCCCTGCCTCTCTCCTCCTCATTAGCATTTAAAGCTACAGACACAGGAATGGCACGTCCTAAGGAAAGCTCATTGTGGGACTGGCTCATAGTGGCTGAAATTCTGCACCAAGGCTGAATTTCGGGAAACAGACTTCAGATACAGTATTAGGGACCACTTAGGCCTATATAAAAGCATCCAAAAAGCAGCATGTCATGGGATCTTTAACTGATAACCTGTCCTGTAATCATATTTTGTCTGAAAAGTGTTTTATTGCCTCTAGTGGCAGTTTCAGCTGGAAACTGCAGTGAGTGGAATGTACAATATAGGTAGGTTTTTGAACTTCTGCAAAAATGTGGGTAGAGGCACGGTTCTCCAATGAGCCTAGGTTCGATAGATATAGTTTTAACTGTGATTTGTTTATTTATTTTGTAATATGTGAAATAAGAAATAATAATATAGATTTTTTTTTAATGTAGTTTCAATATAATTAGATGTTTTCCAAAGAGTAACTGAAGTACTGTAACCTGTCGAATTACAATTTAAAGTAGAATCTCCAAAAACAGCCCATTGAATGAGTTTCAAGGTATCCTAAATATCACGTGCAACATAAACAAAGACATACACCGGACACATGTCGCACTGCCTGTATATCCAGTTTAGCATTATTTTTATGTTTTTGTTAAACAGTGTCACCTGTTATCTCTTGTTTTGGGTCCTCCAGCAGACAGGAAAGGTGTACTGAACTAATCCATTTTCCTCCTTCCCTTCCTCTTATCATTTCAGTCTTCATCATTGCTATTAGTCCCCAAAGATAAGTGCAGAGAATGCCGCCATTTTATGGCCACCTACCAGCTTACCATTTCCTTGCTTTCCCTGCCTCTCTCAGCTTTGGACTGAATAGGCCACAATCTACTGCAATTTGTTGGAGCAATTTCTGCTGTGCCTTCAGCCTGTGTCTAACAATAGCAGGAGAGAGAGAAAGATTACTCTCAAGAGCAATTATTTTCTTTCCTTTTCTCTCTCTCTATCTCATTCCTTTTCCTTCTCTGTCTCTTTGTAATAGTTCATAATGTTATTTTAATAAAATTGTGCACATTATATCCTATATTATACCATGTCTCCCATCAACTTATCTGAAACAGACACTTCTCTCATGTACAAGGAAAGAAAAATATGCCACTCTCTTTTTTTATTTCATTCCCACATGCATAAGAGGTTTCTGTGATATCTTAATCATTACTCATAGACGGCAATGAAATTAAATGGAGAACTAATGGAGACTTTTGCTTTTTGCTTTTTGCTTTTTCTCATAAGAAAAAGATAATGGTAATCTCATGTCAGAAGAGCTTCAAAATAGACCTCAATAATGTGCTCGGTTTTAAATAATCAGAGATGTCGACATGAGCTCATATTTCAAAAACTTGATGTAGGCTATGCTGTCCACATTAATTTTACTGCACTATATGTCTGCTGCATATTATCTCATAATTTAAATTTGTCAGGATTTTTAGGATAAGCACAAATGTGTGTGTGTGTGTGTGTGTGTGTGTGTGTGTGTGTATGTGTGTATGTGTGTGTGTGTGTGTGTGTGTGTGTGTGTGTGTATAACATAATATAAAGCCAACAAGCTCAACCTGTTTACCACTATTGCTCTTTAGGATTACAAAGGATTATAAAACAAGGTGAATTAAACACAAACTGAAAATTTGATTATGTCCCCTGAACTAAGCGTAATATTTGTGCGTTAAAATATTTCTCTTGCCACTTTTCTCTGAACAGCTAAACAGTGTTGTTTACTTTATTCCAAAAAACATATGCACACAAATATAAGAAAGAAAGTACTGACAGCTCAGGAACTTTATCCATTAATTTTAAGGGCATTTCCGATAACTCTAAAACAATGCAGTGCAGTGTAAAATTCCAAATACTGGTAAAACGTGAAAAATAAATTCCTTTCAGAACATTGTGCGCTATTTTTACTTTAAGTCAATAATTTTATTATGATTCATTTCATTATTGCATGGTATTTAATTCAAAGTTCACTGTGTGGTACTCGGTATATAGTGAGTGAGTGAATAATAAGTGATTTTGTTCTCAGATTTGTACTGCCTCATGTTGCATTTAGTATTACTGCTTCTGTAGTGGATTTCTCAGCTGCATCTGTATTTACCATAATCATATGCCGTTCACACTACAGTCCTGTCAGATGCTGTTACCTTCATTTCATTTTATAGTCAGATGTATTTTGGCATGAGGTTGTCCTCCTTCCTGCTGTTGGAACAGAACTGAAGTGCGTGTGTGCAATGAAGGTGGAGATTTATTGCAGAGAATCCTGCAGGGATCCCTGATTCTGTTTAATTCAGAAAATACAGGCACTTTAGGAAGGTAATATGACACACACGCTGACACGTTTATTGACGCAAATACAAATTTGAAAGGAAACTGAGAGCTGGTTTGTTTATTGCATTTGACAAAAAGCCGTTTGAAAGTGCATTAGTGCTTGAGAGAGAAGGAGATCTTGATTATGTGGATGGTCTTAAGGGTGTTTTCACTTGCAGCATTGATTAACAGTGTGCTGCGTTTTCTCCCTCAGTTTGGTTCAGGTTTGAAACCACATCAAAACAACTGAGAGTTTGCCGTTTGTTGGCCAACAGTCAGAATTGAAGTATATATGAAAGCTCAAATGTATATCATCTATATGGAAAGTATCAGAAGTTTACACATTTAGATATCTGTGCTCTTACCTTCCGATCTGTATTTACTCATATTTGCCCTTATCTATTTTTTTGATCTTAAAGAGATTCCCTTTACAAAATTCCTCATACGATGCAGTCAAACCTCATAGCAGATTCATGTTCGCATTATAAACTCAACAAGAACGAAACATCCTCTCACTTTCAACTGCTTTCATTTCCAGCAAGTTTCTTAACATGTTAATATTTTTTGATATGAAAATTTAAACTAGTTTACAGCTTGTTCAGTCATAAACTGAACAAGTTTCACAGGCATTTGATGTGTCCACCAGCTGCTTTAATTACTTCAGAGCTTCTCATCCTTATGGACTGCACCAGATTTACCAGTTCTTACTGTGAGATGTTACTCCACTCTTCTACCAAGGCCTTGCACACGTCTGGGGGGACACTTGGATACATGTGATTTGGCACTGCAAGGACGATCAGCTGTCCTTCCCGTCTCCCTGTTTTAGGCTAGTCTTAATCTCACATTACGGACGTTATTATAACTGTGAATTTAATAGCCTGCTGCCTGTAAACCGTTAGGTGCATGAGCAAAAATGGTTTATAGCTCATTGAACAAGTATGAAAATATTGTTTAAACCCTTTATAATAAAGTTCCGTAAAGCTTATTTGGATTTTTTAAAAATGATCCTTTACCCTATGGGGTCTCTCTGGGGAGGTATCTTGAAAACATATTAATGTCTAAAGTCTGATTACATTGCAAACAGCACAAACTGTGACATAATAATACTGTATGTGACCAGCATGAATGAATGAATACAGTATCTTGAAAAAGAGACATTTCTTTCTTGCTGAATTTGTAGGCCTATAGCATTTAGTTTAGCACTGGATACATGAAAGCTATATGGCTATGTGTCTTTGTGTGGATAAACAAGCTCTTATTTTATAGATGTATGTATGTATGTATGTATGTGCGTTTGTGTATGAGTAGCAGCTGGACTGCTCTCTGTTGTGGATAAATGACGCCATTATAGTTAAACTGGGAGGGGTCATCTATCAGCTCAACTCGGCCCCTTTGCGCTCACACACTGTCTGCAAAGGGATGGACACAGCACTGCTTCTTTGCCTCAGCATTTGTGTGTGTGTGTGTGTGTGTGTGTGTGTGTGAGCTTTTACCTTGCGTGTAAACAACACGCCCTGCTTTTATGAGTTTTATTTTTATGTGTATTAGCTGATTTGTTTTTGTTTTTTTTCACTTTTCGTGAATCAAATCTAGTTTAAATCTAATATAAACTTTTCTAAATGTTCCTAAATTAATGGTTAAAACAAGACAAAAAATATTGTTTATTAACTGTAAATCAAGATATACACTACTGTTGAAACGTCTAGGGTCAGTGAGATATTTTTTTCGTAAAAAAAAAACAAAAAAACTTTTTTTCAACAAAGATGCATAACTGGATACAAACTGACAGTAAAGACTTTTACGAAATAAAAAACAAAAATTGTAATTCCATTATGAAGGATCATAAGACTGGACAAATTAATGGAAATTTCAGCTTTGCCATCACAATAATAAATTATATTTTAAAATATATTACAATAAAACAGTTATTTTAAATTATAATAAAACGTCACAGTATTAAATAAATCAAATAAATTCAGCCTTGTTGAGCAAAAGAGACTTCTTTCAAAAACATTAAAATATCTTAAGGAACCCAAACGTTTGTACGATGTTTTATATTCTCTGAAAATAATATTATAATATAGTAAATTTGTCTAGTTTTAAATATGTTCCTCTTTAAAAAGGGAAAAGTACTGATTTATAAGCGGATTTTTTTGCAGTACAGAGGAGAACTGATTTGATGTATGGTGATGCCGCTCTGTGGATGTGTCCTGCTCTGCAAACCAGCTTGCCAGTCTTTCCCCAGTGCACCCTGGGAGCTCATTACAGGTGTCTCTGAGCTCGTGAAACACACCAGGATGCATTTGTGTGGATCCTCTTCATTAAATACTACAAAATAACCAGAAACATCTGACATGAAATCCACAGATGTGCGATTCACCATTACTGTATATGCTATAGTGAGGCAGACTGTTTTGTTCTGTGTAATTGTTAGCGTCTCTGTCTGTTTGTTGAGACACATCCATAGAGACTTGTTTGTTTGTGAGTGATTTTTCCTGTCAATGCATTGCTGTTTTTCCCATCATTACACAAACAGAGAATCAGGTCCTTTTTATCTGCCTTAGTTTCTCACCCTGAGCTGGAGCAGTGAGTGTTGTTGAGAGTTTTAGGTGCAATTTACTCTGGTTGCAGGAATTTGCTTTTGGTTTCTCCTTGTGAGTTAGTAATGTCTGCCGTTTACATCATGCCATTTAAAATGCTGGAAATCTTTCTCTCACTTTGTCATTTAGAGCCGTAGTCCACGTCACTCCCAGTCCACTCAGTCAGGTTTGGCAGACCAGGCGTCTAAACTGTCCTTCGCGTCTGCTGAGTCTCTGGAGACCATGTCTGAGGCCGACATGCCGCTGGGCTTCAACCGCATGAACCGCTTCCGTCAGAGCCTCCCACTCTCCCGCTCTGCAAGCCAGAATAAACTACGCTCTCCAGGTAACATATACACACAGTATCAGCTCTCAATACTGCTCTCAGTAAATCACTCTCTTTACCTGACACTCAAATGACTAATACGCTCATGCCCACATAAACACAAAGCATTTTAGCAAAGATGCATTATACTGAACAAAAGTGACAGTAAAATCATTCATAATATTACAAAATACTTCGAAATGAATGCTGTTCTTTTGAACTTTATGTTCATCAAAGAATTCTGAAAAAGTATATCACAGTTTCCACAAAATTCTTAAGCAGAACAACTGTTTTCAACATTTATAATAATAATAATAATAATAATAAATGTTTCTTGAGCAGCATATCAGCATATTAGAGTGATTTCTGGAGGATCATGTGACACTGAAGGCTGGAGTAATGATGCTGAAAATTCGGCTTTGTCGTCGCAGGATTAAAATGGAATTTTTAAATATGTTAAAATAGAAAAGAGTTATTTTAAATTGCATTAGTATTACACAACATTCCTGTTTTACTGTGCTTTTGATCAAATAAATTCAGCCTTGGTGAGCATACAGACTCCAAACTTCTGAATGGTAGTGTAATTTTAATAATTATTAAATACTAATTAATTTAACAATTCAATTTAGTAATTTTCCATACACTTCTCTTCTGTTAAGGCCTGTAATGCCCCACAAAGCCCATAAATAATAGAAAATTAAACAACTTCACTACTGCCTCTCATTCATCCAATCGACTTTCTGTAACTTTCAAATGAAATGATTGTTTATGAATCTCTTCTGAACTGTTAATGCATAACCAATTTAAATGTAACTCTAAGCCTCTTGAGAAACTGTTTCAAAACAATTTCAGGGCGCAATTCAAAATCAAAATGCTTTGTTAAAATGTAAACATCATCCCAAAGGTTATGCAGAAAGTTACTTGAATGTTTAACAATCAAGTATTCATTATGATAAACATTTCCTTGTAAATAACTCGGAGTACAAGGACAGTTGAAGTTGCAGTCAAATTAACCTCAGGAAATATCTGTGCTATTTTTAATAGTGATGGTGACATACTAGTGCTACATTACTTCTTTTAATGTCACATTGCATCACCGTTGAGTGAGATGACACCATAATTAAACACATTCTGCTGTTTTTCATTTGCGGTGATGGAAAGTCTGATTCATTCTGTTGAATCACTTTGTTTGAATGGTTGGATGTTATAAATGAATCAGTGGGGGTAAAAAAAAAAATAAAAAAAAAACGTGCCCAACACTTCTGGTTTGCTTTTGGCTAGGATGACATTTTGCTGTCCTGCAATTAGATACTGTGAAATGTTTTCTACTTGTTGGTAGTTAATAGCAGTGCTTTAATTACAGCAGTACAATGCATTTAGATGAACTGACCTTCAACAGTTTGTTTTTCAGCTTTGGTTTCCATGGTGCAAAGTATCTCTTAGACGTGATATAGTGTTGTTGAACTTTTATAGCTGAGTGCGTGTTAGCAGCAAGCGCACAATATTTGCTGAAAGTGATTCGGTTGGAGTTCTTCCCCACAGAGAGATTATTGTCCCATCAGCAGGAATTTTAGGATCGCCTGCTGCCCCGTTAGGTGAAGTGCGCCGAGATAAACTGACAAAAACTGATGACAAAAAGTCTGCAGGAGGAGTTCAGTAGCCCTGAACGAGAGACTTGCTGTTGCTGACATCCCTCCTAAAATCTGTCTGTCACTCTCTCTCACAGAGGTTTACAACACTTAAAAAATATTTATGACTAAATTTATTATTTGTGCAATTGAATTGCATATAAAATTTACATCCATTTGGATTACACAGTTTTAACATAAACAGACTAATAAACCTAATGTGATGCTTGTCACATTTCATATTTGTCAGTCACACATAAATAGAACAGATAAGCAGCAGGAAAGATTTCTGCACAGTTTATTATCAGCAATTTTCATCTATTTGATTTTATTTAAATCATTTTTTCTTCTAAATGCATTCATTCAAATTGCTTAGAATCTGCATAAATCTGTTCATTGTGAAAAACATTTGAACTTATTCCGTTAGAATAGTATGAGATTTATACATAGATTTATACAATAAATAATCTTTCCATTGATGTATGGTTTGTTAGGATCAGACAATATTTGGCTGAGATACAACTATTTGAAAATCTGGAATCTGAGGAGGCAAAAAAATCAAAATATTGAGAAAATCACCTTTAAAGTTGTCCAAATGAAGTTCTTAGCAATGCATATTACTAATCAAAAAATTAAGTTTTGATATATTTACTGTAGGAAATTTCCAAAATATCTTCATGGAACATGATCTTTACTTAATATCCTAATGACTTTTGGCATAAAAGAAAAATCAATAATTTTGACCCATACAATGTATTTTTGGCTATTGCTACAAATATACCTCAGCGACTTAAGACTGGTTTTGTGGTCCAGGGTCACATATATGAAACAAGCCAAATTCAATTAGTCAAAATGTATTAGTCAGAAAGTAACTGAATTTATGTATCGAGAATAACTATTGTGGCACATTCAGTTTATTAATACTATTACAGAAATTTTACCTTTTTCTTACCTCTTTCATTTATGTATGGCTGATGATAAATACTGTAAACATCACATTAAGTTTGTTAGTTTGTGATAAAACTGCGTAATCCAAATAGATGGAAGTTTGATATGCCATTCAAATACATACGGTAAATCTCACATTTAGCATATGGTGGAGCGTATGGTTCATCATTTTCATCTTCATCATGTGGTCTTTCCTGCCTTTCTTCTTACTTCTCTCCTTCTCTCTCCTCAGGTGTCCTTTTCCTGCAGTTTGGCGATGAGACCAGACGTGTTCATATCACTCACGAGCTCAACAGTTTGGAGACCTTGCACGCACTTATCGTGCACATGTTCCCTCAGAAGCTGACAGCAGGAATGCTGAAGTCCCCAAACACGGCCATCTTGATCAAAGACGAAGCAAGGAACGTCTTCTACGAGCTGGAGGACGTGAGGGACATACAGGATCGCAGTATCATTAAAATCTATCGCAAAGAGCCCATCTATGCCTCCTATCCTGCAGCACATCTAGCCAACGGAGACCTCAGGGTGAGATATTCCTCCTGCATTCAATGATTCAGCTGTTTGCCATCTTACATTGTCTCAGCATGGGCTTATGAGTAAAAGAAGGCGCCAAGCATGATCCATATTTAAAAAATGATTTCTTTCCCAAGTCAAAATACGAAATCACAAGGTTAAGGATGTAGATCGCAGTATGTGGCGAGATGAAAGGCAAACCTAACCTTCAAATCAACGTCACAGTCCTTTTTGTGTGTTAAATATTTTAAAGGGAAGTACCCGTTGTTTGATCCATTGAGCGACGTCTTTCAGATTTGGATGTTCTTGAACTCGGAGGTTTTTGAATTATGCACAGTTTTTGGCATATCACTTGGGAGTTTGTTTCACTTTGTGAGCTCGCTGTGCTACCACAGGAGTTTGATGTGGGTTGACTTTGAAATGCAATCATGTTGCGTCACTCTGTTGATCAAATGTTCTTTTTTTTTTACCATTTCATACCCACTGCTATTAGACATGAGTCTTTCAGCTAACATTAGACATAAGGCTGTTAATGTATGCATATGTTTCTGTTTGTGTGGGGTGTACTGTATGTCTGAGTGTTTGTGTGTTTTTTAGTGTTGTCAGAGTAGGGAAAGCAGAATGGGTTTTCATTCATTTAGACTTAAATCAGTGTAATTAATTACTGACTGGTTGCTTGTATGATAATGAGATGCTAAAGATTCACATCCATAATAGATTTTTGTTGTAGCAAAATCTGCTGTTGTTTATGCTTAGATTATTTAGTATATATTTAAGACCAATAATTGTTTACCCACTAAAACAGTCATTTAATTCAGGGATTTTCAAACTTTATTATGCCAAGGACTACAAAATGTAAAATATAAAATATAAAATATGATGATCCCCTGTGCAGGACTGTGTCATAAAATATAAAGGCAGCTATATATTTATTTACTTATAAAAACAATTAGGTGTGGTATTACAAAGACAACATGTTTCTGTTTCTAACATGTTTCTGACTAATTTCATGATTTCTGATTAGATAGAATAAAACAGTAATAATATTATCTTAATGTGTTAAAAATGATCAAATGAAACATGTAATTAATTATGCACTTTGCTAGCCCTAAAATAAAACCTCCTAGCACTCTACAGCACCCTAGGACCCAGTTTGAAAATATTACCCTGGTTTCATTACTTACAATTCCCATCTTAAGTGTTTATGCAATTTGTGTGTGTGTGTGTGTGTGTGTGTGAGAGAGAGAGAGAGAGAGAAAGAGAGAGAGTGATTGTGCAGGTTTTTTCAGTTTTCATTTAAAAAGAATTAATACTTTACAAAAATTCTATACACTCTAAATTGGAACTTGACTTTTTTATTTAGGTTAATTGCTGCTTTCATATTTTAAATAAAATAAGAGGTTGGAAAGTGGCAGCCTGCAGTGACAAACTCATTGCACCTTTTGACCACTTTGAATTTGTTCAAATTGCCACTCGAGTTAAAACTCTACAGCCCTTCGCTGTTTGTGTGTGTTTGAGTGAATATATGAAGCCCATTTCTCTATCATCAACAGAACTCTAGACATAACATGTCAACTGCTCCCTGGAGTGTGTACTTGCATTTATGTCAGTGTGTCCATGTATGCAGGCTAACAAGCTATATCCCTGTAATGCTTCAGTAAGTTCGACTACTCTCAGAGCAGGGGAAAAAAGGGAACAGAGATGAAGAGGGGAAAAGAAACAAAAAATATAAAGAAAAGATGGATGAGTGCCTTAAAATAAAATAAAAAAACAAGCTGTGGAATAAATGCAAGTGAAGTGACAAGCAGATATAACATTTTTAGAATGATATGCAGGATGTAGCAAAGGAGAGGTGAGAATGAAGAGAATGAAAGATACTGAGACGCAACAAGGCAGAAAAAATGATCTATTAGATGAGTGTGGGTTTCCTGGTGTTTGTGAATGGAGAGTTTAAAAGCTGTTCCTTCTGCTCATTGTAGCTTAGTAAAGTATATGTGCTCACTCAGAAGCGCTGGTGAAATCTGAATACAGTGTCATGTAATCCAATGTTATGCCAGTAGCTTTAGCTAGGCTGGGTGAAAGGAGTGAATAGGGTGAATGGAGCTCCCCGGAGTTGAATTACAGACCCATGAAAAGAAAGAGTGTGAGAGACTGGGGGCAATGAGTCTAGAGCTCTTCTCTTGGTTTCATGCTAAACCTCAGAGGACTGCTCTTGCTTTGAGATGTTTGATTTGTCAGCAACCCATTTTCACTTTTGAGTGATTTTTGGCAAATATCCAAAAATCACTTTTTTTTTAATTGACTGTGATGTCAATTTATGTACTTTATCAAATGTGTTTATTATTATATTAATTACATATTATTATTTTTATTTATGTAAGTGTCACCTATTTAAAAAAAAAACATTCCGAGTAACAGAAGTTAATAATTATTTCTCTAAATATATTATATAATATATTTAAGTTTGCACCTTTGATCTATGTAATGCACTTTAAATGTGATGAACATAAATGTACACCCTTCACAGAAAGACATCCTTTAATCATTTCTATGTTCATTCATTTAATTTTTTTTCTTCGATGACTTTGACACAGATTATTTATATTATTGATTCTTCTCTCTGTTTTATTTTAGAGAGAGATGGTTTACTCATCACGGGATTCGTCGCCTACCCGTCGCCTCAACACTCTCCCTTCCTCCACTGCCTCGCCCTCCTCCAGCTCTCCTTCCCGATCCCGTCTCTCCTACAGTGGAGGTCGGCCCCCCTCTTTCGCTGGTCCGGGTCACCCTCACCCACAGGGTCCCCAGCATCCGTCCCACTCCCACCACCCTTCGCCCTCTCACGGACAGGCTCAAGGCCTAACCCCCTCCTCCTCGGCCATCCTCGAGCGGCGTGATGTCAAACCCGATGAGGAGATGTCTGGTAAAGGCATGGTCCTCCTGAAGAATGAAGGACTTTATGCTGATCCGTACAGCTTGATGCACGAGGGTCGGCTTAGTATCGCTTCTACTCAGTCCCTGGCCACCATCGCCGACCCCTTCGGCTTCCCGGTGTCAGGAGGTCTGTACCGCCGAGGTTCGGTGCGGTCTCTCAGTACATACTCAGCTGCGGCGCTTCAAAGCGACCTGGAGGACAGCCTGTATAAGCCAGGGGGGTCCTTATACTCCGATACCTACAGCAGCTCCACGCTCGGCATGGGCTTTCGTCTGCCGCCCTCCTCCCCGCAGAAGATTCCCGATGTGCAGCTGAGGGACAGGGATTCGTTCACTGGGTCTCCCAGCCGAGGGTCGCCTGTGAGAACCACCTTCCGCAAAGATTCAGCTTCCTCTTCAGTGTTTGTGGAGAGTCCGAAGTCCAGACCCAGCTCCAGTTCTGAACCCCTAGGGGATGGGAGTAAGGGACCTGGATTTGGGTCGTCATTACCTGGGGGCGAGACGGACACACGGTGAGCACTAACAAAAGTACATGTACATGTATGTGAGGTTATTTATTTATTTTTTTTATTGACAAACACATTTTCATGGACAAGAACTGAACGCCAGTCTACACACTCTTAACATAAATTAATAAACAGCATTTCGAGGGGTGAGAACCAGAAGGGCGTAAGTGACATTTTTGGTGAAATGGAGACATATACATCAAATGAAAGCTCTTAATGAGCTCTTTCTCCTGGCAAAAGTACTGTCATCCATGAGTGTACAAATTTGTATCAAACAATTGAAACCAATACACAAAGTCAGATTAAACTATGGTAGAATTTTTGTTTTGGTTCTCCTGTAAAGTTGGTGAAATGTCACTTACACCCTTCTGGTTCTCACCCCTCATTTTATTATTATGCAAATGCAAGAAAGAAATCCTTATTGAAGGGATAGTTCACCCAAACATGAAAATTCTGTCATTAATTACTACCCCATGTCGACATACTCGTGTCATTCCATAGACAGCAATGCAACTGACACGTTCTACGCCTAGAAAGATAGTAAGGACATAATTAAAATAGTCCATGTGACAACAGTGGTTCAACCTTAAGGTCCTTGCACACTGAGTCCGAAATTTTCTTTTGCGTTTTTCTTTCTTCAGTTTTTTCGTATTCGTCATCCTTTCCCATCAAAATGCTTGCTTCGGATACGAAAACGCAGAAAATCAAACCTGATCCGAATTTTTTTATGACAGATGAAGGTTTCGAAGGCAATGTGTAAACATGATTGAGACACAACGTGAGATCGTATTTATTTTTATTTATATTTCGAACAACAATATCAGACTCAGACCTTTAATTTTATGAAGCTAAGAGAATATTTTTTGTGCGCAAAGAAAACAAAAATAACAGACTTTATTCAACAATTACTTCTCTATATACAGTATACTGTATATTTACTTGTATATTTTACTTTAACTTTTTTGAAAGTAATTATTTAGGAGCATATGTTATTGTTGTTTATTTCATGGTTACACCACATGCATTAAATATATTAATATATAGAATACATTTATAAGAACTTGGCACATGATTTAAACAAGCTTTTTAATATCTTGTTTGCCTTATGTTATTTATATCTTTATCTTATTTATTTTTGGCATTGTCTTTTCATTGGGAATTTCTGGGATGGTGTGGCACATTTTTTAAAGATACTGGATTCTTCTTACTCAGACTTCTTCCAAATGTTGTAATCCAACAGCTAAACAGTTGTTACTCTGTGCTTAGCTACACCTACTCACTAGAAAACAAAACCTGTGCCCAGGTACTGGCACTGGCACTTTATTATTGAGAGATCTTAAGTGATGCCCCTAGGCCAGGGGTGTCAAATCCTGCTCTTGGAGGGCCACTGTCCTGCAGAGTTTAACCCAGTTAAACAAACCTGAACCAAAGTAATCAAGGTCTTCAGGACTGGGAGAAGGTAGAGCTAAAGTCTGAAGGACGTTGGCTTTCCAGGACCTGGATTAGACACCCCTGCCCTAGACAGTACACTGTTAGGGGAAATGTTGCTGTCTATGAACAGATATGACATCTACTACTGCAACAGTCTTTAAGAGAAAATTTAAGCAAAAAACCCTGGGAAATGTCTGTTAAAAAAAGTATACACTTATAAATTTTTTGTCTCTGTCTCGTTAGCAGGGATCGTATGGAGGCAATGGAGAAGCAGATAGCCAGTCTGACTGGACTGGTTCAAAGCGTCCTAACCCGAGCACCAGACAGTGACAGCACGTAAGACATGACTACATCCACAGAGCCATCTATGATCCATTAACATGGAACCAGTGCCAATCAGATGCTCACTTACATTGACAACCAACCTATAAAAGCCATCTCACTCATACAGGCTTCTGATAAGTCAGTCACAATAAGCATCTGACATGTAAAGACCATTGTACATGGTACACAGTAACTGTGAGTTCACAGTTCAACTTATTTTATGGAGAAATAACATTATATGGAGAAATAAATGGCATTTTGTAGTTTGTAATTTTGTATTGGAGCAGCCTGTGGTTTGTTAGCATTGAGCTAAAGCAGTAGTGAGTGTTGTTGCGCTCTCTCTTGTGTATATGGAAAACATATGCACCTAAGAATGTGTACCATGTAAAATGTCCTTGACACTAAAAAACAGTTTTACACAATACATTCAACCATTTCACACATGCTCAGTGTTGTTATCATGGTACCGTTTTGCTGTCATGCGGTAATATCCCGTGTTCTCTTGTTTGCTATATAGCCATTGGCTTTTCTTATGTTTCATAAGCTTGCAAAAATGTCTTCACTTGCTGATTGTAAAGTGCTTGTATTGAAATTGTGTGTGCTGGTGGTCTTTTTTGTCCTGCGATGGCCATGAATCTCTTTGTACCCGATGCTTTGATGTTGCTGGACATTTATTTTCATTCATATTCGATGCTACAAGTCATTCACATCAACTATTTTATGAAAGGAAATGAATAATATTTAGATTCTAACTTCAAAAAGAGAGTTTTGAAGAAAGCATTGAGTAGAGATTATAAGATTATTGTATAAATAGGGTGTTTCATTCAGATTAGGTGGAGTTTGAGATAGAAATGCCAGATGTAAATCCTATTGATTAGATAGTTTTGTTTATTTTTATTTTTTGAGTGTGTGGAAAAAATTCAGATAATCACAGTGCAAATCTGTGCATTTTGGTGTTAAAATCCTTTTATGCTGAAATATTTGCTGATAATTTACCCTGGTGTAAATAGGCCTTAAATAAACTTTTAAGTGAGAGTTCATTGCTGAACTTTAGACGTTATTAAAGCCAGTGACGTGTGGTTAAGGATAGTGTTTAAATTGTTTTGGAATATAAAAATAGGTATGTCGGAACGAAGAATAGTAGCATATTGGATTGTATATAGCTCAGTTCTAATACACCACTATTCAAAAGTTTGGGGTTGGTAAAATTGTTTAATGTGTTAGAAAAAAGTCTCTTATGCTCACAAAGAGTGCATTTATGATCCACAAATACAGTAATATTGTGAAATAATATTACAATTAAAAATAACTCTTCTCAATTTAAAATTAAAATGTAATTAATTCCTGTGATGCAAAGCTGAATTTTCAGCAGTCATAACTCTAGTCTTCAGTGTCAAATCATTATAATATGGTGATTTGCTGGTCAAGAAACAATTCTTATTACTATTAATGCTGGAAACAGTTGTGCTGCTAATTTTTTTAAGGATTCTTTGATGAATAGAAAGAAGTGAATTTGATTATACGTCTTTACAGTCACTTTGGATCAATTGATCTCATCCTTACTGAATAAAAGTAATAAAAAAAAATCTTATTGACTCCAAATTTTTGAACAGCAGTGTACATGGTTTAACACAGTTGTTTTATAGGTTAAATAAAGCTGTGTCAGTAGCATAATATAAGATAGCAAAACCATAGAGAAGGCTAGTGTAGTGGTCGTGTTAGAGTAGTGTAGTGTCAGTGTAGTAATAGGTGCTGTAGTACAGTGGTAGTATCATGGCTGTATGATCCTCAGATGCGGCCTGCTGCGTCTCTGCATGATGGCGGGCTGCCCTCCGGACCAGGGGGCGGACTTTTCACGGCCCTTCCCTTTCTCTTCCAGCGAGAAGACCGAATCCACCAGCGACGGCTCCGCCACAGGAAGTGAGTCCAGCTACTTCTTTATGGTTGTTCAGAGCACTTATGAGGCAGGCTGTAAAACTAATGTCTAAAAAAACTGTTGATCTCAAACAGGCCTTTGACATATTAAAACAACCAGACACGATTCTTCATCAGAGTGCACTTGAATGAAGGACCCTACTTTGTTTTCACTCCTTTGTTCTTCTTTGTCAGAATAACCTTGATGTTTTCACGGATATTGCTCAATGCTCTTTTTTTTTTTGTTAGTTTTCAATTTTGTTGCTTTTCAAATCCGTAACGGTTGTCCTCAGAGAGCGTCTTCATCAGTGGCCAAGCCTTCAAAGGCTGCAGCCAGAGTTTTGATTTGCTAGATTTGTCTTTGAAGGTTCTCCACGGTTAAGAGAGGTGAGTCTAAGTCGACTCTCACCTCAGTAAAGGACCATCGAGAGAGTTTCCCATGAGTCCTAGTCTCCCCCTTTGAATCTGATCCATGACAAGTCCAATTCAGCACTCTGCTTCTTTACTTTATTACGGTTATTTAGTTAACTGCAAGCTGAAAGCTTCTAATGTATGTTTCAGCTGGCCGGCTGAAGAAGAAAGGTAGCCTTGTCTCTGCTCTCTCATATTTAATCTGTCTTTCCTGGTGTATGTAGTGGGCGTGTTTGTTTTTATATATATGAAAATGTGATCCTTCTGTTTATTTAAAAAGATAGTCCACCCAAATATGAAAATTCTGTCATCATTTACTCACTCTCAATTTGTTTCAAATCTATATGAGTTTCGTTCTTCTGCTGAACACAAAATAAGATATTTTGAAGGATGTTGGTCAAACATTTGAAGGTAGCCATCAATTTCCATAGTATGGATAAAATACTATGGAAATCAGTGGCTACCATCAACGATTTGATTATTCGCATTCTTCAAAATATCATCTTTTGTGGTCAATGGAAGAAAGAAACAACATGAGGGTGAATAAATAATGACAGAAGTTAAATTTTTTTGGGGTGGACTATTCCTTTAATGCCTGATCTCACTGTAGTTTTCTACTGTATCTCTCCTCTGTGGCCTGCCTGCACTAGATATTTCTCTCCCTCAGTCTGTTTTCACTCCTGAACTTAACACATTCACACGCTGAAAATGAAGCGTGGGGAGGATGTGTTGGTTGTCTCATTTCCTGAATCTTGGGGAATCAGTACATGTACCCTTTTGTTAAAAACAGCTGACTGGAGAGTCCTGGTATCTCTGTATTCCTCACTAACAGCATGTTCCTGAATGGGTTCTGGAGGTGACAACACGCTTTGTGTGTGTGTGTGTGGGTTAGTGTATCTCTGTCTGAAAACACAAAGAAGGATGGGTGTAGAGGAAAAGTCCTTGATCTGGTTTCTGGAGATCTTCCTTCCCGCAGAGTTTAGCCTCAATCCTAATCAAACACACCCGATCCAGCTAGTCAAGGTCACTTGATTGAATTTACAGCCAGGTGTGCTGGAACATGGCTGGAACTAACTGTGTTCAAATCCTCCCGGGAAGTTCCTCCTTACAAGTTCGGAAATCATAATTATGACATTATGAAGTGATTTTGCTCTCTTTATTTTCACTTGCGGACTAAGACAGAAAGCTTTTAGAGCTAATGAAACAAAATAAAGAGCAATAATGAACATTAATTGTGTATTTATTGGTGTGTTTTATCACTCCATGCTTTCATGGAGAATGAGAAATGTACAGTACTTTGGTCTCCTCGTAAACTAACTAAATGACTAGTGTTTTCAAGCTTTATATTTACTCTTCTTTAACAGTACATGCAGAATCTGTACATACTATACTGCACCATCAACATTCACAGCTTATGATAAAAAAAACAATCTGCCATAATGCTTTAATCGACCTGACCTAAACTTGGAAAGTCTGGGCTTATGCAACCTTCAGGTCGGAAATATCATAATCATGAGTTTTGTGCTTATGAATGACCAAGCGGAAAAATATTAAGCATTAAGCAGCACAAAATGTTTCTTAAGCAACAAATTAGCATGTTAGAATGATTTCTGAAGAATCATGTGACACTAAAGACTGGAGGAATGATGCAGAAAATTCAGCTTTGTATCACAGGAATAATTTACATTTTAAAATTGTAATAATGTCGCAATATTACTGTTCTGGTGTATTTTTGATCAAATAAATGCATGCAGTCTTGATTAATAAGATTAAGATTCAAGACTTCTTTCAAAAACATTAAAAAAAAAAATCTCAGCCTAAACATCTGAACATGCAAATCTGAAGTACAGTACATGAGAGTGAATAATTTTGAAGTTATCACCAATATAAAGCTACACACTCTTAACTGTTTTCTTTGTGCAAATATAATAATTGTTTGTTACATTCCATGCATATAGTGTAAAGATGATGCAGGTGTATTCATTAGTGCATAATCTACTGATACAACATAAATAAAAAGAGCTTTTGATTGTTGTTTCGTTTTGAATATTGTGTTTTCAACTTGAAAGTGTAATATATCCTAAAAACAATTACCTAACTTGGCTGTAAGAGCTTCCCAGGTGGACTTGAATCCAACATTATCCTGCATTTCCGACTATTAAATATGACTTTATGTTTGCATTAAACTTTTAAACACATTTGTTGTAACATGAGAGCAGCATAAACTCTGTTGTAAGGTCGATCTCCAGGAGCAGGACTAAACAATGCAGGTGTAGATGGGTAAGTGCAAACTAATTCGTATTTGATTGAGTGTGTCTTTCAAGCTCACAGTGTCGAATCTTTGTCCTGTGTTGTGGTTATTAGCGCTGACTCCATCTGCCCCGCTGGCACTGATGCCTCCGCCTTCATCTGGAGGCTCTCAGGCCTCCACCGTCTCCAGGCTACAGATGCAGCTCCACCTGCACGACCTACAACAGAATGCCACTGATCTGCGCAAGCAGCTCGCACAGCTCCGTAAAATGCAGGTAAGACGTTACAATCTCGTGCATCTTGACACACAGCAGGTAACTGAACAGGCATGACGTGATAAAGCAGCATGTGATAAATCACATTTCTTCCATGTTAATCTGAGTTTTTGTCCTCACCATGGGTGACCATCAAATGCGTAGCATGTCAAGATAATTTGTCACTTGCTTGGTTTCTATTTTCGACACATCGCACGCTAGGTAGTAATCTCATTGGGACTGCTCCACATAACTGGTTATGAAACTTAAAATCAAACTTCAAACTTGTTCTGATTGACTGATTGTGGCATTTAGCTTTCAGGAAGTCAAGTTAAATCACTTATTTATATAGTGCTTTGTATAATGCAGATTGTATCAAAACGCAGCTTCAAACTAATAAACAGGAAATATTAGTGTTAATATTGCAGAATCCCTGAGGAAACAAATCCAATTTCAGCTGTAAGCAGCTTTATGAAAGACAATAGTTAATGTTGATTCCATTTGTTCGGTAACATCAGTTATGAAACAAATCCAGTTCAGCTGTAAGCAGCTCTAAAGAAGGCAATAGTGTTAATATTCAGCTCAGTTCAGTTCAATGTTAAGGACAAATGTTTCGTGAACTTTGTAAATTCGCTCCTACTTGGAGAGGTGTCACTTTTCGATTGACAACAACACTCATAGCATCAGTGCAAATGATCACACATTACACAAAATACTGCTCCAGATTGCTTTCATTTGATAGCTGTAGTTTTGCTTAGTTTGAGTCATAGAAACACACACTATTGGAAAAGTTCGAAGGTCAGACATTGTCAATATTGTAAGACCTCAGTCTCAAAGTAAGGAATAATTGACAATGGACCCGCTGAAATATTGCAAATTGAGATCGAAATACAGCATGATGCAAAGCCAATTACCAGTTACTAAAATTTTAATTGTCAATGATTCCACTTATTCCATGGAAATCACTTATCATGTGCTTATCTCTAGACATTGGTTAAATATAAAACACTATTTGCAGACCTGGAAATACTTCATAGCCATATTGGAATGAGTGTCAACCAGTCAGTATCAAGAATTGAACAATGCTAGGAAGTGTCGCACTAACCTGCACCTAACACATCTAGATGTTTGCCTGCTGACAGGGAGGACGATTTAAGGAGGTGATACAGAAGGTGGTACAGAAGGTACAGAAGGCACAGACGGCAGGAACAGCAGCACCGATTTGTAGTCTTCACAATATCTCACAGTCTAATTTATTTACACACAACAGCGAAAAACAAGGAGGACGTGCTGAATGGCCTCACCTGGTGTTTACGGCAGATTTGTTGCTCCGTGTCCCGATGGTGTTCAGTGTGTGTGATGTAGAGGCGGAAATGCATCGATCTCGGTCATGTTTACAGTTCAGTATGGAAAGTTAGCATGCGTTACCAAAGACTATAGAATACCCTAGACGTGTCACTCGTATAGTTTTGAATTCTTTGGCCTTCTGAGCCAAAGAGCCAATCGCTCATCGGTAAAGTCAGCGCCGTCAGAAGTCCCGGTTTCTATAGAAACAGTCGGTATTCTGAGACGTGCGCTTAGGACTGCGCATGCGCACTGGTTGGTGTAGCCTGAGAAATAAGCTTTTTTAGATGCGATTTGAGCAAAATAAACAACATTTATGATACAGTTGTTGTCAGATTTCATTGGTGATTTCAAATATGAAATTTAATCGTAAGCTTGGCGACCAGTTTTGGAGAAATAGATGTATCCCCATTCTAAGATATAGGAGCTGCACTTGGATGCCTGAGAGGCGTTTCAAAGATGGCCGCCGTTACATACATCCAAACAAGAGGACTTGATGGTAAAATCAAACCTATTTGAACGTTTTTGAACATTTTTGATTGTGTTACTGATGATTTTAATACATATTTACAAAAGATAGGCGCTGAAAATTTTGGATTCAAAATCGCTTACTTTTTACATTACAGAAAGTTTTGATTGAAATGCTGGTGTTCTGTACCTGTGTGTGTTAAGTTGGGCAGAAATACAGAGAAACAGACAGAAAAAGAGGGAGAAGAGTGATGTTTGATAAGTTACCTCTATGGGGAACAGGGAACATTCATATACTTTATCAGTCAGAAATGTATCTGTCAAAATATCAGATTTTTTTTAGATATGGGCCAACTATCCCAAGACAGCAGTCGTCTCTGACGAGCAGGATGGATATAGAATCTGATGTCTGAATGGGGCAAAATGTCTTTAAAAAAAAAAACATATGGATACTGTTGTAAACTGTTGAAATTCCTTGTACGGCCAGCTGTCAGATTATCATGGTGACATGTTGAGCAGGAGTATGATAAAGGGAAATGTTTGTGTTGGTGAATGTGTGAAGGAGGAGAGAAAGGAAGGATGCGGAGGGAGCTTTAGGGAGGGCTGAAAGCCAGAAGAGAGGAGATGGCACACTAACAGCCTGACAGATCCTATTGGGTTGTGTGTCTGTCATGCGCTTTCCTTTCTGTATTCACAGAGTTCCCGTAGTCATGCAACACCTGGAAATGTGAGGGAATTTTTAAATGATTTTTTCTAGCCTCAAAAAGTCATGGAAATTTTTACAGCGGAAAATAATTTTTTCAAGTTATGCTCAGCTATAAAATTGCATCAGACATTTCTCTTTGTGACTGCGGTGTCTACAAACAGGGATCTCAAAGCAATGAATCTTCATGACTTTTCCAGTCATCCATGATTTCTAAAAATAATTTCATATGGATTGCACTCACGAAGAGCAATTTTAACTCATTAAATATTTCAAAACCAAGCATGAATAAATAAAAAACAAAAAATATAAATATAATAATATTTTTTTATTTTATTTGTTTAGTTAACAGGGACATTTTTCAACTGTAGTCCTTACAACACTTACAATTTGAATAGAACATAGTCTATATATAGAACGATATTTATTTAAAGATTTATTTAAATCTATTTTTATCCATTATGGATGCATAAATCACATTGTTACATTACATTTCAAATAAGTGTTGTTATTTTGAACTTTCTATTCGTCAAATAATCCTGAAAAAAAAAAAAACAGCTGCCACAGAAATATTAAACGGCAACAACTGTTTTCCACATTGATAATAATAAATGTTTCTTGAGCAGCAAATCAGCATATTAGAATGATTTCTGAAGGATCGTGTGACTCTGAAGACTGGAGTAACGATACTGACAATTTATTTTAAAATTTTAAAATGGTATATTACAATATTACAATTTAACTGTATTTTTGATTAAATAAATGCAGCCTTGGTGAACATAAGAGATTATGATTACATTACTGTTCATAAGTACATCTAAGTGTGTGTGTATTTATGTGTAAGTGAGCATATGTTCAACTAGTCATTAATTTTCCGGCTGCTGCTGTGTGTGATTCACTCCTGTAGTAGGGCAGGCAATAACTCTTAATATCATACTCGATGAGATGGTATGGGCCAACAGGGATACATAGATGAAGAGAGAGAGAGGAAGCCGGCCCCAAATCAAGTCAGCTTTTCAGTCAGCGGTGCTTTAATAAAAATTGACTGTGGAATGATAGCTACCAGTGTGATTCATGAATTAACACCCCCATCTCAACTCTCTGAATAAACAGAGTAGAAAAACAGGAAAAGAAGCTTCTAGACAGACGTCTGTTTCACTCAATGCAAGCAAGGAAATTTGATCTTTTATACAAAGGAGTTTACAATATTAATTTGCTTATTAAATTAGTGACCTAGAAAGAGTGCAGGATCTTAAATATTCTTTGTTATTTCATACACAATGGTTCTTCATGTTCAAAAACCTAAAACCATTTATTTCCATATGGAATTTTCTAAAAGATTTAGATTTCAATATATGGAAGATGAAACATTGTAGTCCTTATTACATAATATAAACCCTGCAGCTGTAAAGAGTCTGCATTTGCAAAAAGAAATTAAAAAATACAATCCCTTAATGCAAAAAATGAACAAATAATTTTAAAATATTATATATTCTTAATTATGAAATAAAATATATAGTATATATATAAAGCATAATAAGTACATGTAAGTATCAACTAGTTCTTAAAACAAGATAATTTTGCTAGAGAAGCAAACTTCGAAGCAAACCTGAAAGCAACCTGCATAGGACATTAAGAGTTGTTTAGCAAATATTTAGAGAGAGATTTTGGTAACACTTTCCTTAAAGCCTTTATGTATAATGCATTATAAAATTAGTTTTAATGCATTGTAATGCACCTTATAATGCAATGCATAATCTCTTGACTAATTGTAACCACAGTTAATATATTGTAACACTTCAATATATTCATTGTTACACTATGCATTTTAAATTCGGTTCGAATTATTTACGATAAGTTATAATCACAAGTCACATTATGCATACTTATACTGCATTATACCCTTTAATAACCATTTATAATGCATTATAAATAAAGTCTTTAAGTAAAGTGTTACTGAGATTTTTTTAGTATATAAATAGAGAGAGATTTATATATTTATAAGGGATATAAAAAAAAACTGATTAAACCCATTAAGATGTCACTTTTGCAGCTTATGAACATTTAGCACTGAAGCAGAGCACTATACCCCAATTTTGGGGTGGATGTGAGTTGGAAGCCAATCAGGCAAATGCATGGAGAAGTAGAGGGGATGTTGCAACAGTCTGAGCATGTCGCGTGGGGACTGTGAGATTGGTGTCAATTGCTTTGGTGTCGAGAGCCAAGCCGCTGGTGTCATGACAACTGCAGATTGCTGAGTTAGACTATTACCTGCCTGAATGCCAGAGCTCAAGACACGGCCCCTGCCCTCATCCCGTTACCTAGGAGACATGGATATGTTGAATAATGCATGAGACTCATAAATAATTCAGCTCAAGGAAGAACTACCGCCAAATGACACTAAATTCGTATCATACACACAAACGTAGAGTGTGCAAAAACACAGTTTTTACACACTTTTCTCATTATCAGCGCTATGCAAGTGACGAAGTCCACTCTGTTTTTCTCTCAGGGCAAACAAACATTGTCTGCAGAGTGCTTACACATCACAAAATTATGGTGATAACTGGCACTCCAACTCCCACACAACCTTCAATATGCACAAATTGAAAATACTAGAAAATAAACTCAAGGACATGGATGCGCATTCACATTAGGGCGTTCAAGAGACCTTAAACGAATGTGATCCATCATAAACACTATCAAGGATAGTATACGGTATATATGCACACACTATCAAAGCCAGTTCTATAATCTTATACCTTCACATTCAAGATGACAGCTGCATATGGTCAAAGACAGGTCAATGTTACATATGGATACATATTTGAGTCATCTGATAGCTGTGTTGTGATGGATTGTGACAGCTGACCTTTTGTAAAATGCTCACACACCGATACACCTGAAACGTTTGAAGACTGTAATGCTTAACAATCATTCATAGATTAATACTGAACATAGAAGGGCTGTGATTGGTTGTTGGGAATACTGTTCTAGGAACACCATAGGAGGTTGATCATGTAACATGTCCTGCATTATTATTCTCAATTTTTTGACCAAAAGCCTCTGCTGTCCAACACCATATTTTAACACCCCTCTCACATATTGGCATATATTTTATAAAACATAGCTAGTTTGTAAAACTGTAGTAACAATAATGACAGTTGGTGAA
Source organism: Acrossocheilus fasciatus (assembly GCA_036784905.1). Taxonomy (NCBI): domain Eukaryota; kingdom Metazoa; phylum Chordata; class Actinopteri; order Cypriniformes; family Cyprinidae; genus Acrossocheilus; species Acrossocheilus fasciatus. Next base: position 2,516,982 of record JAXUIB010000029.1, on the reverse strand, counting down.
AAACTGTTTAGCGGCCTAACTCCACAATTCAGTACTACATAGTTCACAGTCTTTGTAACGTATTTTCAGCAACACATTTCTAACATTTATAATGTGTTTAGAAACGGGGTTGCACTTTATTTCGATAGTCCACTTTAGACATATACTATAAGTAACTTTGTAACTACATGTCAACTACATATCAACTAATTCTCATTTATTTGCAACTAGATTTCTACTAACTCTCAGTAGGGCAGGTTTAGGGTCAGTAGAATAAGTTGACATATACTTGCAAAGTTTCTCATTCTCAGTATGTTGTATGTTGTGGACCCATTAAAATAAAGTGTTAGAAGATATTGAGCAGACAGTCTACTAATACTTTAATGACTGCTAGTTGACATGTAGTTGCAAAGTTACTTACTGTTAGTAGAATGTCTAAAGTGGACTAACGAAATAAAGTGTTACCAGAAAAAGTGCCTTAACACGGACTTTAATTGGATTGTGTTTGTGTGTAGTTGCAGAACCAGGACTCCATACGCAGTCTACTGAAGAGGACCGAGGCAGAGCTGAGTCTGCGTCTATCAGATGCGCTGAGGAAACAGGAAGACCCTCTCCAGAGACAGCGCCTCCTAGTGGAAGAGGAGAGACTCAAATACCTGAACGAGGAGGAACTCATCATACAGCAACTGCAGTGCGTCTCGCACACAATATGTGCTGTAATACTGCAGTCTGCGGCACTAGCTTAGTAACACTGCTGCATAATGTGCAAAAAATAATTTCCCAGTTATTTTTATTGCACAGGTTCTCATGAACTCATACCCGAAAGTGAATAAATGCATGACAATGAGTCATAAACAGTCTCAGTTAAAGACCTGCAGACCCACACCTCAGCGTTAGCCCGTACAAACAACGGACAGCATCTCGTTGATTTATTTCTTTCCAATTAAAAGCAGCAGGGTGACTAAATCCGCCTCTTCAACTCGCAGCCAGATCAGTCGTGTTGCTTTTAATTGATAGCGGTTATTAAGTATAGCTAACAGCCAGTTGATGTGATTCAATTATTAACGGGATGCTGTTTGTAACAAACCATTTTGTGGGGGGTGGATTTATTTGACGTGGTTAAATTGGATTTCGAGTGTAAACACTCCGACTGTGTCTCAGTCGTTTAGTGCTAATACACCCTGCTGCACTGACACTTATTCAAATGCGTGCCGACGCCACAGTGCAGGGAGGCGGGCTTGGGATTTTCACGCTCATCTCGTGCTACATTTTTGAACTTTTAAATGTCAGAAACATCAAAACGGGCAAGATTCTCTTCTGTGTAATAACACTGAGGTGCTTTGTGATAGCGTCAATTAATATGTCATGCAGGTTTATGCTCTTTCTGAATCTCAATCAATATGTAATGAAGCTAATGAGTTGGTGTTTGCACTTGACAGTGATCTGGAAAAGTCAGTGGAGGAAATCCAGAAGGAGATATCTGTCAATCACCGACATGTGACAGTGCAGGAGCTGGAGGAGAAAAGCTCGCTGCTGAGGAAACTGGGAGAGACTCTCACCGAGCTGAAGAGTGAGACAGACTCAGACTCTTTTCTGTCCTTCACAGCCAGACACTTGAACCTCGGTTACTGAAGAGAGTTGTTCACTTCTCTGCCTGTCTGTTTTTCTCTTTGTCTCTCTCGTTCAGATCAGTTCCCGGGGCTCCAGAGTAAAATGCGAGTGGTGTTGCGAGTGGAAGTGGAAGCTGTGAAATTCCTGAAAGAGGAGCCACACAGACTGGACGCTCTGCTTAAACGCTGCAGATCTATCACAGACACTCTCACCACACTGAGGAGGTAGACAAACACTTATTTAATCATTCCTTGTCTAGCCACACGTCTCAAATGTAATTTACTCTTCATTATTTTGAGTGCTGTTTTATGGTTTAATCAGGCAGGTGAATGAAGGAGTGTGGAAAACGCAGGATGAGTATTCTGGCCCCTCTCCTAAACTCGGAGGAGGGGACGAGTACAGGAAGAACACAGACTTTGATATTCCAACCAGTCCACCGCTAAACCTCAATGAGACCAGCCTGGCTAACTGGAGCCCTCACTCTGGTCAAGTCCACAGCCACTCGAACCCTTCTAGTGCACAGCGTGAGAAGGATTCTCATGGGATGGTGGGCTCTTTGAAGGGACGGGAGCTGGGCGAGCTGGGAGGTCGAGGAGGGTCTGATAAGGCCTCATCCGTGGAAGTGAGACTGGTGAGGAATGAGATTTAAAATGAAAGAAGCCGTTTGTCTAGATGTGTATAATAGTAATACCTTTTTTATTTAGTAATGTTGTTTTAATATGTAAAGGCCAAGGTCTGACGTCATTAAATTAGACAATAGTACGAAGGTATATTTTTAAATTAGAAATGAACCTTGGACAATTTGTGTTGCTAAAAAGAATGACAATGTTTTAATCAACAATTTCAAATACTTACTATGCAAAGGGGCACAACTGTTGATGAACTAGTAATGACGTTCAAATTTTTGAGGTCAGTTTTTTTTATGAAATTATTTATTTAGCAAGGATGCATCAAATTGATTAAAGGTCACTGTAAGGACATTTATAATGTCACAAACATTTTCGGTTTTAAAAAATGCCATCAAAGTGTCCTTAAAAAAAGTGTCACAAAATATTTAAATATTTCCACAAACTATTTTCATCATTAATAATAATAAATGTTGAGCAGCAAATCAGCATATTAGGATGATTTCTGGAGGATCATGTGACACTGAAGACTGGAGTAATTTAGCTGTGCAACACAGGAATAAATTACATTCTCACATATGTTAATATAGAAAACAGTTATTTTAATTTGTAATAATGTTTCACAATATTACTGTTTTTACTGTATATTTAATTGAACAATTGCAGCCTTGGTAAGCATAAGAGAAATGAAACAAACTCAAAATATCTCACCGTCCTCAAACTTTTGAATAATTGTACATATTTACTTTTGAAATCTTGTTGTGAATGGTTTTTAGAGTTGAAAATTCTGACTTGGTGTGAATAGGCTTTAATACTTCAGCTTGTTTAGCTGTTTTGAAGCACTAATGATCGTGTAAAATGTAATCTGTATGTCTCCTCAGGCAGCTGAGCGAGATTGGGAAGAGAAGAGGGCCAGTCTAACACAGTACAGCGCTCAGGACATTAATCGACTGTTGGAGGAGACTCAGGCTGAGCTCATGAAGGCCATTCCTGACTTGGACTTTGCTGCCAGGCAGATCAAACCTGCTCAGAACCAGATTCAAAACCAAAACCAGGGCCAGAGTCCATCTAGCACCAATGCCACACCTGAACACAAGCCTAATAAACCTCAGAATAAACTTTCCAGTAAAGACAGCGGATCCAGACGAGGCTCGGATGAACTGACGGTGGCGCGGTATCGAACAGAGAAGCCCTCAAAATCCCCCCCTCCTCCACCACCCCGCCGGAGTTTCCCCTCCTCCCCTGGCCTGACTACACGCAGCGGAGAGATGATCATTCCTGGAAAGAGTATAAAGGTGACTGGTGACATTCAGAATGACACCCACACACAGATGATTTTGCATGTGTGTGTTTATGCATGCAAACTTTCTCAAACATTCATATGAAAACTGTTACTGAAAGAGCAGCACACGGACCGTCAGAGGACTCAGGGGAACACACTAAATCACTTTTATTTGAGTGCAGGGTCTCAAAAATGTCAGGCATCTCATAAAAGCGCCTGTGTTTGTGGGTGTGTTAGTCATGGTTGATATTTACTCTGTCACCTCAGTTGTTCCTACGCTAATAAATCACCTGTCGGTCACAGGTGAATTTGAGAGAGATTGAGAAAGATTAAGACGGTTCTAGGTGTTCATTTCCCTTGTGTTTACTTTCAATTAAGATTCAGTCATTACATTACAATGGGATATATTCTATACTTTTGCAGCCTTTTAGTTATTATTTTCTGCAATTCAGTTATCATGTCAATCAAAACTGCCATAATTAATTTGATTCATTCATTCTTTCAACCATATAAATAAATAAATATTTGTATTTTTAAATATTTATATAATTATTTATTCATTCATCCATTCATGAACTAAATGAATTCATGAAATAAATGTTTACATTTTCAAATATTTATATATATTATTTATTTATGTTTACATTTTCAAATGTTTACATGTTACAATGTTTACATTGTTACAATGTTTACATTTTCAAATATTTATATATATTATTTATTTATGAATGATTATATTTTATATTATTCATTGATTGATTGGTTCTGTCATCCATAAATAAAATATGTATATTTCATAATAATTTTTCATAAAGAAAAACAAACAAACAAATAAATAAATGTATTTATTTATTAATTCATTAATTTTATACAGTCTTGTTGCAGACATTCAGACATTAAGTGTAACTTAAGTGTCCAGAAATATCTAAATCTGTTTATGTAGATACATAGACAATGTCTCCATTACATTACAGTACAACAAACATATTTCAAAAGAGAAAATCATATATATATATTTTTTTTTTTTTTTTTTTTTTTTTTTTTTGAAATAAGTCACCTTTTTAAAAAAAAAAATGCATATAGTATATACAGATTTGTCCTTTTGTCTGTGTATATAAACAGAAATCAGAATCAGAGGAGACTGAGTCTCAGAAGCCACACATTAAGCTGAGGAGGAGTATATCTGAAGCCCCCCGACCGGCCTCCACCCCTCCAACCATCGCTGGTGGAGAGCGAGAGGAGGGCAACGAGGAGAAGTTAGCAGCTGAGCTAGAGGTGAGCACGTGTATTACCTGAGGAGTCATATCAGACCGCCTGTACCCTAACGGCTGAAGTGTTAATGTTGGTGATTAATGTCCATATGTCACACGCACCAGATGTGTCTGGTGTACACCCACAGAGCAGTGCAATTACATTCACACACACACACACACTCATACACACATTGGTGGCTTCTACAAGTTGGCAGGTTCGCTCATTCATTAAACACACATTAGCAAGCAGGAGATCTGAATTTCTGTCTGTGCTCTTTGGCTCATGAACTATTAAGTTCAAATGAGTGGTTTGACAATGTTGTGTGCTGTACTGATGTAAAGTGCTGTTAGTTAGGCACTGGTGAATATATTGTGGGATACCGTTTGTGTCTAATTTAACTGTACATAGAATCAACAACCATAACATCTAATATATGCCATCTCACTTACCCATATACTTTATCTCTAGATGCATTAGCAACTACAGAGCAGGGTTATGCACCACTCAAATTGAATTGGGAATGCCTTCTACATACTAATTTTATTCCAGAATTTAAACTGAATTTAAAGAATGCAGAACTGTAATTCAAATTAAAATTTAAGAAAGTTGACACTTTTTATAAAATTCAAAGAAATTCATATACAGTACCTGCTGTAATACTGATGTTCTGTCATACCTTCGTACAACACACACTGGATATTTCTAAAAACAGTACACATTATCAATAATCAGTCTTTGTAAATTCTATAATTAATTTTAATTTAATTTGATATTTTGGTCACACTTTATAGTAGGTGGCCTTAACTACTATGTACTTACATCAAAAAATAAGTACAATGTACTTATTGTGTTCATACTGTATTGCAAAACACTTCTGCTGCTATTGAGGTGGGATACGGGTAAGGTTAGGGGCAGGTTTGGTGGTATGGGTAGGTTTAAGGGTGTGTGAACAGTGGAATTATAAATGTAATTACAGAAATTAATTACAGATGTAAGTACATATAGGTAGTTTTAAAAATATAAGTACAATGTAAAACATGGATATACACAATAAGTGCATTGTACCAAATGATTAATTTAAATGTAAGTACATAGTAGTTAAGGCCACCTAATATAAAGTGGGACCGATATTTTCTATTATATTACACATATACACTGTTGTTCAAAAGTTTTTAATGTTTTTGAAAGAAGTCTCTTATGCTCACTAAGGCTGTGTTTATTTGATAACAAATACTTTAATACTGCAATATTGTGAAATATATAAAAAAATATTTATTATTTATTGATAAAATTGTAATTTAAAATAACTATTTTAATATATTTCAAAATATAATTTCAGCAGTCATTACTCTGGTCCTTTAGATTCAGAAATCATCGTATTATGCTGATTTGCTTTTTTATCAATTTTGAAAAAAGTTGTGCTTCTTAATATTAAGTTCTTTATATAGTTTTAAAGTTCAAAAGAACAGCATTTATTTGAAATAGATTATTGTAACATGTAAATGTCATATAATGCAATATAAATAGAATGCGTCTTTGCTGAATGAAAAAAGAATAAATCTTACTGACCTACTAACAGTAGTGTATATATGTATAATCTATGGGAAAATTATTATTTTGGAAAATTGTACATTTTAATCAGTTTATTTCAGTTCAGTTTGTATTATTTTAAACAACAAACCTTATGGATTTTGCCCAGTCCTACCTCAGAACATGCATCGAATCTATTTATATTTGTTTAATTGATGCACAATTAAAAATTCTAACCTTTCTCCCCAGCTGCCTCCATTTACATATAATCATTTTGCTACGGGGCCATAACAGTGCATTTCTCCTGACACTGCTTGAGCTGTGTTGGTGTTGATTTTAGGCTTCCTTGACCTGCTTCAGGGCAACAACACACACACACACACACACACACATACACATGGAACACAAACTACAATGCTCATTAACACCTATGAGCAAACAGATTTTGTTGTCTTGGTTGAGTGGATGACAGGGTAAGCGAGCAGATGTCTCTTGTCCTCCATCCCCACTGCATGTCTCTGTTGGAAACCCTGTGGAGACCTGTGGAGATCTGGGCACTGCTGCAGTGACACCATACTCACCTCCCTCTCAAACCTAATGAGGCTCACAAGCTGCATCTCAAAACAAACCCATACTCAGTAACACCCACACTCTACATACACCCACAGCTCTAAACATTGTTTAAAGGTACAGCGTGTCATTTCTGATGTTCCGTAATGTCATTTTGTGTAAATTTGTTTAAATAAATTATGGGATTTCCCCTTCTGTATGCGAATGTGCATAACCTAAATGATTGAGTTTCAGAGTCTTTTCATGGGAAATCCTGAAATGTCACGGTCTGAACTAATATTATGCATCCCGTATTTTTCATTTACTCTCTTCAATCTCCCTGACCGCTCAGCTTTTTGAGCGACATCTGACTCTCCCCCTGCCCTCTCCCAGGAAATATCCTCCTCCCTCTAGTTTACAGCTGTTGCCCCATGTGTCCTCGGCTGGACAGGTAACAACCCCTGCTGCGAGCTAGTGTGGACTGCTGTTGTATACTCATGCACACAACTACACAATCACCACACACTGTGCATTGTGTGTGAGTGTGCACTTGCCAGTGCATGTCTGTTTTTATGCTGAAATGCCCAATTTCCTTCACTGAAGCTAAAAGTGGTTTGTTGTGGTGGCACTTGCCCTGATTTCTGAATTTTGCTGTTTTTACATTTTTAAGTGAGCACAGAAGCAAAGCTCTGTGATCTTGAAAGGAATAGTTCACCTAAAAATTAATGTTCTATCATCATTTACTTACCCTCATGTTGTTCCAAACTTTCTGAGGAACAAAGGAGGAGACATTTTGTTTTACTATGCTTTTTTCATGAAGTAATATTGAGTGGGGACTGAAACTTTCAAAATTCAAAAAGTATTAATGCTCTAAAGATATCATAAAAGTAGCCCATATTCCAAGTTTTCTAATTACATAATACTTTTAATACTAAGTGTAATAAGTTCATGAGATAAATAGCTGATATGTAATTAATTATTTTGGATATTTCTTTGAATCAGTTAATCCATTTCACAAAACTAGTCTGAATGATTTGTTCATGAATCACACTCTCAACTTCAGCACACTGACTCAATGATTCAGTTACAAGTTAAAGGGATAGTTCACCCAAAAATGAAAATTCTGACATTAATTACTCAGTCTCATGTCGTTCCAAACCTGTAAGACCTTTGTTCATCTTCGGAACACAAATTAAGATATTTTTGATGGAATCAGAGAGCTCTCTGACCCTCAATAGACAGCAAGGGAACTACCACCTTCAAGGCCCAGAAAGGTAGCAAGGACATCGTCAAAATAGTCCATCAGTGGTTCAACCATAATTTTATGAAGCTACGAGAATACCTTTTGTGTGCAAAGAAAACAAAAATAACAAATTTATTCAATGATTTCTTTTCTCCCGGGTCTGCCACCATTCACAGTAGTACCACAACACATGCGTGTGGAAGAGAAGAAATTGTTGAATAAAGTCATTATTTTTGTTTTCTTTGCACACAAAAAGTATTCTAGTAGCTTCATAACATTACAGTTGAAGCACTGATATCACATGGACTATTTTAATGATGTCCTTACTACCTTTCTGGGCCTTGAACGTGTCAGTTGCATTGCTGTCTATGGAGGGTGAGAGAGCTCTCGGATTTCATCAAAAATATCTTAATTTGTGTTCCAAAGATGAACAAAGGTCTTACGGGTTTGGAACGACATGAAGGTGAGTAATTAATGACAGAATTTTCATTTTTGGGTGAAATATCCCTTTAACAACTCAAATAGAGGATAAGATTATGAATGAATAGCTATGTAGATTTTAGTCAGTTCCTCACAAAACATTACAAAAGACAAGACTAGCATGAGTCAGATTGACTATTTTGGACTATTTTGTGCTTTTCCATTTTTGGAATTCAGACATTGAAACATTGCAATTACATGAAAAAGAGTAAATGCAAGTAATATAAGTAAAAGTAAATGAGGACTGAGTGGTTTTTGAGTGGACTATTCTTGGGTGAATGCGTTTAAACATTTGTGATTTTCTTTATTTAATTTTGTATTTGTATGTGTGCTACTCTACGTATGTGCCAGCAGTTGATCGCATCTAAGGGTGGTGATAATCACTCCAGTGATTTTGCAGAGAAATCTCTGGTAAGTTTACTTTAGCCACCTTTACATTAACCTTACAACCTCACACATTTATGATTCACATTCATTGGATAACTATACAAATTACTCCTGCTAAATTGCAGATGCAGCACGGGATGTCCTCCACTCCAGTTCCCCAGATTGTCTTAACCGAGTGTAACTCTCTCCCCACGTCCCCCTCTGAGGACTCAGCAGAGACCAGGCGCTCTGACAGCGCGCAGACAATTAAAGACAATAACACTGGAAATGACATCAGAGTAAGTTACTTCAGCCACATTGTGAGGACTCCCCGTCTTCCGCTGTGGAAACAAGACTTGTCAGCCTGCCAAAAAGTCCCTCGATTACAAGATTTGGATGCAACCCAGAGGGAGCTCCAGAGTCCCGTCCAGGATGTGACCCAGTCGTGCCCGCCCTTAACAAGCGAGAGAGCAATTAAACAGCCCCTGAGGAGGGAGCCAAGGGTTCAGGATTCTCTCGAGGCGGCGACAGAAACGAAAGAAGAGCAAATGAGAAAGTCGGACACTGTCTCGCAGCAGAACAGGCCGGTAGAGACATCTCAAGTGGGTTTGATCCGCACTCAAGGCGTTGGAGGGGAAAAGGAAGACATCTGCCACAGCACGTACCGTCGTCTGGACAGTCTGGAGGAAACCATCCGTGAGCTAGAGCTCAGCCTGATGGAGTTCAGCACTGATCCTCACACGGGGAACATCTTCCCAGCGTCCGTCCAGACGCAGAGTTCCTCCACCAACAGATCCAGCAGCACCCGATATACAGCAGACGGAGGAGATGCAAACAAACCTGCTGTCCCACCTAAACCGTCCTGCATCAGCACATCCACAGCCAAGGTTCAACCTAACCTTCAGTATCTTCCCCAGCCCTGGTCTTTCTGTCTTTTCCTTCTTCTTTCTTCCTGTCTGGTGGAAGGTTTTTGGTCTCTTCCGCTGGGTTGCTCAACTAGATCAGTTTGTTCTCTTTTGCAAATGCTTTGATAAATTGTTTGCCTTCAGCCTCTGTAGAAATACATATTGTATCTTTCTCACAATAAATTCTCTTGTTTCCTCTTCTTTATTAGCCCACTCTTTTTTTCTCCTCTTAAAATGACTTTGCAATTTGATTACTTTCCCCTTGTCTTATTTTCCTCTGGTACATAGGACATAATATGTGGTTTTCTCGTAAAATAAAAAGATAAAGCCCAGGGAAGCTCTTCGTAAGTACTCAAGTGATTTTGTTGCGTAATTTATGCGGTATTGTCTCCTCTCGCATTTGTCTTTCATCTTTAGAGAGTAGTTGTCAGGATAAACCGCTATGAAGCAGCGATCCACCAGACGTCATGTGTATTACTCAGCTCCGCTGAGAACAGGGCTGATCTCTGTGAGTGACAGAAGGGAAGGATTGGGATGAAGTCACTTGTGTTTTCCACTTCGTTGCTTTCAGCCCACACATTTGTATACAAGCCAGCATTGCATCATCCCTCTTAACTGGTGTGTTTGAGCCCCTTGCTCTAGGTCCTTGCATGCTTTTCTCATGGGACAGATGGAACCTGGCAACCGCAGGTCCACCTGATTGCAAGCATTAGATCCTCTTACAGAGCCCTTCGTTCAGTGAGGTGCTCATTAGCATAAAACACACAGCTAATGTGTCTCCTTGAAGCTTTAAAAGGACTGTTGGCTGGTTGTGACTCTAGACTTTGGTCTAGTGCTTGATCTTGTGTAGGTAATATATGCACAGAGAGAAAAGACTAGAGAAAGCGTCCATTTTTTGTATCGCACTGAGAGCTTTTGTCAACTTCGTGCAGAGGCATATAATTTATATTTTCTGAATTTAATACAAGAAATTATAGGTAATATGTGTCTGTGTGTGAGAGAATGAATGAGAGGACTGTGCTGAGATGCATGTTCTATTAAAAACACATCACCCTCCTGCCTGTCTTGCACACTATTCTCCTCCAGCACTTTTGACTGCTGGTGATGGCAAATACACTGTTGGAAATTGGATGGAAAATATTAACAAATATAGAGCACAGATTGATCTCTTCTTCTCTATCATCCTTCTCAGACTGGTGGTGGAAAGGCATTGTCTCGTCTCAAGCACCTACAGCAGAGTGGGTCAGAAAAGAGCAAAACAAGCAAACAGAGAGAGGACTTCCTTAAGAACCAGGGTCAACAGCAGGTATGATCTGTCTTTCGGTCTGTCTGTCTGTCTATCTATAGTTGTGCTCATAAGTTTACACACCCCTTAGAGAATATGCAAAATGTCAATAATTTTAACAAAATAAGAGGGATCATGAAAATTGCATGATATTCTTTATTTAGGACTGCTCTGACTAAGCTATTTCACATTACAGATGTTTATATATATATATACTCCACAAGACAAAATAACTGAATTTTTAAAAATGACCCCATTCAAAAGTTTACATTACTCTTGAATCTTAATACTGTGTGTTGTTTCCTGGATGATTAAACTGCCCGATATTCTTCAGAAAAATCCTCCAGCTCCTGTACATTCTTTGGTTTTCCAGCGTCATCTGCATATTTGAATCCTTTCCAACAATGATTGTATGATTTTGAGATCCATCTTTTCACACTGAGGACTATTGAAGGACTCGTGCATAACTATTATAAAAGGTGAAAATATTTACTGCTGCATAAGAAGGCAACACAATGCATTAAGAGTTGGTGGGTGTAAACTTTTTGAATTGGATGATCAGGGTAAATTGTATTTATTTTGTCTTCTGGGAAACATGTTTGTATTTATGTAGCTTCTGAAGTGCAGTACAAAATGAAAAAAAAATATGATCTTTAAACAAAATAAGAAAAATGTAATCATCACCCTGTTCAAAAGTTTACACCCTCTGGCTCTTTTTTTCTTGTGGAGTAAATATAAACATCTGCTATGTGAATTGGCTTAGTACTAAATAAAAAAATAACATGGAATTCATTTTCATTTGAACATATTTGCATAACTATTATTAACATATTTGCATATTCTGCAAAGGGTATGTAAATGTCTATTTCAAAAATATTCAAATATATCTATGCCTAGTCTGATCTCAGTCTAGTTTTGGTCTATCTTTAATCTTAGTTTTGGTGGATTGTTAGTTTAGCCTAAAAATTAAACTGTTTAGTTTTTGTTAGAGTTTTGGTCAAGTCTTAATCTAGCCTAAGTGTCGATTTTAGGCTTAGTCTGGTCCCAGTTTAGTCTTAGTCTATCTGTAATCTTGATCTCTTTTTGGTTTGTTCTTTTTTCAGTCTTGGTTTTGCATGTAACATGGTTTTAGACTTGTTCTTAGCTTTACTGTTGTGTAAGTTTGTATTAACTTTTAAAACGGTTTGCTGAAAGCTAAGAAGATCATTTTCTGCTTGAAACCAATTCATAATGTCTGTCTGAGGGCATTTCAGAGCTCAGATTCCACAGCTCAGACTATTGCCGAAAGCCTTAGGAGAGATGTGTATGTGCGTGTTTGTCTGTGTGTGTCAGTCACAAGTGAAGTGAGGCTGGGAGAGAACTTTCTAGCAGTGACGCTTTGAAAAACTGAATTGGAGCGTCAATCGCAGAACATTTGGGACTCTAAAGTGCACTTAAAACCCTCTAACAGAACAAAGAAACCAGAGACAGGTGGGTCTCAGGAGAAGGGGGAGAGAAAAAGCAGGAAGCCAGAGACTAGGGAAATGCGAGCTCTACAACATAAGCGAAGTGAACGAGACAGGTGGAGAAAACAGGGGAGGGTTTGAAAGATGGATTAGTAGGAGAAAAAGACGCACACACAGACAGCTATGGGCCTGTGTGCTGTAGGTAAGGAGAAGATAGATATGCTGGTGCTCTGTAAATCTCCTCAGTCTGTGTTTAATAAATCTGGCCCCTGTTCAACAGGCCATGAATATTAGAAAAGAATCTAATCTTTTATGGGGAAGGAAGAGAGAAGCAGATATTGGCAAGAGAGCGAGCAAGATCAGAGGGTTCATTGCAACTATAATTACAGGAGAGCATATTTGCTGTTATAGGCACTCCTGCTAAGCTGGATATGATCAGGATTTAGTCTTGTCAGTGTAACAGCTAATTATTCCCTTTGAAGTGGACTGCGTATATCTCCTTTTTGTCTTAACCCTCTTAGCAGCAAATGGATACAAACATTTATGCACACTCATCTTTTCACCCGTACTCTCATCATTTCATTGAGGCTTTTTTTCTGCTTGCTGTGCCTTACACTGTGCCTCTCGGCCTCTTCCACGTTTGATTTAGTTTTGTACTCTATAGCCTTCTCTCGAAAGACTTCATCTTTGAAATGATTTCTCTCCCTGACTGCTTAAAGTAAATGAACACATCACTGCTCCTCAAACACTTCACACAATGTCTTTTGGTCTGATTCACTTGCCGTTTCTGACCTCTTCTCCCCGTCTTTATTGGAATAATTGTAAATGAAATGTACACCACCTTTCAAAAGTTTGGGTTGGTAATAAGTCTCTTATGATCATCACAAAGTCTGCATTTATTTGATCAAAAGTACAATATATTAAATAAATTAAAAAAACTGTTTTCAATGTTAATATATTTTAAAATGTAATTTTAGCAGCCATTACTTCAGTGTCAAATGATCATTCAGATGTCATTCTGATATTTCTAATATTTTTGGTGCTCAAGAACTATTGCTTGTTATCCTTTTCAGTGGTGAGTTTAAAATATTCCAGCGGTCCCCCCAGAGTGAGTTTTTTTTAGGCGACCTTTATTTTAGAACGTTTCCCCTTAATGTTTCCATGGCGACGCGTCATGCTTGTCACGTGACACACCGCGGCCACAATAACACTGTATGACAGATGGATAGCTTTTATTTCGTTTTTCCTTTTTTATTCAAAATATTCATCTGATATTCCGATTCACAAATATGTGCAAATGAGTGTGTTTTATCGTTTAAAAACCGTTCTAAATGATCTTGATCGTGATCTGTAATGTGAGATGGGCGCCGCCATGTTTGCTCGCGCTGCAGTTCAAAGAGTCTGTCAGTCGGATTTACATCACATAAATTTCTCGCGAAATACATGCAAGTAAGTGGCGGGTGAAATGGGAGAAGAATAGAGTGAACTTTATAGTTACTTACACTATGTGTATTTGATATTAATAAAACACGTCTGAAAATTATATTTGAATGGATTGTTATTGCTGCTTCCATAAACATCTGAGTGTATTTTAGGAACTCTAAATGTATTGTTTTACTAGTACTTATGTGTATTTAAATGTCTAAAGCATAAAATAAACATTATGTGGTTAAAAACACTGCATAGATGCGATTATATGACAAGTGCAGCGGCATCTCAGTGTCAGACAAAGCGCGAAAACGCAGTTTGAATTTGGCAGTTATGCGACGTCACCGAACGTTCTAAATCCCATATGTGAGACCGTACCGCTCAAAATGTTGCTATTTTAATATTTTTGTAGAAACTGTAATGCATGTTTCAGGGGTTTTTTTAATAGAAAGTTCAAAAGAATAACATTTATTTGAGACAGAAACCTTTTGTAACATTATACGTGTTTTTACTGTCATGTTTGACTGTTACATGAATCCTCCTTGCTAAATGAAAGTAATAAAAAAATAACTGACCAACTTTTGAATGGTATTGTACAATTTTATTTTTTTCTGGTAACATTTTAGAATACGGACCAGTTCTCACTATTAACTAGTTGCTTATTAGCATACCAATAATTAACATATTGGCTGTTTATTAGCACTTCTGCATGACCATATTCTACATCCCTAACTTAATAACTTCCTAATAAGCAGCAAATTAGGAGTTTACTGAGAAAAAAAGTCTTAGTTAATGGTTTGTTAATAGCGAGAATTGGATCTTAAAATAAAGTGTGACCTCTTTTCCCAAAAAAATGCTGTCAGTAGAATGAAGTAATCACAAGTCTTGCAGAAAAAATTGGTTTTCTCAATGCAAAATGCAAAAAAAAAAAAAAAAAACACCCTAATACGTATTTCGTTAATGTATCTTTTTATCTCTATCTCAAGTTGTTTGTGTACCCCCCTAGCACCCATTTTCATTTCACATATGACTTCCTTGAACAGCTTTATGTCTATTCTCAATTACATGAGCTTGTGGCACATAAATCTTAAAAGGGCAGAGAAAGTAAGTGGGAAATGGCCAAAAGGGAAATGTATTCCTTATGACTGTTCAAAAGCTGTAGCTATTTTAATCTCCATCATAGTTGTGTTCTCCAGGGACTTTTTGAGAAGGCTCTGTGAAAAGGACATGGGCCAGCAGGTTTGGAAAAGAGTGAGAGAAATGAAAGAGAGGGAGAAGGTTAAAGGGAAGAGAGATACGGGCGAGAGAGAGATGGAGAGTCTTTTTCTGCTCTATCAGGGTGGAATAATTGGCACTTCATGTGGAAAGACACAGGCTCTCTCTTCACCCTCATTGCTCTCTCCTCTTTGCTTCTTGTATCCGTGCTGTCCATCCATCTCCCTCACAACTTATTAGAGTTTGAGCAGATCTCAATGGAACTCTTTCAGCGTCCTGTCACACAGGAACCGAAAGAGTGTTTGTGAGTGACTGATGGTTATAGAGACGCATATACGCTCATGTTCAATAAACCCACCAAGATCTTGTCAAATGGTCAGTTTCTTCTAGCATAATGCATTTGTGGGTGTTATAAATGTACGTGGATTCGCCCTCATGTGGTGAAATCCACATGCAGAGCTGTGTACCAGGCTAGCATCATGCATGACTGATCCTAACCTGAATAACGTTGTCCTGTGTTTGTCTTCATCCTCCTCCCATTGTCCCCTTCCTCTTGCATTTTCCTCTTTGTCACCGCTACCTGCCATCCTTCGTCGGCCCTCATGGCAACCATTCACGTCCAACTCCTTGACCCAGTGAGCAGAAGCGAGCGACCCAAACCAACCTGACCTGACCGAAGCTTGTCCACCTCCTCCTCTGCCGTCTTCACCACCACTACTTCATCAGCATCTCCTGACTGAAGCCCACAATCCTTTACCCAGTTCCTCCTAGTCAATCCTGTATACTTTTATGGAAAAAAACATCATGCAGCTGTCAATATTCACCAGAGCCTCATTCATTCCTTAAAGCAAGTGTCTTGAGAGAGAGATTAATGATGTATTGCAGCCAAACCAAACCTTAAGAGCCTCCCAAAATGTTCTTAGTTTTTACTCTGTTCTTCTCTACCCACTCCTCTGTCCTTTATCCCCCCTACTTTTGTCCTCAACACCCACCCCTCAGGCTCTGAGTCTGAACATCAGCAGAGCCAGAGCAACCGAGTCGCTCCTCGCAAGCACCAGAGCCGCAAGCTTCTCCGGTCACCTGCCCTCCAGATTGCAAAAGTACCCCCAGGAGGGGGCGCTGTCCTCCTTGACGGCCTCCTCCAACCAGGCCAAAGCATTTCTGGCTAGCCTTTCCACATCCAGCCTCTCGGCCGAGGCACTCCTCCTGTCGTCCACCCTAAGACAACACCGGTTTCTCCGAGAGCAGAAGTTCAACTCCTCAAGCCTTCCTCCTCCCATCTCCAACGGCCGCTCCCCTCCCTCTCCGACTTCGCCTACTTCCTCCTCCTCGCCCTCATCGCCCTCTGCTCTCACCTCGCTGAGTCTGTCCTCGCTGGCCCTGAAACCCTCCGTCACCGGCAGCTTGGAGAGGAACAAGACTGAACCCAAGACGGCGACTCCAGATGATAGTGATTAAGGAGCATGTGGCTGTAAATGATCCATATATAAGATGTGGACAGTGCAAGTAGATGAATTGAAATGTGACTGACCTAAAAGAAAGGTTTTTTGGAGGCGTTTTGTTTCCCTGACTATCCCTACCAAGACGCCTTGTGGAGAATGGTGACGTAGAGCACGGAGGTGGATGACTTACTGTTTTGCATCATAGGTTCACTTTTTTTCAGTTTGTGAACAGATCCAAACTGTAAACCCTACCTACTCTGTGTTTCTGCCAGTTCCCCAAACTAGAGAACCAACAGATGGGCTTGGACACTCACCACCAGCCTGTTTCCAGCTCCACTGCACAGCCAGCATCACACCACCCACGGGAGGCCTGGGGAAGGACTCTTTACCCAAACCCTCATTCATTTGCCAAATCTCACATGTTGGAGATCTAGCTGAGTTCGGTAGATGTCCATCAAGTGTAAAATCAAGACTGTAAGACTATGTAAAACCAAGTAGAGTTGCAATAATCGAAAGTGAGTACTGTAGTAGTCGGTGTTTGTTGAGATGTTTTATTGCTCATATCTATATTAACGAAAGGAATGTTTAAAAAAAAATAACAGCAAAACCTTAATGTTGAGGCAGCATTGCTCGTTCTAATGTAGATTTTGGCTATCAGTCGTACTACTAAAGGAAAATAACTGAAATTGGTGCTATGATTAACATTTTGATGATTACACACTCCCTTAAAGGGATAGTTCATCTAAAAATGAATGTTCTGTCATGATCTACTCATTCTTGTATTGTTGCAAATTTCTTGGTTTATTGTCTATACAATGGAAGTCACTGGAGTCTAACATTGCTTCGGGCTCCACTGACTTTAATTGTGTGGACAAAAACATTCTTCAAAATATCTTCTTTTGTGTTCTACAGAAGAAAGCAATTCGTGCAGAATTTTTATTTTCCAAAGAACTATCCCTTTGATATACATACACTGCCTAAGAGTCTATTTTTGTTCTCATTTGCACTCCAGTAGGTCTTCATACAGCCATTTTACATGTTTGCTGTAACTTAGCACAAGTTGTCATGGCAACAGATGAATTGTGGGAAAGTGGAGGGCTGCCTGCTTTTTGAATCACTTATTATGGGATGGTGTTGTTAGGCTATTGTTTTCTTCAGTCACAGTTTTCCTACATAAGGATGCTCCCCTGTTCTTGTCATTAAAGAAGCACAAGAAGCTAGAGAAAGTACAATGATCTGACAATCATCAAACATTCGGCACAAGCTGTCTTAACCTTTGGGCCTCCCAGATTGTGAAACTGAATTCCAATTTAAAATGAACAAACAGATGGTTAGGTTCACCATGTAGGGGTTGCACAAGCAAGAAGACTGAGGGTAATTCCACAGCACGTATGCCAGTGGACGTGATCCATCGAGTGAAAGACATCTGTGCAGTAGAGCATTCCAACTCATCCTTTCTCCTAATGAGCCAGCCAAACCCTCCGCTTACTTTTCTATCAAACCACAGACACTTGGATTCAGTATCATTTTTAGAAGGTAATTGTGTGCCAGTTTATGATTACCTAGAAGGTGATACAAATATGAATATCACCTCCATTCTTTGGTTTCATTGCTCTCCATAGTCATAATACTAAAACGCAAGAGCATCCTTTTTTTTGGTCATTGAGGCTTTGGTTCTGCCCACCTATCTTCTCTTCTCATTCCAGTCCTCATGACATGCACACACACACACACACACACACACACACACACTCACAGATAAAATATTTTTTTCTTCTCACAAGGGTATTCCTATGTTGTGAATTTGTCAATGCAACAACCTGCAGGTTTCCTCATGAGCCCAGAGAATTTAAATGTGTAAAGGTGAGTGAAAGTGGAATAGAATTAGATGAATAGAGCAAGAGGGGAGATTTTTCCAGCTTTCTGACGAAACGAATGTGTGAAATTGATTTCTTGTGGTGCAGGGTTTAAAATAATGGCTTAAGCACTAGGTCGACGTCGAGAGTAAATGGCCAGAGGAGAGATTAGTGGTGTTAGTCCGTGTCTCGCAGCCAAATCGGCCTGCAATTCATGTCTGAAATGTGTAATGATTCACGTGAGAGGCAAAAAGGTCAAGCTTAGGCTATTACATGCATGGAAACGCCTTCATTTAAGTCATGTTGTTTGAATTTAACATCTGTGAATGAAAGAGAAAACAAAGCTTTATTTGAAATTCATGCCTGGATCTGCTAGTTACACAAAAAGTTGAGCAGTGGCTTGCAAATTCCTTAAAATTACTTTTGTTAAAATGATTAAATCTTGATTTATACTCCAGATTTGTTACACTCTATTTGTCTGGAAGGTTCACAGCAAGCATCAAATTCACAGCTCGGTCTATTTAAGGACCCAGACAGAACTATTATTACAATCTAGCAAATGAGACAAATTTAGCAATTGGTGCTGCAGTGAGCGCTCTCAAACATTCAAAACGTTAACCTTGTGGCTACAGTTTTGCAGAAACGAGAAGCGGGTTTCGTGCTTAAATGGAGATGGTGAGAATCTACAGCACTTCCTGTCAGGAAGTACACTTCATCCTCTTAGTAAAGCCAGGGGTAGAAATTTGCGAGCTAAGAAAAGACTTTCTTGACCCCCCAGAGACTGCGACTGGATAAATGTAGGAAGGTGGTGAAATCTCCCTTTTTAAAGTAGAATCTTTCTCTCTCAAAGCATGGTAAGATAACAGCTCAGACATTATATATAAATACATCTTTAAAGTTAGTCATTTATTTTTCACTCAACATGGTTGGTAAAAAAAAAAATTAAAAAAAATATGATGCGAGATTTGCGTTTGTATATTTTTTTGTTTGTTGATTTTATATTAACAGATTTATTTGTACATATTTTTGTTTTTTGTAATCCTGAGGAAATATATAGCACACTAGAAAATTATTTATTCATAAGAGAAGTGTTTTGTATATTGAGTTGAATATATTACTCTGTACAGCCCAGTTCATGTATAAAGTATAGCTGCATCTAACCACGGGTTGATATTTTGTTAATTTTCTGAGTTGTTTTAAGTGTTGGGTGAATCTGAAAACGCCTTTATCCAGCCAGCCATTCAAAGAATTGAATTAATGTCATCCGAGTGAAATCGGGTCCATTGCTGATACTTATGAAGCTCTAATCTGTATTGTGACCTGAGAATGTCATTTGCTAACTCTTAATTTGTTTGCTTTGGGTGAAATGAACAATGTGGATATAATGGCAAATGTAAATGAAGTGCCACTCACGGCCCTCTTCTGCCCTCTAGTGGTGGGGAGTAAGTCTGCAATTTCATTTCACTACTCAATAACAGATGTTTAAACTGTCAATGTACAAATGCCTTGGTCAAGGAAACGGTTGCACAAGTGTTTCTGCCACATTATGCAGGTTAGAGTTTCCCCCGGAAGGACTGCAGGAAATAGGAGGAGCTGGATGCTTCTGCTAGTTATGTCTGGCCAAAAATAACACAGAGTAATTTGGAGAAAGCACATTCTATGATGGAACGTCTTTATGTAGAATATTTTACAAGAGATCTTTAGTCCCTTAAGTGAGATTTTTGTGTGGATGTTACAAAATTCTGACATCAAACGATAATAATAAAATACTTGAAAAGAGTAAAAGGGGGAAAAAAGTATGAAAAGAATATAGTGTGTAAATAAAACCGTAATTATTAGAGAGTCCTACAAAATTATGTCCAGAAAAAAAGTTTTATTTAAAAGATGGAGTTATAAGGTATATATTAAAAGTTTTAAAAAAAATATTAAAAACAATAATTATAGCAATGCATGTACATTCTAAAAGCAATCGCACGGTGCAGATGATTTAAAAAAAAGTTATCTACATATTTTTTTTTTTTTTAAAGTCAACGGAGAGAATAGTGAGGTCAAGTGCACTGATATGAGGTTCACAGCTGTAGAGAAAGTAGGGTAAAAAAAAAAAAAAAAGAGACTTTTTTTTTTTCTATGTCTGATTTCTTTGTGGCTCAGGCATGTCCAGTCGTACTGTAACCTGTGGTGATGTGGTAACCAGACTTGAGTGGCGAGCTCTGAGTGTGTTTTACTGAGCAGATTAAACTCAGCTCTGACCATCAGTGCACTAGTAATGGTGCGAGCCCTTTACCCACGCTGTGACCCTCCCATCTCTAGAGTAGAGTAATATACCAACTGAGAATCGCTCTATATACAAATAAGATATATAAACACCTATAGATACAGAAGAAAAAGAAATTAATTTGTCAGTGTGGATGCCATGATAACTTTGTGAGAAATGTGACTTTTTTTTTTTTTTTCCTGTGAGAAATCGTTGAGAGCTGAGACCTTTTGTACATACTTGCTGTGGTTGTGTGTCTAATAAAGTACAGCTCTCTTCTATGACAATATTTCTACTGAGTCTTTTTTTGGTTTTTCATAATAAATGAAATGTCTTACAATGTTTTCACTGTTTTATTAAAATATCTAAGAATTCTTATTATCAGGGTATTATTTATTGCCATGCTGTATAAAAGTGCCTTCATCTATGAGCACTTTTTACAATTTCGTAAGCAATATAAACATAGCAAAATGTGAAAAATGAAGCTCAAGGAATTGTTTACATATTCCAAAAATCCTTTTTGTGCCTTATGTACAATCCTTTTAAACATTCTCAAAAGGTTACGCGTATCAGAGCATATATGTAAAATAAGTGTGTGTGATGATGGGTGTCTGTTAGTGTGACTGTGTTCAGCATCTGTTGTTGTGTATGTTTGGGAGTCATTTTCTGTACAGATTGAAAATGTTTTATTATATAAAGAAAAAGACCAGGTGTTATGTACAGAAGTGTCCGGTGGGAAGGAGAGAAGTCTCTGCAGTTAACCCTCAGTTGTCTTGTCGTGGAATTGCTCTCCGACCATCACCTCTTCTGTAGGGTGCATTTCTCAAATCTGACACAGACAAATGAAAAATAAAATTCTAATTCTTAAAAAAAATATAGATTGTAGAATGGTAGGTGGCTAATAGATCTTCCCAGTTTATACCATAAGGAAAGTGCTTAAGGTATATTTTGACTTTATGACTATTTTGGCTGTATATTTTTACCTGTTATAATGCCCTCGATGGCCCCGTCTGTGACTTGGGGCTTCACCTGTCTTTTCTTCAGCTCTGCAATCAGGTCCATCTGAGGCATTTTGGGCATCATGGGACCCTGATCATAGTAGGAAAAGGTTTTCAGGGGAATAACTTCAGGTGTGCAGTTCCACTCCAATGCTTTATTTAAATCGAATAATAACCAAATAGTTGATATATTAAATATTTTACGAATAAAATTACAAACACATTTTAGAATTGCACTTTTCTAACCTTTTGAGGAGTGCTATCTTTCTTCTTTGGGGAAGGGGTTGCCTGTTCTTCTGCTGCAATCTCTTGTTTCTTCTTCTGTTCATTGTCTTGTTCTGCTTGCTGTGACACAATAACAAACCACAGTGTATTAGAGCACAGCTCCTTTAAAGTGCCCCTATTATGGATTTTTGAAAATCACCTTTCATGCAGTGTGTAACACAGCTCTAAGTGAATGAAAACATCCTGCAAGTTTTAAATCTGAAAGTGCACCGTGTATAAAGTTGTTCCTCAAAAGAAAGAGTCGACTCTGAATCATTTAAAGTCAGTGTAAAGAGAATTCTGAGAATTGCTTCTAAACACATTACAAATGTTAGAACTGTATTGCTGAAACACATTACAAAGACTCTGAACTATGTAGTACTGAATTGTGGAGTTTTTCAGTTTTTCACCAATTTTATGTTCAGGATTTTTTGGGGGCGGGGCTAAAACGGTGGCTCGATGACGAAATGGAGCCACCGAGCGTGGCCCCGCCCCAAACACTATAATAACCGTGTTGAGAGATCAAGTTCTTAGTTTGTCTTTTTGAATGTCTGTGATGTTAGATATACAGATTCTAGGCAGGGACGGTTCTAGGGTGAATGGATACCGGGGTCTTAGCTCAGAGACATCAATATGTGGCAGAATACATACAATTTAAAAACAAGGAGCGTTCACAATTCGCATCTAAAAACGCATGGAAACGCGAGCTGTACCGCTTTCTCTTTCACAGCGCACCGGAGCTTGCGCTCTTGTGGTGTTTGCCGTCGCTAAGCAACCATGACCCGCGCTCTCCTTGAAGACGAGAAGGTTTCAATTCACTGCAGCGCTGACGCGCGTCTACAATTACATAACGAACTTGCACGCTCAACCATGTATGGCTGAATAAATCGAATTAAACTACTAGAGGTAGCTTCAGTAGCATCCATTCAGGTTGTAGCGGTATTTGACAGTTGAGAGAGACGGCCGCTTTCCCGCGAGTGGGCGTGGTTTCAGCGCCGACAGCGGACACGCCCCCAGCGTTTGAGAGCAGAGAGTCCTGCTTATTTTTCAAAGATTTTGATAACTTATTTTAGTTACTTGGTGGGGTTTTTTATCATTAAAATTTGGCTGGGTGGTTAATAACACATTTTTCTGTTGTGTGACAAACTCAGAAAACAGATTTTAATATCACTTTACACGGACTTTAAACGAGTCGTTTTAAAAAGAAATCCCAAGCGGTTTCATGTTGACTTCAACATGAAACATTAGCATATTGCCCGCCCACTTGTTGCATGAGCAGACATGGGAAAACTTGATTTTCACTTTGGTCTGAATGAAAATGCAAATTCATTCTTTGCCACTAGGAGCCGCTTTTCGAGTAAAAATAGCTGTTTCCCCGGTAACGCATTACAGGCATGATGAAATGAAAATGAAATCGACCAATCGGACCAATCATGCAAAGGAGGGGTTTGGAAAAATGAATCGTTGAGCGAATCGTTTGGGAGCCGTTGTGTAAGGTGATAATAAATGCATATTATAAGAAAATGAAAGTGTTTTTTGACCTTGCATGCATGTCAATCTGTTGTTGGGGACTCCCAAAACCAATGCTTATTCAACATTTTATTCATTTACTGTATTTACAGTACTTCAAGCAATTCCTATAAGCATGTGAACAATTAAATAGTAACAGCTTTGTTATTATGTGTATGTGTTGACATGAACAAGTTGAATAGCTGTGGATAAATGTTGCTATATCTCTCACCTTATAAGCTTTGATAAACCTGACGAAGATTGGGAAGAACATGGAAGGCTGTGTCGTCTTCGGATTCTCTCCATAGTACTCCACCACAGACATGTATGCCTCCTTGTTGGCAAAAGAGAAAAAGTCAGCAAGACTAATTAAGCAGAATTAATGTCAAATAGTTTGTGTGTATTGAGCATACACTGTGCTCTCACCTGTGCTGTCTTGCCATCTTTAACAAGCGAGTCCAATACGTCACTGTTAGCCTTAACAAACTCTTTCAGTGCCGCGATGTCGTCCTGCACCATGAACTCCTTCTTGGTCCCTTCCATCCCTCTCTCCAGAGATCTCACATCCTGGAGCACACTGTCCAAAGACACTGAGAGAGCAAAGGAGTGAGAAACAGAAAAGACTATGTATCCCCATGTTTGTAGTATGTACAGTAACTATGGCATGTCTTACCCAGAGCAGCCTTGTCTACAAAGCGGAGTTCAGTGTGGAAGGAGGCAAGCTCAGGGTATTTCTCCTGCACCATTTTCACAATGAAGTGCAACAAAGTCTGTGTGCGGTCTGTGGACTTAGTGTCCAACAGCTGAAAGACACAAGAGAGTGAGACTGAATGAGGACACTGGGAGATTTTACTGTGGCCACCAAGGACAGATGCAGAGATGAGATGAAGTTATTGCAAAGGTAGAGGGTAGAAATAAGGTAAGGTAGATGCAAAAGTTGGTTTTATTTTGGGTAAATATCCTCAGGAAGAAATTAATCAGATCAACATATTTGGTAACACTTTATTTTAGGGTCTCTTAACTAGTTGCTTATTAGCATGCATATTACTAGAATATTAGCAGTAGTTAAGCACATATTAATGCCTTATTCTACATGACCTTATTCTACATCCCTAATCCTACCCAATACCTAAACATAACAGCTACCTTACTAAATATTAATAAGCATCAAATTAGGAATTTATTGAGGGAAAAGTTGTAGTTAATACTGAATAAGTGTTTCCTATTCTAAAGTGTTACCATATATTTATACAGCAATTATAGTGTGAATATGAATGTATGGAAACTGCTTAAAATTTTGAGGTATAAAATTTGATAGATGGCTAGTTTCTTACCAGTCTGTGTAATTAGTAAACAAAAATGTGAAATAGGATGCTTTTTTATTTTTTAAATTTGAAGAATTTTTTTCAAGATTTGAGATCTATTTCATTTGAAATTACAAATAACCTGCAAATTGTCACTGTTGGTATTTATTTTAATGAATTTTAATCAGGGTTAATTTCTTGAAACAAAATGAACGTAAACTGGAATAAAATATAATATACTGACTTATTTTATTTCAGCTACTTTATTTTGCAAACCTTTTACATTTTCATTTAGTTTAGCTTGATGTACTAACAAAACAAAGTAAAACTGAAAAAAAAAAACATTAAAAAACTTAAATATAAATATATTTTATTTATTTTTTTATTTACACAATTAAAAAAGATGTGGTGGAGGGGGGCAATCTGAGCATTTGAAAAACCTAGAAAACAGAGGTAAAGGTAAAATTTATTAATTATTTAAAATGTATTAATTTATAGGAAATTTCAGCTACAGAACATTAGCATGCAAAGTTTTCATTCACATGCAAAATTTCAATCCCTATTTTTTCAGAATCCATTAGCTTCTTTGTTTCTGCATCAAAGACCTCTACATCAAAGGTCTCTCATAACTAATACAAAGAGAGCTTCCTAAACACACACACCTGGGCCTGTAACTTTCTGCTGTTATTTACAAAGCATACATAGCACTTAAGTCCTGCATAAAAACATGAGCCTTAAAGCTACAATCTACAAACTCACTCACCAGGTCGAGGCTCTGCAGACGGAACCCATAGGCTGCTCCTTTTTTACTGCTGTTCATGTAGTTCCCAAAAGCCAGGATGATCTGAAGCAAGAGACTGATAAGTGAGCTGCACTGAAGGAGCACACCATTCATACCTCTAAGCACAAATGAGGTCTACCCACCTCTAACATCTTCTTCAGCTTTGACGAAGACTTGAGGGACACAGAAGCTGCAATGATCGCATCTATTTGCTACAGAAACAGGTGGGGGGGGGAAGGATGACTTTTGAATAAAACATATGAATTGTACTAGGTACTACAGCCAAAGTGTGATGTGAACTGACCGGCTGCAGACGTTTCATGCTCTCTGGGAAGTTGCCCATGAAAGTGAGGGTGTTGATCCGCTGAGCAAGGCGTGGGATTTTACCAAAGCGGCTGATGAATCGGTCCTCTTCGCTCAGGTCCTCTAGTGGCCGCCCTTCCTTCTCGTAGTTCTGCAGTAGCTTCATCTCATACTCCGATGGGATAAAACGTTCCAGAAGCTCCAGAAAGTCCAGACTCAGAGACTGCTGATCATATCTGAGAGGGAGACAGAGAGAATAGAGTTTCCATGCTGGTTCAGGTTGGTTTAAAGCTTCTTTTTTTTTTTGCTGCAGTTTTCTCTTGTTGAAACACACCTCTCAATGGCTGTGCAGATGTCATTGGGGCTCATGCCTCCCTTGCGGAGGGTGATAGCAAGGTTTTTGGCTTTGTTTGCTTCCAGCAGGGAGACCTTACTAGGTGCCTTCTCAGCCACCTTAACCTTGAGCTTAGAAAGATCTGTTGGAGGACCTTGAGCCTTGGTTTTAAACTGCTCTGCAAATACATCCATATTCAGCTCCTGAGACAGAGAGAGTGTAATAGATTAACTGACTGATTAATTGACCAATTAATCAATTATTAAAGAGATAGTTCACCCAAAAATGTAAATTCATTTACTCATCATCTTTATTCCAAACCTGTATGACATTATTTCTTCTGTGAAACACAAATTAAAATCCTTTCATCCACACAGTGAAAGTTAATGGGTTCCAAAGTAATTTTGTACCTCACTGGCTTTCATTATATACATTCTTCAAAATATTTTATTTTGTGTCCTCCAGAAGTCATACAGGTTAATTTTGGGTGCATTTTAAGGATTTCTTTGCTGTTACCCCTAACAGTTGCTCATCATTCAGCTCGCTAAACACCGTTCCCGTCACTTGATTGGGCTTCAAAGCCTGCCAGTTCAACAGAGGCATCCTAAACTTTGGTTGAACTGGTTTACGTCCCTTTGGTCCTGTGCAAAACAATGGAAGATACAGTCACTCAGCTCAGGTTGCATGTCTGTAAAAGTATTTCTTAAATTTCTTTAGTTGTCCCTTCACCTGTTTCAGCCCCAGGGGCAGGAGGAGCTCCTGGAGGGGGTGGTGGCCCACAGCCAGGTGGGGGCGGGGGTGGTGGTGGACCTCCGCCAGGAAGGGGAGGAGGAGGGGGAAGTGGAATGCCTTCACTTCCAGGAGGAGGAGGTGGTGGAGGAGGTGGAGGGGGTGCTGCAGCTCCAGGTAGTGGAGGAGGTGGAGGGGGGGGAGGCGGTGCTGCGCCTGGGATTGGTGGAGCTTGAGCAGCTGGATCTGACACAGTCACTGTGAACATTAAACAGACATTATGATAATATCAATGTAGTTAGCTAAAGGTAAACATTTTAAGTTCGCTAGAAGCATTAAAGGGGGTCATGAACTGAGAAATCAAAATTCCCTTGATCTTTTGATAGAGGTCATTGTGCTATTAAAACATCCTGTAAGTTCCAGAACTAAAAGAAGCCAATCTACGAAAATGTCAGGTTGTGGAATGTGCCACTTTATGACGTAATAGTGTGGCTGAACACTGCCTCTGCAGAAGAAGATCAACGCCTGCTTCTACATCGCTGCTTAAATAACAAGAGAGGCAGACGCAGGTCTACGCAGATTTATTTTTTTAATGAAGTGCCAGACCACATCAATAAGAACTTGGTCCTTAGTTCACTTCATTTTACCATGGATTCATTTACAAACAAGGCACAATTCGACGCAGGATTTTCAGAGGGATTGAAACTAAAAGACGATGCTACGCCGATTATATTGAATCCGATGTCGCACCACACAAGTGTGAGTAACTGTTTTCATTACGTGGTCACTATTGCTTTGTCTATTATAACAGATTGTTTGATATGTACTGAGTATTTATGCGTTTTTAATCTAAATCAGAGCAGCGTTTATTTGTGAAGGATGTAGGCTGTCAAACATACACAAATGTTAGCCAATCACAGCAGTGGGCATTTACTTCCGAGTCTACAATCCGCCACGTCTATTCAAACAGTGCATTCTGATGAAGGGAGTTAAAAACAGGACAGAAAATAGCTTATTACTTCTAAATTATGATGTGTTTTGATGTAAAAATCTGGATAAAATTATAAGTGGACCTCAGAGAACAGTAAAAAAAAAAAAAAAAAGGCAGTTCATGACCCCTTTACTTTTAGATGCTAAGCAGGAGAACTCTTGCAGAAGTACCTGTTTGAGTGACAATTTTCTCTACGGTGACTGGAATCACTTCGATGTCCAAGCTTCCAGAGGATGTACGCTCCAGTCGGACTAAGCCTTTCTCCTCCAGTTCCTTCAGCTTCGCCTCCAGTTTGGACTCCTTTTCACTTGCCTCTCTGTTTCTTTCTCTGTTTACCTGTGAGGGCTGCGACAGACGCTCCTGCTCTCGTTCTCTCTCTCTCTGAATCTCTCGTTCTCGTTCTCTCTGCTGCAAAGTGCTCACTTGGGCACAGGACTCTCGCAAGCTCTCCTGTTACACACACATGTAAAGGTTTGAGACAATGACTGATTCCCAGTTTTGATATATTTGATATTTAAATGTATGTACTGCATTTGGCATATCGTATATAAGGCATACCGCATATTTTACATCAAAATATCTAAAACAAAATACATTTATTTTCATAAGATAAGATCTTGAATTATTTTTAATTCAATTTAAATTAAAAACAAATAATGATAATTAAAGATACATTCTCTGACACAAGTACAATTATTTGTGCTTCTCAGGTAAACCCATAGTTTTTATACATTTTTATTAATTAAGTTAATTATTTTTAATGGTTTTAGTTATTTCTTTCTTCTTTGTTTCTTTATTTAAAAAATCACAATTAAAACAATCATGGGTTAACCAAAGTGCTGTACATAAAATCACCTTAAGGGCATTAAAAGACAAATAAATCGATATACTAATTTGCAAACAATGCTATGAAAATTTGACTCAGTCAAAAAAAAAAAAAAAAAAAAAAAACATTTAAGCCATAATCACCTGTTCAAATAAATAAGATTTAATCATAGATTGGCTGTTTGCATGGCTACAGGGAGATAGTTAATTGTTATAATAACCCTGAGACTCGCTCACTACATCTAATATTATTAATTAACTGTTCTAATTAACTGTTAATGTTAAATGTTCTAATTAACTGTTCCCTCCTGGTGGAATGACCTGCCCAACTCAATCCAAGCAGCTGAGTCCTTCCATCTTCAAGAAACAGATGAAGCCACATCTCTTCCATCAACACTTGACCCTCTAACGCTAGCACTCTATATTCCATTTCTATTTTATCTACTTGTTTTCTTTTTATTTATTTAAAAATAATTGTCCCAATAACATTTGCCCTCTCTATTCTAACTTGTTTTCTTTTAATTAAAAATCGACCCTCTAACACTAGCATCCTCTATTCTTTTAGACTAACTGAGACTTGTCACAACACTTACATTATTGCTCTTTTGTTGGATTTGATTGCTTCTATTGTCCTTATTTGGATAAAGGCGTCTGCAAAATGACTAAATGTAAATCTAATCTAAAATACTATTAGTATATAGTGCAGCTAGAATGCAATGAAAGGAAAATGCAGTGTGGTACCTTGAGCAGTGCTGACTCTTTAGTGGACTGCATTAGTTGTTGCTCTAGTTCTGCCATTTTTTCCAGTGCTCCATTCTCATGTTCCTGCAATCTGGCATTCAGCTACAACACAAGAATATGCACACACTTATGAGGAACAGAACAGCCTACCTGCAACTTGACACCATGTGCACTATGCAGTGCATATGATTATGTGCAAATGTGTTTGTGTCCATAGAGTATAGTTAACCTGTGCATTGGTCTCCTGCAGTTCTGTTAAATGCTCCATTATTTCCCCTTTACTTTCTGCATCCTCAAGCAGAGCTCCAACATCAAACACATTATCCAAGTACGCCTGGATCTGTACTTGCAACTTCTCACTTTCCATCTCCTTTAAGGACTGCGGACACAAACAGTTGTGTGTTACACTTCATGAATACACGCTGCATATAAAACATCTCAAATCTAACATCCAGTCCTGTGTTAATTATGTGTAAGATGTACGTTATGCTTTTATAAAGTATGTATCTGTCCTGTACACTAGTCTTACCTCTAAGTACTGGTCGAGACCCAGCTGGGTGAACTCATACTGAAGATGCACACGGAAGTTCATGTTCTCCACTGAGTGAACCACAATATTTATGAACTGCATGCAAGCCACCTGTGAAGAAAAACATCAAATGGATAGAGTTTAAAATCAATCATATTACACAAAAGAAGCGAGCAGGCTAACTGTCGTGTTATTGTGATTCACATCAAAGCTCACCATGAAGTCTATATTGCTGTCGTCATTCATGAAGTACTCCATTAGCTTCTCAAAGCGGTTCTTCTCTCCACTCACCTGTGAGAAAGTGGGCCAAATTCAGAGGTAAGTGTTGAGCATGACGCTTGTAATATTATATATTACAAAATGTCTAGACTTGTACTAGTGTCTGAAAGGCATTTGTGTAGTATGGGTAGCATAATCTGTGATATTTATGTCAAATTAACTACCGTTCATTTTTTTTATTGAAAGAAATTAATTTTTCAGGAAGGATGCATTAAATTGATTAAAAGTCACAGTAAAGACGTTTTATAATATTACAAAAGATTAATTTTTTTTAAAAATGCTATCTTTTTGACATTTCTTATATTGTTTTCCACAATTACATCAAGCTGTTTTCCGCGTTTATAATAATAAGAATAATATTACATGTTTCTTGAGAAGCAAATCAACATATCAGAATGATTTCTGAGCACAGTGAGAGGAGATAAAAGATTAAAAAGAGTTATTATTAAGTTTTTAGAGAATACATCTGGGCAGAAGAAAATGTATCAAAACCACACCAAACCATTTCATGAGCACATCCCATTTGATTAAAAAAAGGAGTATGTGTATATATGGTGAAGGTTGATCATCTTACTTCTTTAAAGTTGTCAAAGGCCAAGATGATGATGTCATGTCCTCCTCTAACCAGACACACTGCAGCCAACAGCTCCAGCACAAGTGCCTTAGTCCTATGGATGGTGTATTTAAATGTATTACCAGCTCACAACAAAATAAACACACAAACCCTTACACCCCACAAAAAAACACTGACCTGGGGTTTTTGTTGTTGAGGCTGAGTGTAATTTCATTGACACATCTGGGGTGAGTCATGACTAAATTGAACCCAGACTGTAAAAAAATAATAATAATAATGGTGAGTCACAAAGTTCATAGTGCTCAGAGTCTTAGTGTTTGTATGTGTTTCTCATGCCAACATACCTGATAGTTCATGATAGCACGCAGACACATAATGCAGAGGTGAACGTCATCTCTTTGGGTGGCCAATCGGGCATTTCGCATAGTTTTTCTGGCATGTGTCAAGTTGCTTATTCTAATATGGAAAGGCAGGGAATGAACAGAAGATGAGCACTGGATATACTGAAGAACAATATCTAAACATCATGGTTTCTTCATTTTAGTCCTTATACTGAGCAGCGATCCCTGTATTTTGGGGTGTGCTGTAGTGATGACTCACCGGACAGTGAACGCACGTGCCGCTCTGGTCACGCCGTGTGTGGAAGAATGGTTAACATTTTTAGCTAGATCCTCCACTGATCTCTCTGACAACCTCCTGGTGTCTGATACAGATCCGCCGTTTTCCACAGATTCCACCTCAAACCTGAGAAACACGTCAGCACAGAATCTGAGTTCATTTTTAGCCACTGAGAGACTACACGCTTAAAAATAAACTTTCTTTATAATCATCTATGGTTCCATGAAGAACCTTTAACATCCATGGGACCTTTCCATTCTATAAAGGGTTCTTTGGATTTTTTAAATGTCCTTCACACTACACTCTCACAAAAGGGGGAAAAAAAAAGCTGAAAAAGGGGCTTCTCATAGCAACATCATGGAAGAACCATTTTGGGTTCCCCTAAAAACCTTTCAGTGAGCAGTTCTTAAAAGAAGCATTTTTTTTCTAAGAGTAAAGCACACTGTAATAACCTAAAGCACATTTTTACACTATAAATATCCTTTTGTGTAATGGAAAGGTTCTATAAATGTTAAAGAATCTTTATGGAACCTTTATTTTTAAGAGCTGTTCACTGAAAGGTTCTTTAGGGAACCAAAAATTGCCCTTCTATGGCATTACTGCAAAAACCCCTTTTGGAACCTTTATTTTTAATATGGCAAGTGAATTGTAGTTATGTCTTGTCAAAATCTACTGTAGGATTTACTCATAAAATCTTTTTGGACACCCATGATGGTGTTAATGGGAAATGTTAGACAGAAATGACAGAATAAACATACGGCACATCACTTTGAGCATATGACAAGTAATCCACCAGGACATCCAAGCCTTGGTTTTCCTCATTCAGAAACTCCTGAGCCCACCTATAGAGTACAAAAGGAATATCATGATCTGTATCTATGGAGATTTTCCATTATTCAGGTCTTTCAGGTTTATTCAGGAGTAGCAGTGAAGTCTATCTTTGCACTGCATAAGAAAATAAAGCTGCCACTAACCCAATGTGATTGGTTCTCAGCGAGATCTCCAGCTCTCTCAGGACTTGAGTTGACTCCTGCACACGTTTCTTGAACTGTGGAGAAGGAATCACAGAGATAAAATGACTCACTGACAAATACTCCTTCACTTCTCATCGAGACTCTGAATAGAGTTTTCATTTGGGCTTTTTGGGCACGTGGGTGTCAGCACTGATATGGGTAAAAGAGAAATGAGAGTGTATGGAGGTGGTGAGGGAAAGAACAGAAAGAGAGTGATGGTACTGACCCTGCGGACCACTCCACCATGGTCCTGGTAGAAGCTCTTGATTTTAGTCAGATAAGCCGAGGGAGGGTTTTTCACCTGAAAACGCTCCTAATAGACATCAAGAGAAAGAGAAACAATAAATGGACTGGTTTCCAGCTGTGATGAAGATATTTAAATGCTTTTTGATGCAATGGAATAATAGACAGCTTGAATAATAGCATTCAAATATTTGGGGTTAGTAAGACTTTTTAATGTTTTTAAAAGAAGTCTCTTATGCCCATAATTACTTATTTGATCAAAAATACAGTAAAACAGTAATATTGTGAAATATTATTGCAATTTAACATAAAAGTTACATTTTATTTGAATGTATTATTTTAGAATGTAATTTATTCCAGTAACGCAAAGCTGAATTTTTCAGCATCATTACTCCATCAAATGAGTACGTCACATCTCACATGATCCTTCAGAAATCGATCTAATATATGTACTGATTTGATGCTCAAGAAACATTTTTTGAAAACGGTTGTGCTGCTTAAAATTTTTGTGGAGACCAAGACACGTTTTTCGATTAATATATAGTTCAAAAGAACCGCATTTATTTGAAATTTTGAAATGTATTTACTGACGCTTTTAAACAATTCAATGCACCTCTGCCACATAAAAGCATTAATTTCTTACAAAATAAATAAATCAATAAAACTTCTTACTGACCCCAAACTTTTAAACTGTACTGTACACCCATCTCTGATACTTATTGATTTTTCTTCGGTCGTATTAATACATATTTCCAACTGAAGGTGGTATATAGCCTACAATATTTTAGTGCATTCATTGCTATAACAACCTGTGCTCTCTGCATGCACAGCTACAAAACTTGCATCCCACAGTTGTCATGGAGACACAAATATTAACACCGGAAGTGCGTAGACAGTTTCACCACCGTATGAGTCTGACCTCATACCGCTGCTCTTATTTTCCCCTTGAGGCCTTTTTCTCCTGTTGAGATGTCTGCTCACTATCAGCCTTTACATCATCTCCTTTAACCGCACACTTGCATCATTTTATTTACTGTCATTAAAAGGTTCAACAAAAACATATCCGAACTTAAGAATACACTTCCTTTGCAAAACCTACCATTGTGTCTTTGTAAGCCTACTTAAATTAACACAATTCTACATAAAGAGTCTACCACGGTTGATTTTTCCTTCTTAAAGGCTATGCATTTTCTGAAACCGATCACTACGAACGCCTCAACCTGTATTTTAATTATATTGTCACAACATAGAACAAGAAAAACAGGTCAGATCATTAAATTTGAAGCATTTTTTAATAAACCCTAGAGACATTTGAAAAACTAACATTTTCTCCTGATGTATGTATGATTGGAGTGATTAATTAAATGCTGTTTTTACTTTTAATCTTTCAGGCTCTTATATAAATTGGTTACAGTTGCTTGAGCCCTGGTTACAGTCCTTATATAACCTGTATAAGTTCGGTTTTTGTATTTGTGTCACAGTGTAAAGATCTCTTTTATGCTTCTGGTGTGTCTAAATGTAGCCTACCAGATAACTTCCTCTCGATGGTCACACCTACACTGCAGACATGAAGTATTAAGACAATACACAGATAAAAACTGCTCAAAAAATGCAATGGCTTACGTATTTCAGTGTGAC
Source organism: Acrossocheilus fasciatus (assembly GCA_036784905.1). Lineage (NCBI taxonomy): Eukaryota > Metazoa > Chordata > Actinopteri > Cypriniformes > Cyprinidae > Acrossocheilus > Acrossocheilus fasciatus. The sequence continues at coordinate 2,482,559 of JAXUIB010000029.1, read as the reverse complement.
TAATTCATTACGTATTTCAATATGAGTAATGTCTCACTCTCTAAATGAGAAGGAAACGGGAGAAACGATCAAGATACTCTCAGTTCTACTTTGCTGCCATTATTTAATGTTGAAGTTGATCGACTCACCTGATCGCAGACCAGCTCCCATTTCTTCTCATTGTCATACTGACTCAGAAGCTTCATCTTGTCAGGAGGCAGATTCATGGAGCCCTGAGAAGAGAAATTAGAGGTTCATCACAGTAACCTGGAGAGCGGGTGAAATCCTTTCTAGAAGAACTGTACAAACATGCTAGCAGACTCATGGACTCAAATGACTGCAGTATCAATGTTAATACATTTATAAGCAAACATATTGCTATTCGTATTGCATATCCGTCACAAAGTACTGGATTACATCCATAATATTAAAAAAGTTTCATTATTGCATGGATATTATATGATTATATGCATATTCATATATATGTAACCCAGAACCAGGCTTAAACTGTTTAAGAAAACGAAGAGAAGTTTGTCAGTGTTATAATACTAATTGGTTTGTGATGTTGATGGCAACATCCGAATCCTGGAGTATAGCATGGGAAAGCCTGAGTGTGGTTTATGAAAGAGACTGCCATTAACGTGTGTATACTGCAGTCTTTCAAATAACATCTGATTTTCCATTTACATCATGAATTTGTAATATTGATAATCATCATTTATATCTGATTCAAGACGTTGGTGGAACAGACATAGAGAAGCAAATGTCTACATTACAAAATGTGCTGTGATGCAACTATTGTTCCTTCTTTAGCCTACTTCAGATTGTTAAAGGCATAGTTCAGGCAAAAATTAAAATCCTGTCTCTGACTATTTTGCTTCATTTCATTTTAAACCTGCATGGCTTTTGTGGAAATTTGAAAAACTGTCACAATAAAAGTCTACTCTTGTTTCTCAGAAGTCGTACAGGTTTGGAATGACACGAGGGTGAGTAAATGATGATGCAATTTTCATTTTTGAGTAAACCATTTTATTATGTACATATTAATTTTCCCTTAAGTTTATCCACTTAAGATCATATGCTGTCAGTCATGAGTCTGGCACAATGTGACTTCCTGAAAACATGGCACTGGGACTAAGTTGCTACATGTCTTGCACTTAAACACATTAAAATGAATCGTTAGCAACATGTTTTGTGCATTCACACCAGATCTTGAATTGCACCTTTCAACCAAATTAAGCGGGTGTGGTCTGTAAAAATATATATATAAAAAAAGGTGTAAAGTTTAGTGTAGAAACGCCTGTGATCTTGGGTGTTTCCTCCTAAAGCACTAAGACGTTTCCGCTCTGAGCAAGGTTTTTTTTTTTTTTTTTAAGGCTGTGTGCATAAAGAGCGAAAGCGCATTTAGAAACACATTGAGCGGTTACTGCAGGAACAGAGAGAGCGGGGTGGGGTGGGGTGGGGGACTAACTGTGGTCTACTGGTTCAAGAGAGTGAATAAAGTGTAGACTAGATTAAATTGATATTATATATAAAGCACAGTTCAGGGCTTATGGCAGTAGTCTGTAATGAGGACAGCACTCTGAAGTGTGACCATATGTAATGCATATATCCATTAGCACACACTAGTAATCTAATCATGATAGTAGAATTTGGGATTGTCCCAAATTCCTTCATACAGTACTTTACAGAATTGTAAAGATGAGTTTAGTCGGTCCAGCTCATCACAGGGCCTGGGGCAGTCTGGTAGTGCCCACCTGTGCATAGATCAATAACGCATTGCTCAACACACAGGGTGGCATATCTAGGAGTATAACCAACTGACAATGTTGTCTTGCAATGAAGCGAAAGACGAAACAAAGGTCAGTCGTCACCGAGAATACAGGACCTCTTTTTATCTTATGACTTCTCTTAAGAACTTGCCTAATTTGTCATCCCGCCACTGCCATTTCCTATACCAAAAGCCCATGTGGAACTAAAGTGACAGTGATCGGATTGTACTGAGTCAGAAGTGTTCTTCCAAATGTTACTTCATTTTGCATTTCAGGTGGACGACTGCAATTGCTTTGAAATGTTCATATTGTATTTGATTTTGTTTTTAGATTATCACTGTCAAGAATCATCAAGAATACAAATTCCTGTGTTTGTTTGTTTGTTTTTTTCTACAGCTAGTATTTATCTTTCTAAAAGGCAAAGACAGAGAATCTAATACTGTTGTAGTTCCTAACACGGCTGTTGTTTTTATCAGAACAGGAAGTATCAAGATTAGCTACTTTTGCTGTGTTGATATATAATGTTTACATGTCTGTGTATAAAGAACTCACCAAAACCACACTGAAGCGTTCTTCGAGCTCTTCCTCAGGAGGCATGGGTAGTTTAGCAGGGGCACATTTCTTTTTGGGTGTGGAGGGAGCAGCGTTTGACCCTCCTGTTGAGCCTTTGGCCTCTGGCCCATCCACCTGCTCCAACCCGCCGGCTGCGTTACCCATCACAACTTTCCTTAGGAATTCCAGGATACTGAACTCTTTCTGGATCAACCCCTGACTATTCCAAAAGGCCGAACTCTGGAGAAACCCAGACAAATCTCTCTGCGAACCACAGGTAAAAATCCACGAAGGTTTCTAGTCACTCAGATCCAGTGTAGGTGGAAGCACATGGAGTCTCTTAGGACATGCTGTCAAACAGTATGGATACCTTTCAAACCAAAAACAGTGTCCAGGATGTTGCAAGTGATTGTGAAGAAGCTGTCAATGAGGATGCAAACTTAAAATCAAACTCACAATCAGAAAATTCCTCCGATTTCAAAATGGAGGGTACAAAGAACTTTCACCTTTGCTCGGTCAAAAAAAGGAAGAAGAAAAGCCTCTGTTTATGCTTTCACAATAAAGACAATAGAGGTCCTTTAAAAGTTCAGCTCTTCAGCCTCTCAGTGTGGCTGAGTGTGTTGATTACCAGCGTAACAGGCCTTTTCTCCAGTTGTCTGCCTCTCATGTGAGTGCTTCAGATGTTGGAGCATCTTCCGTTATGTCCACCCCCTCGGATCAAGCCTGCAGAAGTTTCTTCCAGAAGAAAATACAGATGTTGGCAAATTTACATGAAGGCACCTGGCCGAGCACACTGGTGTTTCTTACAGAAATGAGAGAGAAGCAGTTGTGACAGCAGGAGGAAACCACAGAAAAAGCAGAAGCATCAGCGCTTCCTGTATACCTCGCACTAGAGAGAGAGAGAGAGAGAGAGAACACTGGGTGTGTCAGTTTAAGTTCTGTTTGTATTTAAAAAATATGATGATCTAAAACATATCACACCACTCATGTGCATATTATGTACTGTATGTATGTTACGACACTGATGCTGTTGATCAGGGCTTGTTGTCACAAGGCTACTTGTTTTCTCATTTTTTCCAATTGTCCTAATATCATAATATTTTTAATTTTTTTTGTAATGGCCTAAAGCAGGGTTCCTCAATTAGTTTTCGCCGAGGGACAAATTCTGCCAACAATACCAAGTCAAGGGTCACTGACCTATATGGCTATATAATTATTATTATTATTATTATTATTATTATTATTATTATTAAAATGATTATATTATTGTTGCTTTTGTTAAAAAATAGTCACAAGATGGTCACAAGATAAATATTCAGATATTTTCCCCCAGTAATCTATTTTTTTCATTTAGATACAGAAGAACTTTGTCTGTTGATTATTAAAAACAAATGAACAAACTAAAAATCTGGATCTCCATGTCTGCCATTCAAATCAACTGTTCCTGCCCATCTCCAGACTGGATCTCTTCTCTCCACTTTCCCTAATTGCAGATTCAATTGTTAGATCTGTCAGCATTAATATTTTTACTTATATTTTTTTTGTTTAGATTTTATTTAATTTGGTGGGGGGGGATCAAACTGTACCTTTTCCATGTAATTTTTGTCCTAAGCACCCGCGACAGCGTCACGTGACAATAAGCGACACGGATTTCTATTTTAGAAATATTTTTAATTTTCTGCGACGTCGCGGCAGGAACAACATACAAAATATGACAGTGATAATCCCAGGTAATGATTATGTGCTTTATTCAATGTTAAAAGTGTCTAATGTGAGTTTGAATATTATTTGCGTGAGGTTTATATAGTGAAAGCAACAATAGATATTTTACCTCAGATCTTGAAAATAAATTAAAGCAAACTTACGTTAAAACTGTGAACTCACCGCGAACCAACATCCATAAAGTGTTCAGTCCATTCACATTTGAATCATCTATTTTCCGTGTCCACTTTTCTTTACTTCACACTTGCCATGTTTTTGCTGTCACATCTGCAATGCGTCCGGTGTAGACACGATGTAAGTTAATGTCGCTTTCTGGTGCTGCCCCTGCTGGAAAAACCAGCACAGACCAGCATAGCTGGTCATACCAGCAAGACCAGCATATGTTGTGTTTTGGTGCTGGTATGCTGGTGACCAGCATGGGATGCTGGTGGGATGCTGGTGACCAGCATGGGATGCTGGTGGTATGCTGATATGCTGGTGACCAGCATGGGATGCTGGTGACCAGCATGGGATGCTGATGGTATGCTGGTGACTAGCATGGGATGCTGGTGGTATCCCAGATAGCCAAAATGATCCGGCCAAAAAAAAATTAATTAAATTAAATAAATTACACACACACACACTTGAATTTTCATGCAACATTATTTGAAATTAGCGCAGGCCGCCTATTGAGAAACCCTGGCCTAAAGCATTTATGTCTCAGTTGATTTCAACATTTACTAATACATAAATAAAATCAAAAAGTGTCTGTCTTCGTATTATTTAATGGACCAGAGCTAACAAGAACAGTTGTGTTTTCACTTGTGTTAACCAATAAATTTATTGATGAATACTATAACAAATATATTGCAGATTGATAGTTAATGTTAGTTAATGCATTAACTACCGTTAGCTAATGGGACCTTGCTGTAAAGTGTTTCCGTTGTAATCTTTGTTGGGTAAACAACTAAACACAATAAAACCACACTGGCATTTTTTTTTTTTTACACAGATTATCACATTTGTTTAGCTAATTTTGTATATTACTGATTTATTTAATTTTTTATTCATTGCATTTTAATTGATTAAATGTTTATCACTGGTTTAATTTATTACTTACTGTTGTGTTCTGCTGGTTATAAATATATTACTATTATTAAAAAAAAAAAAAAATCCTATAATACGCTATTTAATGGAAAGAATTATTTTATTTTATTTATTTATTCCCCTCCGGCAATAACAGCATAAATGTTCAATAGCTTTTCCAAAGCCAAGACTTTAAGATTTATATGGAAATTACATGCAAAGATAGATAGATAGATAGATAGATAGATAGATAGATAGATAGATAGATAGATAGATAGATAGATAGATAGATAGATAGATAGATAGATAGATAGATAGATAGATAGATAGATAGATAGATAGATAGATAGATAGGGCCTACTCCCCTATGTACTATGTGCTTTAACTCTCAGTTTGATGTATGACAAACTCTTAGAGCTCCACCATGTGGAATACATGACCACACACTGATGTTTATCTTTACTCATATAGATGATCAATGTAAGGTATATGTGAATAGGCTAATATAATACATAGACGATGCAATGAGTAAAAAAAAAAAAAAAAAAAGAAATGGATGAACGAATCAGAATTGTAGTACTTGACGGACTCAGGTGGACTCCGACAGACTTTTTTCAGAAATTTTCCAGAGTACAGACGAATCCATGTCATGTGTGTAATATAAAAACATTAATTAAAAAAAAAAAAGTAAAAACATAAAATTAATTTGAAAAGACATTAATAAACATCTCCCACTTAAACTCAATTGATTAAAAACTAGAACTCGACACTGCACTTGGATGCAATACTGGAATGAATAGATAAACATACAGGTGCATCTCAATAAATTAGAATGTCCTGGAAAAGTTCTTTTATTTCAGTAATTCAACTCAAATTGTGAAACTTGTGTATTAAATAAATTTAATGCACACAGATTGAAGTAGTTTAAGTCTTTGGTTCTTTTAATTGTGATGATTTTGGCTCACATTTAACAAAAACCCACCAATTCACTATCTCAACAAATTAGAATATGGTGACATGCCAATCAGCTAATCAACTCAAAACACCTGCAAAGGTTTCCTGAGCCTTTCCTGAGTCTCTCAGTTTGGTTCACTAGGCTACACAATCATGGGGAAGACTGCTGACCTGACAGTTGTCCAGAAGACAATCATTGACACCGTTCACAAGGAGGGTAAGCTACAAACATTCATTGCCAAAGAAGCTGGCTGTTCACAGAGTGCTGTATCCAAGCATGTTAGCAGAAAGTTGAGTGGAAGGAAAAAGTGTGGAAGAAAACGATGCACAACCAACCGAGAGAACCACAGCCTTATGAGGATTGTCAAGCAAAATCGATTCAAGAATTTGGGTGAACTTCACAAGGAATGGACTGAGGCTGGGGTCAAGGCATCAAGAGCCACCACACACAGACGTGTCAAGGAATTTGGCTACAGTTGTCGTATTCCTCTTGTTAAGTCACTCCTGAACCACAGACAACGTCAGAGGCGTCTTACCTGGGCTAAGGAGAAGAACTGGACTGTTGCCCAGTGGTCCAAAGTACTCTTTTCAGATGAGAGCAAGTTTTACATTTACATTTACATTTAGCCATTTTGCAGACGCTTTTATCCAAAGCGACTTACAATTGGGGATACAAAAAGCGATTCATCTTGAGGAGGCGATCCGACAAACGAAGTGCTTGTAACACCAAGTCTCAGGCGTTGTTTAAATAAGTACAAGCTAGCAGGGGAAGGAATAAATAAGGAGAAAGTTTTTTTTTTTTTTTTTTTTTTTTTTTTTTTTTTTTTTATGTGTGGGGTATAGTCAAGTAGTGTCGAAAGAGATGAGTTTTCAGCTGTTGCTTGAAGATTGACAAGGATCCGGCACTCCAAATGTGGGTGGGAAGATCATTCCACCAGCTAGGAATGGTGAACGAGAATGTTCTGGAGAGAGATTTTGAGCCTCTTTGTGATGGTACCACGAGACGTCGCTCACTAGCAGATCTCAGACTTCTGGAGGGGATGTAGATTCTTAGTAGTGAGTGCATGTAGGCGGGTGCTGAGCTTGTGGTTGTTCTATAAGCAAGCATCAGTGTCTTGAACTTGATGCGGGCTGCGATTGGTAGCCAATGCAATGAGATGAAGAGAGGTGTGACATGGGCTCTTTTGGGTTCCTTAAAGACCAGTCGTGCCGCTGCATTCTGAATCATTTGTAGAGGTTTGAATGTGTTTGATGGAAGTCCAGCCAGAAGAGCATTGCAGTAGTCCAGCTTAGAAATGACAAGGGCCTGGACGAGAAGTTGTGCAGCACGCTCCGTCAGAAAGGGCCTGATCTTTCTGATGTTGTGTAGTGCAAACCTGCAAGCTCGAGCAGTCTTTGCAATGTGGTCTTTGAAGGTCAGCTGGTCATCAAAGATTACACCAAGATTTCTGACCGAGGTTGATGGGGTAATAGTTGATGAACCTAACTGGATCGTGATGTCATGCTGTAGAGTTGGAGCGGCGGGAAGGACAAGAAGCTCAGACTTTGCCAGGTTGAGCTGAAGGTGATGTTCTTTCATCCATGCCGAAATGTCCGCCAGGCAACCTGAGATCCTTGCAGCTACCGTTGGATCATCTGGTTGAAAGGAGAGATAAAGTTGTGTGTCATCAGCATAGCAGTGGTAGGAGAATCCATGTGCCTGTATGATTGAACCCAGCGATGTAGTGTATGTGGAGAAGAGGAGGGGTCCAAGAACCGATCCCTGAGGAACCCCAGTGACCAGTGTATGTGCTTTGGATACCTCCCCTCCCCAGGCCACCCTGAAAGACCTACCAGTGAGATAGGATTCAAACCAGCGAAGTGGAATTCCAGTGATGCCCAGTGATGAGAGGGTGGAGAGGAGTATCTGATGATTGACAGTGTCAAACGCGGCAGATAGGTCCAGCAGAATGAGGACTGATGATTTGGAGTCAGCTTTCGCAGTTCGCAGGGCTTCAGTGACAGAGAGAAGGGCAGTCTCAGTTGAATGTCCACTCCTGAAACCTGACTGTTTAGAGTCCAGTTTGTTGTTCTGCGAAAGGAACAATGAGACCTGGTTGAAGACAACACGTTCAAGTGTTTTCGCTATGAATGGAAGGAGAGAAACAGGTCTATAGTTTTCTATCAGAGAAGTGTTTAGTGTGGGTCCTCTGTATTTCATTTGTATTTCAAGTTTTGTATTTCATTTGGAAACCAAGGTCCTAGAGTCTGGAGGAAGGGTGGAGAAGCTCATAGCCCAAGCTGCTTGAAGTCCAGTGTTAAGTTTCCACAGTCTGTGATGATTTGGGGTGCAGTGTCATCTGCTGGTGTTGGTCCATTGTGTTTTTTGAAAACCAAAGTCACTGCACCCGTTTACCAAGAAATTTTGGAGCACTTCACGCTTCCTTCTGCTGACCAGCTTTTTAAAGATGCTGATTTCCAGCAGGATTTGGCACCTGCCCACACTGCCAAAAACTCACCAGACCTGAACCCCATTGAGAATCTATATAATCTATTGTCAAGAGGAAAATGAGAAACGAGACCAAAAAATGCAGATGAGCTGAAGGCCACTGTCAAAGAAACCTGGGCTTCCATACCACCTCAGCAGTGCCACAAACTGATCACCTCCATGCCACGCCTAATTGAGGCAGTAATTAAAGCAAAAGGAGCCCCTACCAAGTATTGAGTACATATACAGTAAATGAACATACTTTCCAGAGGGCCAACAATTCACTAAAAATGTTTTTTTTTTTTCTTATGAAGTATTCTAATTTGTTGAGATCGTGAATTGAAAGACTTAAAGGAACACTCCACTTTTTTTGGAAATAGGCTCATTCTCCAACTCCCCCAGAGTTAATAAGTTGAGTTTTACCGTTTTTGAATCCATTCAGCCGTTCTCCGGGTCTGGCGATAGCACTTTTAGCATAGCTTAGCATAAATCATTGAATCCGATTAGACCAGTAGCATCGCGTTCAAAAATGACCAAAGAGTTTCGATAGTTTTCCTATTTAAAACTTGACTCTTCTGTAGTTATATCGTGTACTAAGACCGGTGGAAAATGAAAAGTTGTGATTTTCTAGGCCGATATGATTAGGAACTATACTCTCATTCCGGTGTAATAATCAAGGAACTTTGCTGCGGCAGCAGGCGCAGTGATATTACGCAGCGCCTGAAAGTAGTCCCCAGCTATATTATAACTAGTTACCTAGCTGGGGACTACTTTCAGGCGCTGCGTAATATCACTGCGCCTGCTGCAGCCATGTTACGGCAGCAAAGTTCCTTGATTATTACGCCGGAATGAGAGTATAGTTCCTAGCCAAATCGGACAAGAAAATCGCAACTTTTCATTTTCCGCCGGTCTTAGTACACGATATAACTACAGAAGAGTCAAGTTTTAAATAGGAAAACTATCGAAACTCTTTGGTCATTTTTGAACGCGATGCTACTGGTCTAATCGGATTCAATGATCTATGCTAAGCTATGCTAAAAGTGCTATCGCCAGATCCAGAGATCAGCTGAATGGATTCAAAAACGGTAAAACTCAACTTATTAACTCTGGGGGAGTTGGAGAATGAGCCTATTTCCAAAAAAAAGTGGAGTGTTCCTTTAAACTACTTCAGTCTGTGTGCATTGAATTTATTTAATACACGAGTTTCACAATTTGAGTTGAATTACTGAAATGAACTTTTCCACGATTTATTGAGATGCACCTGTATGAATGAACTAGAGTTCATCGGAAGTCATAGTCGTCGGTAGTCAGGAGAAGGAGGCAGGACAGAGTGGAGGATGAGTCTCTAGAGGTCAGAGCAGATAATGGCCGATAGGGGGCGCAGCTCGTAACATCCAGTCATTGTTTATTTCAAAATGACTGAAAACAGCGCGTCACCAGAGGATCCCTGGCTCAAAGTAAGGAAAAATATTCAGATTAAAACTGTTTTTGATTTTAAACAGCCATATCCTCCCAAATCGCCCTCGTGAAGTGTGTTTCTGTTTATCTGTGTAGGTCTGCAGCGGTTGGTTTCACTCTCTAGCTCAGCTGGCTAACGTTAGTCGTAAAGTTCAGCAAGTCAAAAGAACAATTACCCCGCTCCACACATTATCGTGGTCTGAAAATGCAGTGTATTTAGCGGTGATTTAGACAACAGATCACTACAGAAACGCGGCCGAAAGCGGTTCTGTGACTATTCATGTTGTAAACGTTAGAATGGAAGCTATAACAGATGTGTAAGAGTTGAATCCGCTAAGCTAACCTGCGTGTTCGCTACATTGACTCTTTATGGCTGTGTGTTTCGAAACGTATTAAAATTGTTACTAAATAGAATTTTTGGGCTTCGAAGGCGCGTTCGAACGAACGAATCGACTCCCCTGAGAACGGGATTCGATTCAAGTGACAGATCATGTCCCAAAATACTGTCAAGACAGCAAACTAAAGCTCACTAGTTCTCTTTGTTCGTGCTTTCACTGTATTTATGCTGCTGTTCCAGTGCATTATAACTTCCTGACAAATTTATATGCAACGAATAAAATAATAAAATACGCCCTCAATTGCACTGACTGTAATGGCAGCTTGACAATACGACAGAGACTGCTCAATCGGAGAGTTTGGAGACACATTATGCATGTATATTAAATGCCACCCTTTAAAGGAGTTATTTAGGACACTTCACAGTGGGGAGTTGATAAGTGTCCTAGATAAAGGTAAGGCAGGACAGGTCAGGCTCTGTTTGCATATGTGATCATCAGTTGGCTGGTCTCTGAATATTTAGTCTGGCTGGCTTTGAGTTGTTCTTCTGTTTGTCTTTTTATATCATCCGTCTCACCATGTCTCAGCAGACGGACGGCGCCTTCAGCGACAACGGCTTCGATCACAGTGAGCAACAGAGCTATATTACTTTATAAGTCTCAACTAATGTGTTTTTTTCTTCTCCAGCTTATATACCAAGATTAAGGTTAGACATGCAGCTATTAAAATATAATTAACTCATAGGCTGGAATTGACTAACTGAAACTACTTTGTGCTGTCAAATGTTTAAGTAACCAAAAATTAACACTACTGTATATATTTATACTTGTATGAATTTCTATATCATTAGGTTTCTTTGCCGAGACTGCTCGCAAAGGAAGTTTGGTGTCAAGAGCAAACAGCATTGGATCCACAAGTGCCTCTTCAGTACCAAACACAGGTAATGATACCTCAATCATCTAATATCAAACATGGCCATTATTTTATAACCTTTGCTCTAAAATGGTCATCGTTTCACTGTCATGAAATACTAAAATCACCCATCTATTTTCTAAAATGCATGTTAGATCTAATTTTGAACAATTAAATCCATGCATACATACTGTATGCCAGACTCTTCTCTGCTCCCTCTGATGCAAAAAGAACCAAGTTCATGGCCTATATTGTTTTCTTTATCTATTATGTTACAATCAGCTGTGCGATATAAAAGAAAACATATGTTGAATATTGCAACTTTAAAGACAGACTGACATCAAGATGCAGTCTGCTACAACATACTTTCTTCCCTTTGGTTTAGACGATGAAGACAGTGATAACAGACATGAGACACCCTATAAGGAGTCGTATAAAGACCGGAGAAGACAGGCGCACACACAGGCAGAGCAGAAACGCAGAGATGCCATCAAGGTAAGAGTGAGAAGAGCAATTTGGTTTTGGGAAAACAAAGACAAAAGAAAATGTAGTAGCTTACATAAGCACAAGGGAACATAAGTACTTGGAAGTGACAGCAAAAATCGATAATAAAAGTGCAGTAATTACTTGACTTGATTACATTCAGCTTGAATTTCTTCAAAACATTCCATTTTTCATATTACATTAGGTAATGGTGGTCTTTTGGGTGTTACCTTGTGGTTCAGTTGCTTTTCTGACAGCAGCTGTACTCTGTGACTGTCAGTTCAGGGCAGCAGCATTGCAGTTCTGTCTGATGCAATGAAATGGAACAGTGTCATGATATGTTTAACTTCACACGCTGTCTTGAAAATATAGTGCAAGATGAGATGCAACTGCCAAAGATGCCTGTCTTTGGATCGATTTAACTTTCATTTAGCACTAGTTTAAGAGTCTAAATCTGGGTGGGTGGGCATTTTTGCTAAATAGAAATACTGATTTTGTAAGCATAGGTCTGTAAGAATATTACTTTATTCCCTGATAAAAAAAATTTCTTAAGGCTCCAGGAGCTGTGCTTGTTTGTAGGGCTGCTCAATTTGGCCAAACACTGTGTGATTATATAGAAATATGGCAATAATAATAATCCATCAAGCTTTCATTTTGTTGGAAAAATTATGCAGGGACCTTTTAAATCTTCTCTTCTGCTGATAACAGCTGGTTTGTGCTTTTTATTACAAATTTGGGAAGATGATCAGCGCATGTTGTGTTCCCAAATACACGGTACAAGCAACCCAAAACATGCAGAGATGAGTTTATGTGGAGAAGAATTTACTGTGAACAGAGCCGTTTTGAGATCTTAAACACTGGATTGTGAGCTGCTCGTGTGTAAAAGAACACTGCGTTGTACTTCTGTCACTCAAATGTGTCTGTATGGATCTCTGTCCCACAGAAAGGCTATGATGACCTGCAGTCTATAGTGCCTACATGCCAGCAGCAGTCTGACTTTGCCATGGCCACACAGAAGATAAGTAAAGCTACAGTCCTGCAGAAGAGTGAGAACCTTCATTATATTTCCTCGTCACATGTCTTTCACTCTGGAATGGAAAAGCTCATCAGATTGTGTGTGTGCGCGTGTGTGTGTTTGCAGCAATCGACTACATTCAGTTTCTCCACAAAGAAAAGAAGAAGCAGGAAGAGGATGTTTCCACACTTAGGAAGGAGGTGATGGCGCTGAAAATTATGAAAACGTGAGTGGGGGGTTATTTACAGGGGGCCGGGACATTTTTCACTGCTTAAGCAGACAAATGTAGTTCCACTTATTCTCACGCAGGGTTGTTTTCGGCTTTATCTGAAACTGTCACTCTTCTGCCAAGAAAGATAACACCCTCAAGACCTATAAAAGGGAGGGAGGAAGAAAAGTCTCAGATACTAATGTTTTTCCAATGTTGTTTCAGGAACTATGAGCACATTGTGAAGGCCCATCAGAATAACCCTCAGCAGGGCAGCGAGCAGGTTTCAGATCAGGTGAAGTTCAGTGTGTTTCAGAGCATCATGGACTCTCTGTTCCAGTCCTTCAGTGCCTCAGTGTCGGTCAACAGCTTTCAGGAGCTCTCTGCCTGCGTCTTCAGCTGGATCGAGGAACACTGCAAGCCCCAGGTATAGCACATACACGTGCTCGCACGTTTAAAGGGATAGTTCATCCAAAAATGAAAATTGTCATCATTTGCTCACTCTCATGTCATTTCAAACCTGTTTGAGTTTTTTTTCTTATGTTGAACATAAAAGAAGATGTTATGAACAATGCAGGTAATCAAACAATTGATGGTCCCCATTGACTTCCATAGTATTTCAATGGGAACGAACAACTGTTTGGTTCTTCAACATTTTTTCAAAATATCTTCTTTTGTGTTCAACTTAAGAAAGAAACTTATACATGTTTGGAACGACATGAAAGTAAGTAAATGATGACAACATTTTCATTTTTAGGTGAACTATTCCTTTAAGGCTTGTTAATTGCTGAATTATGACATGAACAACGAGTTGCAGTTCTCAGCTTCTTTTAACGTAAAGGTCCACAACAATACTTAAAGGCCCCATGAGTTTTCCACTTGTTTGTGATTTACTGGATAAGGATTTTTAAAAATAGTTTTTAATCAGTTTCTACCTGATAAAATATTGTAGAGTTTGAAAACTAGAAAATAATGTATATTCATTAAATATTAAAAAAATATTTAATTAACTTAACTTTTTCAAGTCTAGAAATCACATTTAAAATTAGGCTATCTAGGTTTTTCCAGACCATGGGAACCCTGGCTTTTCAAAGAAAAAACAGTTAAGGAGGTAATTAAAAGAGAAGTTTTTGTCTAAATTTAAATCATTACCGTCATTTTGCAAGTTTGAAGTTTGCTAAGTGAGCTGGGGCCTGTTTCATAAAACAAGTTTACCAAATAAGCCAGGTTTATTTCATTTAGCCTGACTTATTGTCAGTTGATTTAGTTCAAAATAAGTCAGACTAACTGAAATAAGTCTGGCTTTTTTTGTAACCCTGTTTTATGAAACTGGCCCCTGGTTGAGAATTACTGTTTCAGAGAACATTTACACTTTTTGTTTTAATCACATAGTTAACTGCTATTTTTCTTAACAGGAAAAATGCATGAAACGATCAAGTATAAATGCCCCTCGCCAAAAACACAAAGTATGTGCTCATACCAACCAGACAAAGCAACCTGGAAATGCATTAAACACGCAAAATGTGCCATAAAAACATTAATAACACTACTCAAATCAATGTAGACAACCTGATCACTACACAAGCAACAAGAAGCTTCAGCTTTTCAGTCAATCACCTACACAGTCTTAGATAAATGCTGGAAACTCACAGACTGACCATGTTTTTCTGTATTGTTGACAGACGCTGAGGGAGTTTGTAGTGACCGTGCTGCAGCAAATGAATGGTCAGCTGTACTGAAGCTGTCAATCTGTATGTTTGTCTGTCTCTCAGGCTAATATCTCATTCAAGAACAGTCTCTCTTTCACACACACACACTCACACACACACACACACACACACACACACTATGCAGCAGGGTATCAGCACACTAATGGACTGGGGTGCGTTCAAGAACTCTAAAGAGATGAAGTAGCGCTCATTTATTCCAATCAGTCATTTTATTACTAATAATTTGGAAAGTGATAATCTGATCCAAGATGTTTGCGATTTGCATATTGTTTCCTCAAACACCTTCAGCTGGTTTAGAAATGAAAGAATGCGTAAGTTCTGTTTAGTCGATGTTGTCGAACACACCTCAGTCCTGAAGTATAATAATTTATTTTTGTTTAGTCTAAAACCAGAAGAGTTTCATCAGTATTCATATTTTCAAAAGTTTGCAGTTGTGATGCTAAGATAAAATAGCATCCTGACAACCACAAATATGAGGAATACTCAGCTGTCAGACAACTTCACACCCCGTATACTGACGTGGGAGATATGTCTCAATTTACTGCATTTTAAACCAGACAGCTGCCTTTGAATGATTAAGCTTGGTGTGTTGCATTCAGTTATCATCTTTACCTCATGTTCAAATCATTTTCCAAAGCACAACTACATTTTCACCTTTGCAAACAGCCTAGTGCTAGAAAGGGGAGCCGAGAGGTCTGGTTACACTGTGATGTATCACTGTCAGTTGGTTTTTACGTCCAAAAACAGCTGTCTGGCATGCTTTAATATAAAGTTAGGCAATGCTGAGCCATCTTAGTTCCTCTTTGTCCTTGGGATGCTGTGACCAAAGATTGCAGTGTCTATGCACAAATAATGGAAGATAAACCTCTTTTTTTGTCATGTTATGTCAGTTTTAGTTCAGCTTTGTGTAACGCAATAATGTTTTATTCTACATTTTATGTAAATGATTTAAGCTCTTGTGATCAGTATGTTTTGTGCTGCATAAGCTATCAATGAAGACACAGTCGCATCCGTGCGTGGTAGCAGGTTCACATGGTGTGACCGCCCAATTCTATTTATATTTTTAATGAATGTTAATTAAGGCATAATGAAAATTAGAATCGAAGTGTACTCAGGACACAGATTTTTAGGTATTGAGATCTTTTTTTAAATAGCAGATGATAGTACAATCAACTGTTTGACCTGTGCTGGAATAAGGGACGTCTTTACAAGTTAAGCCATACAGTGGAGCGAATGCCAGCTCACAGAAACGAGGCTACGTTGTGCTGAACTACTATACTAGACTCTGTGCTTCTGCATTTCTGACTTCAACGGAAGAATCTGGTGGAAATATTTTTGTATCAGTATAATTTTTTTAATTGAAAAATAAACAATGTTCAAACTTATTTACAACTTGTTTGTTCTTTCTTTCTTTCTCAACAGAACTTTTATAAATAGGATTGGTTTTTAACAAAACAGTTCTCTCAGTGTCCTAGAATCCTCTGCATTACTTTCCAACCTTTCCAAAGGTCTGGTGTCCCAGCAACGATGTTGGCGGCATCTGAATTTAATCAGTGAGTCCTCCATCAGATACTGGGCATTGTCACTTTATGGTCCTCATCTGTTTCAATCCCAGCCTCCTCCTGATTTCAAACACAAGATGTAGAGGAAAGAAAGTTTTTCATTTGCCAGTATAAAAATACACATGATACTCTAAGGCAGGGTTTCCCAAATCAATGGCTGTGAACCCCTAGGGGTTTGTGAGGGAACTGTGGGGGGTTTTAAGTTGATGAAAAGCTAATAATTAAAGAAATAGTTCGCTCAAAAATGAAAATTCTGTCATTAATTACTCAACTTCATGTCGTTCCAAACCCTTCGTTAATCTTCAGAACACAAATTAAGATATTTTTGATGAATTCCGAGAGCTTTCTGACCCTCCAATAGACAGCAATGGAACTGAAATGTTCCCAGGCCCAAAAATGTAGTAAGGACATTGTTAAAATATCGGTGGTTCAACCTTAATTTTACAAAGCTACGAGAATATTTTTTTGTGCGCAAAGAAAACTAAAATAACTTCATGCACTTGCATGTGTTGGGGTACGGTCAATAATGGCGGCCAACAGGGCTGCGGAAGAGAAGAGTTGTTGAATAAAGTCTTTTTTTTTTCTCTCTTTGCGCACAAAAACATTCTCATTGCTTCATAAAATTCTGGTTGAGCCACTGATCTTACATAGAGTATTTTCATGGACTGCAGTGTTTCCCATACATTGATTTATTTGTGGCAGGCAGCTACAATATCCACATCGACCGCCACAAATACCCACCGCTGCCCCTGCCATCAGCTCCCACGTCTCTCACACGAGCGCGACTTTAGCACAATATTTAGCAACTTTCAAACCCTTTTAGCGGCTTTTTTTTTTTTTTTTTTTTTTTGCATAAAAAGGTATATACTGACAAACCTAGCGACTTTTTTGAAAAAGCCATAAGCTGTGTCTGAAATCACTCACTCGCTCACTCATTCACTAATCCCTATATAGTGTAAGGCAGTTGAGTGCACTATATTAGAAAGGAGTGAATGAAATGAAGTAAACGGATTCAGACGGTGACGTGTACACTGCGCATGAGACTTGGCTGTTGCAAAAACATCTTAGATGTACTTTTATTACATGTACCTCATTTTAGAAATGAATATTAAAGGGATAGTTCACCCAAAAATGAAAATTCTGTCTTCATTTACTCACCCTCAAGTAGTTCTAAACCTGTATGAATGAACACAAAGGAAGATATTTTGAAGAAAGTTTGTAACCAGGCTGTTTTGGGGCACCACTGACTTCCATAGTAGGAAAGCAAAATACTATGGAAGTCTAAGGTGTCCCAGAACTGCTCTGTTTCCCACATTCTTCAGAATATCTTCCTTTGTGTTCAGCAGAACAAACACATTCATACAGGTTTAGAACTACTTGAGGGTGAATAAATGATGACAGAATTTTCATTTTTGGGTGAACTATCCCTTTAACAGCAATAACACTTAAAATGACTTTCTATTGTAATCAGCTTTGTGGTTTCATTGATGGTATATTATTAATTTGGTCTGTAATATTGTCATAATCATTAAATACTATTAAAATAGTCAACAAAAATAAACTCACATTAGCACGTTAATAATTTGATGTATTTATTGTTTGTAGAATCTTGAAACTCTCTCGAGCAGCGTTTCTGCACTCAAATAATATGACAACGGCCGTAGAGCACCCTCAGGTGACTGTTAATTTGACATCAGAATGAATACACTACCAACGAACATTTTTAAAAATCCACCAAATCATCATCATTTTTGTAAATTAAACGGCATCTCTCATTCACTCGCTCCCGCTCTCTCTAACAGCTGGTCGGTTCTCCACATTGGATTGTGGGAAATAGCAGCTCGCTTCAGCGAGTGTACATCGGTTGTACACTCGAAATGAGAATGCATTGTGGATAAAAAGTAGTGAACGAATGTAGGGAATGAAGTTGTTCACTCAGAATTCGGACAGCACTACAAAATGGCTGACACCTGATATAGTGCACTATATAGTGGATAGGGAGCGGTTTCGGACACAGCTTTAGCTTTCATTCAGTTGGAAGATGTTGCCAGTACTGCCCCTCTCTCGGCGTCTGTTCTGTGCAGCGAGCGGCAGAGAAACAGTGCTTTCAGTTGGCCATACTGCAGCTGACTCGTCAATAAATCATTTACAAATTAGCGTTTCCAAGCACCCATCGCTTACTGACTGTTTGGACTTTTAAATATGAACATAATTTGACTGTTAATATGCTCAGTTTGTTACTCAGACGCAGGCAGTGCGCTGAATGAGACAAAACAGTAATAGAGCCAAAACCACCGCATATAGTCGCTTTTTAGTGTAGATGTTGCGATTATAAATCAGGATTTAAGGAGTATAGTGAGAATGATTCCTGGTTAACAGGTAGTATTAATGGGTCGTGTTTAGTCACTATCTACACTTGTTTTATGTATGACAACAGAAAATATATAAATGTGAACAGCTTTATTGGGCATTCAGTTGTATTGCAGTATTTGACGATTCATAGAGTAGAACAGATTTGAAGTGCCAAAACTTCATAAATATGCAAATTAATGTGTGACGTCACCTGCCGCCACAAGTCTCACAAAATCCTGTGGGAAACACTGGACTGTTTCTGGGCCTTGAACGTGCAAGTTGCGCTGCTGTCTATTGAGGGTCAGAGAGCTCTCGGATTTCATCAAAAATATCTTCATTTGTGTTCCGAAGATGAACAAAGGTCTTATGGGTTTGGAACGACATGAGGATGAGTAAATATTGACAGATTGAATTTTAATTAAAATCTCTTTAATAATATCTAAAGTAAAAAGACTCCGTCTCCGCATGTGCTGCAACCTTAACATGCATTTGGCTTCGCTACTTGAGGTAGGTTCGCTTTATTTACAGTCACAATTTCCAATATTTTGATAGACAGTTGTTTAAAGTTTACAGCATTTCAATAGTATTAGGGTAAAATAAAAGCTAGAGTTCGAACATTAAAAGCGAAACATTTAAGATAAATATTAGTATTATTGCTTGAAGAGTCAAAATTATAATTATTGTCAAATATTCATTTTTATTTGTAATTTACAACAGTAATATATTTCTTCATTTTTGTGATAAGAGTTAAAGATTCACTCTTTTGTCTATTTACTTGCATGCCATGTGACCATTAACTGACATCAGATAATCGTGAACAAGCAAATGTGATTTAACTGAAATATTAACATCAAATCTCAGGGAGTACTTCAAGTAAATTTGTTACTTCTAAGGGGTTTGTCTGTCAAAAAAGTTTGAATGGGAAACCCATTTTAAGGGAATAACTCACCAGAAACTGTTTCTTGCTTTTTGGGTAACCCTCCAAAATAGCTCCAACCATATCGGTAACCTGGCAGGTAAAGAGACATAAATAACTTAAAAGCTGTGTGTGGAGTTTCATGTTATGGTACATAAGACTTACACTATACAGATAATTAGGTATATATTAAGTTATGTAGCATTATCACAGGTATCATTTGTTAGGTCAGTTGACCTTTGGCAGTGATAGTTAAGACCATAATGTGCAAGAGCAGTTTCCATTCATAAATACACCATGGTGCTGGGGACACAAAAATAAATCTGAAATGAATGCACTTTCATAAAGACACGCCTTATGGCTGTATCATTAAAAACCAGCTGACATTTTGTCTCCTGGGCAGAATCTGAAGTTGTGAATAAATGTTTTTATGGATCATTACCATTCTCTTCCTCTTCCTCCACTCCTTCACATAAGTCTCTCTCTCCTTGTAAACCTGAGGGGCAAGAAATACATTTGTCAGCAACATAAACAAGCATAATATCCTGTCGACCGCCCCAGGACATCCACATTATCTGTATAAACTTCACCTAATGAATCAAACATACTGCAGAGATGCTAGAAGGCTTTAGATTAGTATTTTTGCATTGCTTACAAAAATGCTATTTAATGTGCAGGGCTCAACAATAAGAATGGCCCAGGGCCAGTGTGGGAGAGATTCAGGTCAGTGGATGGACTGTCATTTGCACTTACTCAACACTGCATTTTGTGCTCATTAATCATGCACAGAGCTGGTAAACATTAACACTTGGTTTTCTGTCATGTATTGCATGTTGTTATGATTTAGCTCATTTAAATAGGTTACCAATGTAATGTCATGTAACTGTTCAAAGAAATGGTGATCAAAATTGTGAGACAGAGAAAATGTTGTGCACAATATGCCAGTTTTCAACAACAAAAAAATTTAATAGGGGTCATGGGGTTACAATATAGCTGTATAATTCCAGATATTATTGCAGAATTTTTTGTTCAAACATTTGATGAAAAATACAGTAAAGTAATGAAATACTGTTACAATTTAAAATAACTTTTCTATTGGAATATGTTTTGAAATACATTTTATTTCTATTATGACAAAGCTGAATTTTCAGCAAAATTACTCCAGTCTTCAGTGTCATCTGATCCTTCAGAAATCATTCTAATGTGCTGATTTGCTGCACAAGAACCATTTCTTATTATTATCAATGTAAGAAATAGTTGTACTGCTTAATATCAGTCAAAACAAGTCAAAACTGTGATAATTTTTTTCCCCCAGGTGAATATAAAGTTCAAAAGAACAACATTTATTTGATATAGAAATAGTTTGTACTTTAAAAACTGTAAATAAATAAATATTATATATATATTCTGATATGTATTGCCAAAAAATAAATACTATCATTTTTTTGGTGGGTCTGAGGTAAAAATGCTGGCAGGAAAAAAATATGAACCGCTAGTCTGACCTACTGTTGATCCCAAAAAAGATCCTGCCTGCTTAATTTGACAAATGGTGCCAAGGCCAAAAGATCACCAGATATTAAAGAACACAGTGATTTCTAACCTTCTGCTTCTCCTCAGGGGTCACATGGTTTGTAGCTGACTTGATTTTATCCAACCTCTCTCTGTACCCAGAGCACTCGGCCTGCAGCTCCTGGATCTGTGCCTTCATCTCTGCTGTGGTTAATGAGCTGTTCAGCTCCTTCAGTTCTGAGGACAAAAAGATTAACTTTTTTATCAAATACAAACAGTCTGTGCACAAGTTTAAACTACATGTCTTTCCCCAGCAGCACATGTTGAGTGCACACCTGTATCCAGCTGCCTGCAGCTCTGTGAGATGGTCTGTACTTCAGCACTGAGTTCTGCAACACGAGCGTCCATCTTCTTAAGTTCAGCATCACTCACATCCGCAAACTGAGACTGAAGGGTTAGAAAAGACATCTGTTAGGCTGATTACCCAGCACCAGTTCTCTTCATATTAACAGCAAACTGTCTCCATCCTAATCAGACCAACCTGATCTGCAAAGTAGATCTTCTGCTTTCCATAGACTTTCTCTTTAATCTTTCCTTCCTGGGCCAGCTGCTCCATTGCCTTGACCACAGCCTGAG
Source organism: Acrossocheilus fasciatus (assembly GCA_036784905.1). Classification (NCBI taxonomy): domain Eukaryota; kingdom Metazoa; phylum Chordata; class Actinopteri; order Cypriniformes; family Cyprinidae; genus Acrossocheilus; species Acrossocheilus fasciatus. The sequence continues at coordinate 2,460,931 of JAXUIB010000029.1, read as the reverse complement.
AAAATAAAGGCGTTTAACATCCCAAAATCATATCCCATAATACACTCTGTAATATTTAACACAACGGTGGTGAGCACCACAAAGAGCTCTTGTATCATCACATACTCTTTAAGCTACTGGACAGATGCCATTAAAGAAGAACGGGTCAAAAGCGGTAAATCTGAAATGCAATGTTGCTTTTTTACCGTTTTACCCAGACCAGACTGCTTCTGTAGGTTTGTAAAGACATCCTGAGCACTATAGGGTCTGTTTTTCTCATTCAGGTAAGCGAGGATCTGTGCGACACCTGTGTGGGAGACAAAGATGGAAATCTGATGTAGTTTAGCTGATTATTGTATTGTAGCGTCGTGATATAACGCTACCATTTATGAAATCACAACAAAATGAAGGCATATAATGTTCATTAGGGTAAGTAAAAGAAGCATCGCGAACCTGCACTGTCTTTTTTGCTCATTGTGTAGATCTGTCAGCGAGCTGCACTTCTTCCTGTTGTTTACCTCAGTCAGCTTTCGCGCGCCGCCGAGTTGAATTGTGGGAATACCGGTGACGACGACACGCAAGTCATCCTGATGGTTATGAATGAACGTGTGTCATTGTGTATAAAACATTGTGTCGTTATAATGTATAATGTACACATTATGTATAATGTATATAAACTTCTAATGAGTTTATACATTTAAAATTCACAATTAAAATGTCCTTCGCTAATGTTAATAAAATTCGATTTTTTTTTAATTATCGATACTGTTTATAATTTTTCTAAGTGAATTAAAACAACTTGCCAATTTCACGTAAAAAGTTGATTGACTTATTTGTACATTCATGAAATTTGCTGTAGAAGTAGAGCTAGTTAAGAGTAACCATGTTCGCTGTTTATTTTATTTTATTTACTTTTTTTTATATATATAATAAAAAAATCTTACTAAAAGTGTTATTTCTGTTAATAATAGTCATTGTTATTGAAAATTAGACTAGAAAAAAAACATATTTGGTCAAATAGGTCACAAAACAAAATTAAATGTATCTAATAACTAATAGAAGAGAAGAAGAGAAGAAAAAAAATCACACTTTTTACATGGAGAATATATTCATTCATCTCTTTATTGTCTTGCACATCAAAAGTTATCAAAAACCAATTACAGGGAATGGAAGAGGGAAATAGTTCTGTACAGAAATAAAAATCACTGCAGAATCCAGCTACAGAAAGACTCCTGTAAAATGCTCACACAAAGAAAGAAAAGATGAGTGATTCTGTATTTTGCTTTTGCCTCAACATGGTAGACTGCTAACTGATTTCTGTTTAAATCACTAACATCAATACAACATCAATAGATGACGCTGGGGATAATTTTCTTCCAGTATATAAACCACCACTTCATCGTCCCATTTGAATTGCTGGTGATTTTTGTTGAAATTGACCACAAAAAGGTGAATGGCTAAAATGGCCAGAGAATTTTTGCATTTAATAGTAATCACACTGACACACTTACAAACAAAAATCTTGCCATGTTTTTTTTCAAAAGTAGTATTGATAATTCATCAAACCAATGAATCAATATTCATAAAAGAGTATGTCCATATAAATAGTTAAGTATATTATTAATAATAGCATTAACTATAAACATGAAAGTAAAAAGGGGAAAAATAAAAGGCTTTCCAATCTATGAACCTACTATGCATTACACTTCAATGTCACCTTTAACACCTTAAAAAAAAAAAATAATATATATAATAATAATAATAAAAATAAAATCAAACCTTTTTTAACACAGCAATCCAAAAAATTACCAACAGCAATTCAGCAATTAGGGCTCACAACCAAACAAAAACAAAACAGAAAAAAAGAAAAGAGGTTGAATAAAATCACGGAAAAGTGGCAAAATATGAAACACTCCAATAAACAGTACTGCTCTTCTAACCTAACTCCAGTTGGCTGGATAAAGTAAGACTGTTTGAAATGTAATAAACAAACTGGAAGAGCAGGAAGTGACAGACTGTGAATACACATGAGAAAGATAAGATGCTTCCTTATAATTCCTCAACGCTCCATTACCTTAAATTAAAATGAGAAAACCAGTGCTTGGAAAATAGAAAACACTTCACTGATCTCTGGTAACAGAATACCTTTTTATCGCTACAGCAGTTTCCCGGTACATTTCCTACTTTCCAGCGTACACAATAATGAAAGCTTAAAGCCAGCAATGATGGCTCTCATTAGCATTAGGTCAGAAACAGAAACAGTTCACTTGGGAAAAGTGCAGTGAAACAGAAAAGGTTCAGCATCTACTAAAGAAACAGCAAATAAAACAGCAAATTGAACTCATTTAATTCCACCAGCTTCATCATACCACAAGAAAGGAAGTGAGAAAGACATTTTCTCAAACCCTATGTCCTTTAGTACTGTACTGAATGTTGGACTTTGCTCTAAATCTCATATCAGACCAGACCAGATGAGATGAGAGGATGCAGAGATCTACAGTTTTTCTGCTGCTACCTGTATAAAAGTTCCTGCATAAAGTCAGAACGGTTAAAGGTGTGTTTGAAGAGAGGAGGCTGTGTACAAACGGGTGGCAGTTACAGCCGAACATCTTGTTTGAGGTAGAGTCATTACAAACTAAATCAATGTACTGCCATATTATCCAGATGAACAGCACTGCTCAGCTGTTAAACAAGTTGGTATTGTTAGGTTTTGATTTTTTGCAATTTGACCGATGAACAGACAAAGAACAGCCATTTGAAAGACAATATACTGTCATTTTCCCTATTTTTACAACAGAGGTCTTTAACAGTTTAGGAAAGAGCTAATGCCATTTATTAATATGTGGTTTTCAAATAATGCGGGGGGGGAAAAATCCAGCCTGTATGAACTTAAATGTAAATATCATTGTGGAAGAAACATCTTCTTGGCTACTAAATTTTTAAAATCTTGTTGAGAGTAATTAATACTTTTTTATTATATTACTCCTGATTTAAGAAATTTTCATTGCCATCAGATAGACATGATGAAAAAATATGTGCAGTTACCATATAAAGAAATAAACAAATGGGGGGAAAAAACAGGTGCAAACAAGGTGAATTCAAGTAATTTGGGACATTTTCCCCAGTCGTTTCAATGGCAAAAAGCATCCCAATTTACCTGAATTCACCCCTATATGGCAAGATGAGATAACTTGACTGCTGTTTATCACTCAGTGACCTTAAGAAAAGTTCATGTCTCAGAGTCTTAAAGTAATAGGCCACCCAAAAAATAAAATTGAGTCATCATTTGCTCAGCCCTCATGTTGTTCCAAACCCTTAAGACCGAACAGTTTTTGTTGCCATTGACTCCCATTGTGTGGACAAAAACATTTCTCAAAATATCTTCTTGTATGTTCTACAGAAGAAAGAATGTCATACAGGTTTAGATTTTTGGGTGAACTACCACTTTAAAAACATGAGATGAGGCTGCGGCACTGCTACTTCATCAGACTCCTCTGCTCAGCGACGTCTTGACTGTAGATTTCACAGTCTTTCTTACAAGCGACTTCATATCTGTATACATTAAGGGTCTTGACTTTGCATTGATGATGGAATGTCTGATTTGGTCCCATGTGTTATTAGTGAAGACACAAACAATACAGCGATTGATGTGAAAGACCTTTAAGACTTGGATGAAGTAAAAAGATCGGTTGTTTGTTTTGCTGGTTTCTAAGAAGTTAAAGAGATTTTGGATCTTTTTAAATGTTTCTATGATTGTTGTCCTATTGCTTAGCCTACAAAGTAAATCGGAGTCTTTCACACACTCGCACAAACGAATGAGAGAGGACACGGAAGCTCACGGAGCATAAACAGAGAAGATTCAGACTACAAACAAGATTACTTCACAGTGATATCAACTGCAACCAGTGGAGGAAACCTGGCAAGTGAATATAATATTACATTAACAGTGCAAAACAAACACACTCTCTCTCCATCGCGCTCACTCAGATAAATTGAAGCATCTCAGTAGACATTCAAACCAACACTGCAAACTTCTACTCGGATCAAGGTGCGAGGGATACGAGGAGCAGACAAATGGAGGGAGTTTCTGTAAGATGGGCTCACTGTGGCTTCCCCAGCAAGTTGGACAGGAAACTGGATCCCTGGGTTCTGTTTTGGCCCCCCTGCCCCCCTCCAAAAGGATCCAACTGGTTCAGCTCAGACTGATCCAACATCTCAAACTCCTCGCCATCAAAGTCCAGGTCTGTGTCTAACTCGGAGCTCGACTGCTTCCTGTATCCCCTCGGAGCAGCTCCTGCCCGTGGGCCGCTCTCTCTCCGAGGGCCTTGCGGTGGGCGGGGCTGCATGGCTCCTGCGATGGCTGCTTGGATCATGTTGCTGGCGATGACCCCTGCCAGGTTACTAGTGAGGTCAGAGGTAGCATTTAGGGAGCCGAAGGAGATCTCGGGGTCGAGGTCTTCCTGATCAGAGTCCATCTGGGTGTCCAGGTCCAGCAGGGCGGAGGTAGAGCCGCGAGGGCCAGAGAGCGCGGCTGAGTTGAGACTGGGCAGCCCGATGCTGGCATCATCATCGTCCTCCATCAGGGTGGCATCTGGGTTGATGGAGGGGAAGTCTGGAAGCCCACAGGCAAATGATTCTTCTGGATCACTGTGTCTGTCTAGATCTATTAAGTGAATAAATAAAGATTAAGATATTATAGCATGAAAAAAAAAATGATACATTGGTCATCGACATAACTCATTTTTGTCCTATTTATGTTATATTTTGTTCTATTTAATTACTAATAATTGATTATTTGATTTAAAAAAAAAAATATTACACTTTAAAATAACTTTTTTTTTTATTTTAATATATTTTAAAATGTTATTTATTCCTGTGATGCAAAACCTGATTTTCAATATCCATTATTCCATCTTCAGTGTCACATGATTCTTCAGAAATCATTCTAATATGCTGATACATTTCTTATTATCATCAATCTTGAAAATGGCTGTGCTGCTTAAAATTTTTGTTTCAGGATTCTGTTATGAAGAGAAAGTTCAAAAGAACAGGATTATTTGAAAGAGAAAACCTTTATAACATTTTAAATATCTTAACTGTCACTTTTGATCAGTTTAATGCATCCTTGCTAAATAAAAATATTAATTTCTCTACAAAAAAATCTTACTGACCCTAAACTTTTAAACAGTACAGTATCAAAAATAGAATTCATACATACAGTAATTTGATTTCAGAACTGATTTTGATATTTAGTTTTGTTTGATTCATTTTTTTTTTCAATTTACCGACAAAAAAATTACTTTTAACCTTGAAAAATATATATATTAAAAAATAATGATTTTGATTAGATGTGTACACTCACATGTATTCTATGAGTGAGGAAATATTTTATTACTTTTTACTTGGCTGCACCTCATGAGTCATTAAACTGAAGATTTTCTTTAAAATGTTATAAAGGTCTTTCAGTACCGTATGAAACCAATGTGAATACAAAATGCATATTTCTACGAATTTGTTGTGTTTTAAACCAGATTTTTTTTTCTCCCTTTTCTTTACTGTAGACAATCTTGTCATTGACTCACATACAAAGACTGAAAAAAAGAGTCAAAGAGTAAAGACGCCAAGGTGTCTTACCCTCTGAACCCTCTGTGAGGGGTGTTTGACCCCTGGAGAGGTTAAAGGTGCCGTTATCCATGTATGACACCTCAGCATCCGAGTGCTCCGAGTCAGTCAGTGCCAGCTCCTTAGCAACTGCTGCTTCATCAAACTACAGGTGCAGAATATTTAGAGAAGTGTGAGTGTTTTAGAAAAAAAACAACGATCTTCCAGTTTGCTTTTTACTGTCATGAACCCCTACAGATCCCCTAACCTCATGAGTCATGACCATGCAGCTGCTCTAAATCCCTGTGTTATAAATAACCCTGTTTCTGGGCTCACCGTTGGGCAGAACGCAGCCAGTTCTTCTTCGCTGTCACTTGCATCATATGAGGTCCCGCTTCTGATGGGCTTACGAAGAACTGCAAAAACAGAAGGGTAAACATTAGTTTGGTGTATCAAAACTTCTGAAAACTACTAGACAGTAAAAGACAGACAGCTACAAGAGACATCAACTGGTCATGTTCACAAATGCTTATTGTAATATTTAACTGTCAAATACAATCGAGAAACTGTGTCTGTCATAAAGTAATTCAAAGTTTCTGTACAACATTCAGAATTACCTTATGTGTTGATTCATTCTTCAGCTAAAATCATTTTTTGTTAATTTTGTTCTACTGTCAAACAAGCAACTGCACAACACAGCGATGCTATTGTATGCAATAGAGCCTTGTTAGGTTAGATGCCATATGAATATTTTCATGTCAACAAAATATATATCAACAAACATCAAGAAAAGTTTTTTTGCACAGATTTGTAACTAAATTACATGGAGAAGACAGTGGTTTGGAGCTAAAATGGCACTTCCATTTGCTACAGCAAGGCATTTTGCAGACAAACTCCAGTTTTTTCAATCGGAATCCACATAATCATAAATTTTGTTTCAGGGTGAAATATTTCCCCATGCAGATTTTGCATTGTGTTCAAATTTTACATGTAACTTTGCTGGGTTGACCAACAGAGAGCTGCTTAGTTTAAAAGTGACTTCTGTGTTAGCTGTGCATCACTATATTATTAACAATACACAATGGACCTTTATGCCCACAAAATTTTAAACTGCATCTTCAGATACCTGAACAGATATAGTCCTTAAAATACAACTCTAAAAAGGCAGAATTTGTCTTCAGTTTGATGGGACTCACACTGTATAGATCTACAGTGTACTTACACTGGTTGTCTATAGGCTTTAACATCATATATCCTTTGGCACTGAAGTCTAGCCACTGCAGGGCCGGCTCCAGCTTCACACATGCATGCTGCCACAGCCGATAATATAGAGCCAATGGGCACAGCAACACACCCAGCACTGAGGGAGAGAAAGAAAGTAAATATTTTGCAGTTAAGGCACTGGAGAGGATGAGTAAGCCCTGAAGGATTTCTGCTACTCACAAGCCATGTATGACAGCAGCAGTCCAGGAATGTAGCGCCCCACCATGGCCACTGAGGTGAACAGGCCACAAACCAGCATACAAAACTGTAAAACAATGGAGTTTCATGATTTGATAAATGTTTAGCATTAAAACAAAAGTCTTTGTATATTATATCAATAATATAATAATTCAACCTCATAAAGCAGTCATAAAAGCCATAATAATAATAATAATAATAATAATAATAATGAAAGTCCTTCTATGACACAAATGCAAAACAAAATGCATCGTGGTTGGTCACTTTACATGTTGCTCAGCAAGTCTCTTCCTGTCTTAGTGGGCGGCTCTTAGCCAGAAAAAAATCTGCAAACTGGACCAAATTATTTTCCGCAAATCAAAAGTCTGGCTACACACAATACAGGCCTCACTATGCAATTGTAATAAAGTCGATTTTAATAGTGTTTCAGGATTGGACGTAATCTCACCTTCCCTGGATTTTTCCGTTTGAACTGCACAGTATCTGTTGCACAGGAAGAGCCCATAACCCAAACTTCAGCCAGGTGGTGGCATAATTCCGGCACACTCAAAGTCCCAGGCTGCACCAGACCCCAGCTGAGAGCCAATCAGAGAAGAGCAGAGAGAATTAACAATTAAATTAAACAACTCTCAAGTCTCACACCACTGGAAAACCCTGAAAAGAGTAAACAAATATACATTACCTTTCATTCTCACTCTCATCTTGCCTTTTAACTGTAAAAGAACAAAAACAAACCATGTCTGGTACATTTGTGAGTAGTACAAGACTTTTTTCACCATTTGGCTCAGAAACGTAGCAAGGAAATTGTTCAAATAATCCATGTGACATCAGAGGTTCAACTGTAATTTTACGAAGCTACGAGAATACTTTTTGTGTGCAAAAACAATGACTTTATTCAACAATTTGTCTCCTCCGTGTCACCCTATAGCGCCATTTTGGACGTATCACATATGTAAACAACGTATGTGCGCAGATACGTTGTTTACGTTCAGATCAGAGCCGAGAGCTCTCGGAATGCATCAAAAATATCTTTATTTGTGTTCCGAAGATGAACGAAGGTCTTACGGGTTTGGAACGACATGAGGGTGAGTAATTAATGACAGAATTTTCATTTTTGGGTGAACTATCCCTTTAATTACATTTTCACTTCCATCAGAAATATGAATACTTTGACCAGTTTTATGAGAGTAACATTGACTTTTAAATTAGTATCTGGTTTTAATTCTATTAAAGACTTCCCAGAATGCAGATCAAATACTAATAAGCCACTGTGTAACAGCTACATGCAAAATATTGATTCAGGTCGATACTGTTCTCCTCCTGGAAATGCACTAGTAGGAACTGTCAATTTCAACTTGCTAGGAGCTGAGTGAATAAGCAGGGAGAAAATGAAACTTGAGTGTGTCACAGCACAGGGAACACAGAGATTTTAATTACAGCCAATATGATTCATATTAAAATAACAAACAGATGGAAGAAAGATGAGGTCTTATAGGTAGTAGTTGTAGACAGGCAATAGAGGAAGGTCAGTTGTACCTCTGATCTTAGGCCAGATCTTATTCCTCCAAGTGTCGACACAAACAGCCAGGGCCAGACCTGATGCCAGCAGAAAGAGCAACCTCAAAGAGCTCAGAGCAAAAAACCTGAGAAGAGATCAGAAAGACTGTACTCCATTATTTATACTCTCTTTTGAAATAACCTTGAATAAAGGCTTTTTGATCATTTTTGTGAAGTGTCTTTATGGATTACAATGTGTGCTTTTTACTGCAACAACAGCTCTGTTGTGGAGTCTCTGACCAAAACCTTGTGATGGCATCTGTCACGCATTTATCACGCTGAATGTATGAGGAAACCTTTGTTACACAGGTGTTTCCGGCCCCGGTGTCTTCCTGTGCAAATCTCAGAGACAGCGTGTGCTGCACAAGCAGTTGTGATTTCCGACAGCTTCACAGTATGACTAATTACTGCTATGTGCTACAGTACTTGACCAAAAGGTGAGCCGCCACTGAGACCAGGCTCAATTCTACTGATCTCTCGCCGTGGAACCAGACAGCAAATGCTGTTTGATGACTGGATCAAACAGCATTCACACAAGACCTGTCAAAACCACTACAACCAAATGTGAGGGTTGAAATGTTCTGAGATGGTGGTGATACTTTATTTCATGAATGGCCTGTGTTATGGTTAAAAAAATTATAAATAAATGTCTTTACAGCACAGAAATGCCACAAGCAGTTCCTCTGCTGTTCACTGAGTCAAATAAAAGGAGATAATAAGATCAGGGAGAATATTTCTCTGATGGAGAGGGTGACTGCACTAAGTGAATGAAGACTGCATGCCTGAACGGCTAAGAAAAAGAGTGAGCCATCCAACTTATAGCAATTCTTCCCTGCACATCTTTCCCTCCTGAAGCATTTCATCTAAAGCTTTTCAGACTTATTGATCATTTTTAGCAAATAGTCAACATGAAATCTCATTCCCAACTAATTTTACTTCTTTAATGTGACATATTTCCAAGAAAGGAGGCAAAATTATCAGGACTTTACCCATTAAGGATTTAAATAGGATAGCAAAAAGTTGGTGTCACGTATCAGAATGGAGCCTTAATGCAAATTTGCATAACAAATTCTTAAATATTCATTTCAGAGGAAGAGCATGTTGTTACATTTTGATTAAAATAGGGCTGCAAAACGATTAATCACATTCAAAATAAAAGTTTATGTTTACATACAATATGTGTGTACTGTGTATATTTATTATACATAAATACACACACACATGTATATATTAAGACAAAATGTTAGAATTATATATAAAATATTTATATATAATATAAATTATATACAAGTATTAATATAGATACATACAAATACATACATACATACATATATATATATATATATATAAATAAAGGAGTGTGTATTTATATATACTTAAAGGAACACTCCACTTTTTTTGGAAATAGGCTCATTCTCCAACTCCCCCAGAGTTAATAAGTTGAGTTTTACCGTTTTTGAATCCATTCAGCTGATCTCTGGGTCTGGCGAGAGCACTTTTAGCATAGCTTAGCATAGATCATTGAATCCGATTAGACCAGTAGCATCGCGTTCAAAAATGATCAAAGAGTTTCGATATTTGTCCTATTTAAAACTCGACTCTTCTGTAGTTATATCGTGTACTAAGATCGGCGGAAAATGATAAGTTGCGATTTTCTAGTCCGATTTGGCTAGGAACTATACTCCCAGTCCGTAGTGATATTACGCAGCACCTGAAAGTAGTCCCCAGCTATATTATAACTAGGTACCTAGCTGGGGACTACTTTCAGGCACTGCGTAATATCACTGCGCCTGCTGCGGCCATGTTCCTACGGCAGCAAAGTTCCTTGATTATTACGCCGGAATGAGAGTATAGTTCCTAGCCAGAACGCGATGCTACTGGTCTAATCGGATTCAATGATCTATGCTAAGCTATGCTAAAAGTGCTATCGCCAGATCCAGAGATCGGCTGAATGGATTCAAAAATGGTAAAACTCAACTTATTAACTCTGGGGGAGTTGGAGAATGAGCCTATTTCCAAAAAAAGTGGAGTGTTCCTTTAATAAATCTACACAGGACACACACATAGTATGTAAACAAACTTTTATTTTGAATGCGATTAATCATGATTAATTGTTTTGCAGCCCTAGATTAAAGAGGCAAACAATTTGTAATCTTTGTAGTATCTGCACAAATGAAATAACTCATAATAAGAAAAGGACATGCATTAAGAAAGTAAATAGGGTCCAATTTTAACTTATGTTGATTTTAAAAGCACAAATGTCTAAGTGTGTACACAAATGGCTTCCCAAGTTAGGCTGGCCTGAGAAAAAGTCTTAAGGCATGAACAAGAAATCATACAACTGTAAGGCCAGGCCCAACAAACCGGTTTGGGAACATAATGCGTTAGTTGGCATTATTATTCAATTTTAACAAAAAACAAAAAAAAACAATACAATTTGTTGCAAATCTTTTAAAAAAAATATTATAAAATCATAATAATGCCATGATTAATATATTACAAATACAATAATAGTAATATATATATATATATATATATATATATATATATATACACACATATACATATATACACATACATATATATACACACACACAGAGAGAGAGAGTATATATGTGTATGGTAGTGTCTCTCATAGTGCTATGTAATTATCTACGGTCTACATAACTGTGGAAGGTGGAAGACAACATATATAGGGCACAGAAATCCAGTGCAAACTGATCTCTGCTTAACATGCCTTGGTAAAAGCTGTCAAACATGGTACCTAACACACGATTAAACGTAATTGTTCGGTCAGTCACAAAGTAATTCACAAAAACACAAAGTGTGCGCACACAGCACTGTTTACAGTAGCACCAATACAGCCAGAGCTCAGTCTAAATATAGGCACCCAGCCTGACCATCTGTTTTTCTTATCTTAAATTAAAGGAGCAAAAGTCTGGATGGAACATGTCGACACGTATGCATCCAGATGAAAAAAGAAAGGCTTATACAAGATCCTCAAAATGTTCATGAATAATGTAAACGTTTCATCTGAAAGCACTACGTTAGGTTGTAAACAGAGCCTGAGTAACTAAGAGATAACGTTAAATCCATGGAGATAAAGCTCAGCCACTCACCAGAACATGACATTGGCGGCCGTGTACAGTAGGACGCTGTGAAAGGGTCTCTCCCACAATAATACAGACTGCAGATAGGTGAGCAGGCGCTCGTGGGGTCCCAGCCGCTCCAGCAGCATTGCTTTCACGGCGCGGAGCTGCTCTTGACTCTCGCCGGAGCACGAGCCGCTCCGGAGGCCGACCCGAGAGCGCAGCTTCCCCGCGCAACCGCTCCCTTCAGCCGCGTCTTCCGCTCCAGCCATACTTACGCGTTTGGAAAAACGTGACAGCAAAAATAGCAACAAAATCTAGAACAATAGAGTGCTGCAAATAAACCCCGCGCTTTAGAAATGATCTGGATGTATGTATCGCTAGCTAACGTTAGCTTTAGCCTGAAGCCGCTCAGGGCAGAGCAGCAGAAGACAGACCTCGTGAGTTCAAGAGGCTGACGCCGTTGATACAGAGCAAATGAGAAATAAAGCCCATTTTTTGGGTCTGGTTTGCTATATTTATATGTTTAAGTGTCCGCACAGGTCCTTTTTATGTTGTCACCGTGCTGCTGTCACGTCCAGTCGTTGTTTTTGTCGCGGGAGCTACAGTGAGAGCTGCGGAGGACGGGCTTGATCTGGCCAATGGCACCAGGATTACAGTCAGAGCTGGAGAATAACAACCAACACCTATCAGTCAGCTCTCTCTTCAGATGCCTCCCTCCACCAATCATTCGTGAAGAACTTTCAAAATGTCCCAAACAAAAACTCCATGTTTGTTTGTTATAAAAGGGTGCAATAAGCTCTGCTAATAAACCAAATAGTTGTCATTTTTTTGGCACAGTATCCAGGTTTGATAGGAAGATTTAGATTTTACAGTGTGGTCTATAAAATATCTCTTATAATTACAATTTTATATGAAAGAAATACTAAAGATATTTTTGGATTTGATTTTAAAGGTTTACATACTTCACATTTTTCACTACGAAGGACCAAAAATCCAACTTGTTTGAGGGCCAACAGTGAATGTTACATTATATCAAAATTTAAATTTAATTTAAAAACAAATCTAATATACTTCCAATATATTCTCTACATTTTAATGCAAATATAAAACAAAATCTGTTAAATTAGAAAGGTATGGATAAATTAGACATGGAGATATGCTCCAATCACACACACACACACACACGCATGTTTGCTTCTGTGAACTGTGGGGCCTTTCCATAGACTTCTATTACTTTTATACTGACCAAATGATATTTTCTATCCCCTAACCCCAAACCTACCTCTTACAGAAATCATGTTTGCATTGTTACACTTTCAGATAAGCATTATTTACTGTTTTTAATATATATATATATATATATATATATACACACACACACACACACACACACACACACACACACACACACACACACACACATATATTTTTCTTACTACAGGTCGATCCCCACAGTGTCAAAGATTTCAGGTTTTACTATCCTTGTGACATTTGGTACAATGTATAAACAATGTATAAGTATGAACAATGTATAAGTACACACTGTATAAACAAGTATATACACCGCATAAACAAGTACACACACACACACACACACACACACACACACACACACATATATATATTTAGACACACACACATATGCAATTGGAGCATATCTACATGTCTATAATTTAGAACATTTATTTTCTTATTTTCTCAAGCAGAATAAATGGGTCTGTTAATACATGTTTGCAAAATGCAATCATATAAATAAATTACATAAATTAATACATTTTATAAAGAATCTTAAGGAGATCGTGATATTTGGGAATCCTTTGCATCAAAATGTTTGAAAACCCTTTATATAAAAATAAATGGTAAACTTGTTGCATTTTGCCAACAGTGACTACAATTATCACACTATTACAATAGCCTATATTAAATTAAGGCAATACATTTAAAAAATAAAAATAAAAATGTTGCTATACACTGAGAAATTTAACAAATAACCTGCAATTTAAACCTGACCTGAATTTCCTCTGTTTGCGCAACTGATGCGCAGCTTTGATGTTGTTTAATGTATACGCATACGTCCTACGTCATGCATCACGGTAGTGATGCTCTCTGTCTGTTCTTTCTACTTGTTTGTGTATTTATTTTTCACTTATTTCGATAAAGAGTTCTTTCGGTACATTTTCAGCAAGTATCGATCGGTTCACGTTTGCTGGCCTTCACATTATGAAAGTATAGAGTGGCCGCCGTCTGCGCATGCGCAGTGCGCGTCCGTTAGGCCGTTGCTGTTGGAGCGGGAATACGCGCAGTGGTTGACAGACAGCAGCACATCTCTCACCTTTACTGGTCCTACAGCTGAAATAACAACACAGCATGCCTCGAGAGATCATCACCCTGCAGCTCGGACAGTGCGGGAATCAGAGTGAGCCATTTGCTGTGTATCACGCTCTGTTTGATAGTCTCTAACGTTACATAAACAGTTAACGTTAGCTAGCTAGTTAGCTAGCTATCACACTGGATAGCTTTGAAATGACACAATAGATACAGTCAATGTGGTTTTGATTGTTTACAGGAGCTTTTCGTCAGCAAGAAGCCAAAAACTTATTCACTAATTTCCACTTATTGACTGCACTTAATTTTTGTTTGTGATATTTATATAATGCTGTCAGTTGGAGATAACTGTAATGATGACTCAAATTGTAATGTAACCAACATGACCTTCTAACTTAGTGTGTTTCCAGCATTAATGGACTGAATGGTGTGTTTCTTCTCTCTCTGTGCAGTTGGTTTTGAGTTTTGGAAGCAGCTGTGTGCTGAGCATGGCATCAGCCCAGAGGGCATCGTAGAGGAGTTTGCCACTGAGGGTACAGACCGGAAAGATGTCTTCTTCTATCAGGTACACAAATATAGACTAATAAGGCATTTGGAGCTAATCAATCACCAAGCATAATCACTACACAACAAGATTGCTGCTCTAAAGTCTATGTTTTATTCAGTGATATAAACCACTGAGTTTGTATGTAGACACCTACCTTATCATCAAGACAACAAGCAACATATGGATTGTATTGCAACAGCTACTTGGCCAGTGTGAACAATTTCAGTTTAAGTTGTTTACATACAATATTGCCAAAACATTATAAACAAAAAAGGTAATATCAAGAAAAATAAATACAGCAATAACAAACAAGTGCAATACAAATAATACTAAAGCAAAGTTCCAAGTAAAAAATAAAATAACAATAAAATATAATGTATATGTGATATGAAAAACAAGATTTAATTTCTCACTAAGATTCTTCGGTGTTAGTTGGAGTTCACATCATTGACCACCATGTGGAGCTATGTTTCAATGTTTGCAGCTGTTGTAAGTCCATTATCCCTCTGCAGTAATTATGTGGAGGCCTTTTCACAGTCTGATGGAAAATTAATTTGAAATAAATGGCACAGCTTCAAGTTCCATTTTTTTCGGAACAAAAGACTATTCCAATTAAAGAACAAAATTTGTTACTTCACAGAAACTGCAGTGAAATCCTAATGTTTTCAAAGGGACTGCTTATATTTCTTCTGAAATGAGGCATTAAGTGTTAAAGCTCTCCTCTGATGAGAATAGATTGCGTGAGTCACAGTATTATAGTAATTTCCTCTGTATTATGGCTAGCTGTGTGGTATGTAAATTAGTGATCTACTAATATAGATTTTTTATTTTGATGGTGATGCCAATATCTTAGAGAGCAGGGTGTCCAATAAAAATGTGTGTGTGTGTGTGTGTGTAACAGATTTATACTTTTTGATATCAAAGTCCTGATTCTAGAATCTTATTATAGTAGTTTCACAAATAAAGAAATTTAGTCTAGCCTGTCGCTCAGGCTCTAAAATGCACACATCTAAGGAACTAACTGCTAGATTCGCCAACCTTTTTGTGGATTGTGGAATTCAATATTTATTAGATATTGAAAGGCTTTAAGAGTTAAAGAGTTTAAATGATGTGTATTTGTTGGATAAGAGAAGGTATTATTGCATTTGCCTTTCTATTAATGCATTGACTTTGTCAGCACTGTCAAAATAAAAGTTCCTCTTCTGACAACTATAGCCAGAAAAGATTTGATTGATGCCGATAAGTAAAAGATGCTAATTATCTGCCAATATGTCAGCCTTGCCTATACATCGTTTAGCCACTAATGTAAAGCAGCAGTAGTCAGTCTACTACTGATACATTCTAAGATATATTTCGGAATTCTCATGGATGCTTTCATTTTTTAAATTTGAGCATCCAAGTTTTGTCCTTTCCTTGTAAGGAGTATTGAGAAGCTTCCATTGCTCTTTTTCTCCTCTGTTTCGCCCCCTCAGGCAGATGATGAGCACTACATCCCTCGTGCTGTGCTGTTGGACCTGGAGCCCCGAGTCATCCACACCATCCTGAACTCTCCCTATGCCAACCTGTACAACCCGGAGAACATCTACTTGTCTGAGCATGGCGGTGGAGCTGGTAATAACTGGGCCAGTGGCTTCTCTCAGGTACACTGAGTGATGTTAGACATCAAATAATTGCTGACTAGTGTTAATTTTGTCAGCTATTTTCAATTTTAGTCTTAAGCTGCCTTTCCACTGCACACGACATTCGGACACGACTGTCGCATTTCTTCCCCTAGTGGCAGTCACACAGTACTTTCAAACTGGTCGTGCAGCAACCGTTACCTCGGCAACAAATGAAAACATAGTAGGTTTTATGGGGCTAATCAATGTAAATAATGATTTAATAATTATAAAATAATAATTATTCTGCCATAATTATTCTAAAGCACCATTTTACAGATATAGTGTTTAAAGAATAATGTTAAAGTGAACAAAATATTGGTAATTCTAACCTTAAGCTCATATTTTTTAATAGAATACATCACATCCTGTCGGGCAGTCACATATTTTTAATTTACTCTTAGTTTACTCAAATGTACATTTTAGTTATCATATTTAGTCATCCTTGTCCTATTTTTGTTTCGTCAAGTTTAAGTCAGTGAAACATATGAGCAATTTAGTAAGGTTTTAGTCAAATCTTTCTAGTCACATTTTCGTCATGCTCTATATTGGTTAAACTGATCAAAATGATTTTTGCTCAAATTTATAATTGTAATGATTGTTGTCATTTGAGAAATTTACTTTTGCATTTCAGTTATTGCACTTTCACCAGTAAGCACAAATCAATAGAATGTGGACTCATGGTGTATTTTACCTCATCTAGTGTACTGATTTATTATAGGCTGTTTATTATATTAATTAATACCAAAGACTAGGGGTGTAACGTTACACAAATATGACAGTTCGGTATGTACCTCGGTTTTAACGTCTCGGTTCGGTATGATTTCGGTAAACAGTGGTTTACTGAACTAGTTGCTCTTTCTTTAAATACATTCAGGTATAGTTTAAATTTTCTTAGTGATAAAAATCTACCTCAGCTTATGCTTAAAACTATAGGGAGCCCTTTTACATTATAAGGTTACAACTAGGCCTAACAACTTAACCCAAACTTAAATTTAATTTCTATTTATTTTTAAATAGATGAGCAACATTCAATTTAAAAAAATAAATAAAAAATTGTATGCAAACATGTAAATTGCACATAATGCAGTTTTTAAATGAACTTATAAATAATAAAATTTCTAGTCTATTTGTTAAAATATATTCAATTACACACTGGCTGTCATAGCATCTTTCATAACAGATTAATTTAAACATGCATTAAATAATTAAGACTAACAGGTTCAGTAAAATATAATGAGTATATGGTGTAATATTTCGTGAAATGTTCCTCTCTAGACTTCGTTTCTCTAGTGAACTAACGAGCTGTGGACACTGATGACTTGCTGAGGTAAATGAAATGCTACGTGACATTTTATTTCCAAGCTGTTTTGTTGATGTCTTTCCGCGGTTGAAACACTGATTGAGCAATTACATGAGGCATGAGATGTTCAGTCATGTTTATTCGCGTTAAAACTAGTAGTAAGGAATGATCACGTTCACTCGCGCTCCACTCTGCACAAGTCTGTGGCGCGTCACGGC
This sequence comes from Acrossocheilus fasciatus, assembly GCA_036784905.1. Lineage (NCBI taxonomy): Eukaryota > Metazoa > Chordata > Actinopteri > Cypriniformes > Cyprinidae > Acrossocheilus > Acrossocheilus fasciatus. The sequence continues at coordinate 2,443,190 of JAXUIB010000029.1, read as the reverse complement.
TCAGACACGGAAACCGGAGCTTATCGCGGCCACCCGAGTCAGTGATTGTGTTGGGTTTATACCAGCACGTTTCTGAACCGTACCAGAAGCGGCTCTCCAAGGCATTTATACAGTGATCTGGCATGCCAAATCAAAGACTGTCAAAACGCCATTTATTATTTGAATTTCCTTTAAAAAAAAAAAAATACTGTATTTGTTTGGTTCACATGCGTACCGAAGCGAAAGACCTGTACCGAAACGGTTCGGTATGAATACGTGTACCGTTACACCCCTACCAAAGACTTATGCAATCTGTCTGTCTACACTATGAAAACTGCTAAAAACCAACAAAAAATATTATAATAGTGAAATTCCACTATAATTCCAAATTGTAATATCCTATTTCTTTATTAAAACAACAACGGTTGAGTGCATTTATTCAGCAGTCACAATCGCAAACAATATAGTTGAGATCTCATGACAGAACACAGACCAGCTGAGTGACACTTTCATTTAGATCACTAAACTGCAGCTTGTTTGTTGGTGTTTTCAGATAATTGGCGGCGGCGCTTCCGCAATGAGGAGCGATCTCGTGCTCTTGGTTGCCAGATTGCTTAAAATAAGCAAAGTACCGGGCAGAAAATGAATCCATGAACGCTTGCGTAGTAGAGGCGTGTAGAGCAATCCGCAATAACATTTTGTCTCCTTATTTTTTGGATGAAAATAAAGAGGTTTTTGTTAAAGTTTTTCTTTTTTTGAATACAGTTTAGTCCTGTCTTATTTCGTCAATGAAATTGCATGTTGATATAGTCATAGTTATTGTTTATTATCATCTCATCTTTGTCTTGTCTTAGTCGTGGGAAAAAAGCTCGTCAACGAACATTTTTCGTCATAGTCTTCGTTAACGAAATTAACACTATTGCTGACTTTTATTTTAGGTTAAATTTCTGTTATATTTTAGGTGATATAACTTGTCATCATTCCTTTTAAGTTTTTCACTATGTTTAGTCACTTTTTTTGCTGTTTATATAGCGTGTCAATTTAATTTTTAATTAGATATTAATAATGACCATTAGAGATATTTAATGCAGTCTCTCAAGGCCTGAATTTTGGTGTGGGATTGCGGAAACTGGACATAATTTTACATGATTGTTTCCTGCAATTTCTGCACTTGTAATGCAACATTTATTCAATGACATGTAGGTTGAATTAACAAATTACTCCAAACAGATCATGTCAGTAATTTGAAATCTTTCTGTCAGACTGTAATTTCATGGACAGCACATGTGATTCAGCGTTTCTGTAGTTTTGTCTCTATGAGAGTGTGAAGGCTGATAATTAAAGCAGCCTCTGTTTCTGTCAGACTCGGTGATGCCGGTTATACTCGCTACAATTGGGATGACATACCGTTTCAAAATTTTAATATAGTTCCTATATTAATAGTCAAATGAACAGAACATCTTTAAATAACGTGTCAGAGATGTGTTCTTTATCAACGAGTCAAAACCACAAGTGGCACAGGCTCGCACTGACAGCTATTGATGAACAACACAAAACTCAGTCTGACTGCACTTTATTTTTCCAGTTTCCTTTTTAGTTCAAATAAATTCAGAGTTTGAAAGCTAATGCTTTTTCACTTTGTGTAAGCAGTTGCACAAGAAAATGAGCCCATTTCATCATTTAGCAAAAGTTGTACACTTTTAAATGTATGTATGTATGTATCTTTCTAACAATATAAACATGATTCAGCACATTGCATCAACTGTAGATACACAAATGCATTGAGTGATTTAAACATTTAGGTGAAATAATTTTTTAACAAATTATGCCGTTTTCCAAAATGAAATTCAATTATGATGTGGTCAAACAACATACAATATAATTATTGTACTTACTGTTTGGGCAAAAGATTACAGGCTCATGTTTAACAACTTTAACTTGTTTTGGTAATTAAAATGTGGTCAATATATTTGTTCATTTCAGGGAGAAAAAATCCATGAGGACATCTTTGACATCATTGACAGAGAGGCAGATGGCAGTGACAGTTTGGAGGTATGATTCTCAATGACTGTACTCTTCTTTGTGTATTATGAATGGGTTGGTTTTTACCCTTTAGATGCGTGTCATTCATTAATACCTTTTTCTTTGACTTTTGAAGAACTTTTGGGTTTTTAAACAGATTCAGTTTTTAAACAAAGTAAAACACTTTCTGATGATCTCCAGATGGTAAAGTGACGTACAATTTGACGTACTTCCATTTTTTTTTTCCCGTTGCTTTTTTTCTTCTCCTGCACCCCTTTCTACGGTGCTATGTCTGTTCTTTTTTAGGTTGCAGACATACATAGACCTATTTATACGTATAGCTACATTTATATTATATATAGGTATGTGTATATAAGATTGTCACAGATGGTTATACAAAAGTGCTTTTTTAGAACTTTTTTGCACTCTTAATTTACAAGATACAGATGTTCCTCCCATTAAAACAACAGACTCAGCCCTCCCTACATAATCTGGGTCGTTCACTTTATTAACCACAATTACTGGTGTGTGCGTGCACATGTATAACTTGTATGTATCTGGAGGTTAGGGAGTGGTTTGGAGGATGGTGTTACCAGTCAGTTAGTTGCGTGCACGTGTGTGAGCGTGTGAACTGTGGTAAGGTGAGTGACCGTCACAAATACTAGTTAGGGCTTGGGGCAGAAAAATTCCCCAGATATTTCAGATGTGGGGGCAAAAAACACTCCCTCAGTTTACCCAACGTGATATATTTCATGATATTCTGAGAGGAAGAATGTGATAGAATTGACCATATTGTTTAATTTTGGCCTAATTATACCTTTAAAACATATTCCAGCAAAGTGTTTCTTTTTTCTAAACAAAACTCCCTGTTAAGTGAAATATTAAGTCGAATAATTTAGTTGTAGTATTGTGAAATATTATTATAATTAAAATGTTAATTCATTTTTGAAATGTAATTTATTCCTGTGATGCAAAGCTCCATTACTCCAGTCTTCAGCGTCACATGATCCTTCAGAAATCATTCTAATATACTGATTTGCTGCTTAAGAAACATTTCTTATCACTGTTGAAAGCAGTTGTGCTGCTTAATATTTTGGTGGAAACTGATGTTTTCTTCAGGATTTTTTGACAAGTTAAAAAAAACAGTATGTATTTGAAATAGAAATGTTTTGTAACATAATAAATGTCTTTATTGACTGTGTTTACATGTGCACCAATAATGTGATTATTTCCAATCAGAGTAAGAACTTAATTGCAGTTAGATGTTTACATGACACGCAAACCTCTATACTCCAGTTTACATTGCATTTTTCATTATTCTGATTATTTGCTAAGAAGTGTCATTATTTTTAACGTCATTATTTGCAAACCCCACAACACAAATGATGAACTCACATACATTAGGTGTTTTACTGGCCACTTTGCCAAATACATCAAACGCAAAACATGACTACAGACGTATTGGAAGGTACTCGGTGCTCTTTGATTTTAAGTTCTGTTCAAATCAATGAATCTCTCTATACTGTACAGTGAATCACAATGCACAAAATGTCTGCACTAGAGGTTGACTGATAGTGGATTTTACTGATACTGATAGCTAGGTTGGACCACACTGGCCGATACGATTAATCAACTGATAGTTTTCCAAATGGATACTGAAAGAAAGCTAGTGCTTTATTATTATTTAAAAAAAAAAACAAAAAAAAAACAACTGTACTGAACCATACATTGTAAATGAATAAAAATATTAATATTATTTACTATATTGATCATTAAAGTTATTTCATAGTTTGCTAATGTTAAAAGAAGAAGAAACCTTAAAATTTAAAAATGTAGCCTATTAGTTGCTAATAGTGAATGTTGAAATGAACACACTAACAAGGAACAATACTTCTACAGTTTTCATTAATGCTGCGAATGGACTCTTATTGTTAAGTGTTACCATTTAATTTCAACAATCATGCTTAAAGATGGCCATCTTTAAATATCTGCACAAGGCCATAGCATTAAAATTACATACATATGGATATTGTATGTGTACTCACACACTTTATATGCTTCTATTTTTTAACACTTGATAATTATCTAATAAAAAAAAAATAAAAAAAGTTAGTCACCCCGGGCAAAAGCGCATGGTATCACACACACACACACACACACACACACACACACACACAGCAGACGCTTTGTGTTCAAATCAAGTGGCGATCTAAAACAATTTATTTAATCACCAAACGGACATAAGTTTGCTTCAAGAATGAACAATGTGGCATAAATGAGTTTGAAGTTCAGTGTTTAAAAAAACAGCAAGCGGAAAGTGAACCCGCGATCTATTACAGCTCTCTATATGAAGCATTCAGACTTTATTAGAGCCATAGAAAGACAAACGTTTTGCTGAAAAATGCACAATACATAATTTATAGCATTGGGTGAAGTCATTATGTACATTCACAACAATTTGGGACAAATATAATGTAATTTAATAGAAAACTATGTGAATGGCACTCTGTTCCACGCCAGGATTTCCTGTCGGCTGTATTTAAATGTGTGTCTGGAGTTTCCCGCTCTATGTAGCGCGCAGTGTCACGTGTCAAAATAAACAACACATGCTGTCAGTGATTTCCGCCTCTAGAGACCACTCTCATAATGTATAATGCCAGCTTCTCAGCCACTCCAGCAATGGTTGCAAACTGGAAAACTATCGGCATGGATTTTTTCCGATAACCGATAGTTGCGGCAATCAACTATCGGTGCCGATTAATCGGCAAAACCGATGAACCGGTCGACCTCTAGTCTGCACTTTTTTGGTTATAATGAGAGGATTCGCAAACTTGCGTAACTCAGCAATGAACAAAACTTTGGTGTTTTGAGGTTGCTGAGAGTGCTCTTGCTTTTGTTTGAGGGTGATTAGCACCCCTGTAGAACCGGGCCTGCTTAAGAATAATGTCAAGGAGTTCATTTGTGTAGTTGTGTGAACAACACGTCCGAGCACATGCGCACTTTGGTCAGAGCTGTAATAATGGGATTAAGGTGTTTGAATGCCTATTTATTGCAATTAGAATTGGCATACACCACATATTTTAATACAAGTATTCTTACTACAATCATGAGCTTAATCCCATTATTTTGATTAATGTATTGTTTACATCATGTATAGTTTAATCGCAATATTGCCAAAATCCCATTATAATTGCATCATGAGGGTGCATGTAAATGCACTGACTGAAAATGCTTTGTTTTTGTTTATATAATTTGAAAGAATATTTCTTCGTAAAGGTTAAAAATGTCTCTGAACATCAGTTCTAGTGGGGTAAATATTTCCGGTTGATAAACTGACACTAGAGAGTGGGCAGCACAGCATTAATCTATTTGAGACAAAGAATAACTGTTTTTTTCTGGTCACAGCTAGCATCTAAAGCATCTTAGAACTCACATACATGTGTTTTGAATGTGAAACATTCTGTTTTTGTGTTGTTGTTTTTTAGGGGTTTGTGCTTTGCCACTCTATCGCCGGGGGGACAGGATCTGGTCTCGGGTCCTACCTACTGGAGCGACTGAACGACAGGTGCGAAACACAATTCACTGATACAGGACTTTGAATCCCCCTGCTCTGACTGATTTTGCAGTCCACACTCCCTCTCCTGAAGCACAGACCCACGCCCTCTGCATTGCTCGTCTAGACTTACAGTCATGAAGCGTTTGGGTGGCAGTCAGTGTAATTAGAGGGAGATGCAGGCGGCAGCGGCCGTCACCGGGTGTAATTACCTATCTTTAGGGGTGTGTTTAATACCATTGCTTGTGCAACCTCAAGGGCACCAGCAGCATTCAGCTGGACGTGTGTTCTTGAGCCTTAAACATTCGGCCATTCTTCTGTCTTTTTTAGGTATCCTAAAAAACTGGTTCAGACCTACTCTGTCTTTCCTAACCAAGATGAGATGAGTGATGTTGTCGTACAGCCGTATAATTCTCTTCTGACGCTAAAGAGACTGACCCAGAATGCAGACTGTGTGGTGAGTGAATGAACACACGCACGCACACACACACACACACACACACACACACACACGCACACTGTCTCTTAACCTTTTCAGCTGGCCTAGAATTCGGGAGGAGGTGTTACACACTGGTACACACACACACACACACACCCTCCAGGGTTGTGGATCTTAAATGAATGTGTTTCTATTTGAAACAGAGCCCCTCTCATATACAGCCTGCTACTCTAACTGCACATTTCCTCAGTTACACAATCCACCTTCCCAAACAGACCTTCTTTCTTCCTCTCCTGCTTTCATTTCCCAAACAGCAGCGGATGGAGAAAAGAGGGTCAGTCCTATGCGATTATCCACTTCTCTCCTTCCATTTCCTCCTTATTAACAATAGCTTGGTCCCTGGGTTCATTTCATAAACCATGCGGAGTACTCTCATATCTGTACATCTGGACTGTTAGTTTATAGATATGTCAACAACACTTTCTATTTTACTTTCATACTGATATCCATCAGCACATGATTGAGCAGATATTTATTCAACAAACACATCCTATTGACTCTCTGAGGAGCCAGTAATTGTGTTTGTATATCCTTATTTGAGTTTTAAAGGGATTTATGGGTTTGATCACCATAGCAAAAGACTAAAGCATTACATCATTATTCATATCTCCAGCTAATCTCTATGTGTGAGGGCTGCGGTTCAGAATAGGTTGGGCTTTAGTGGAGGAAATGTCATTAGTAAAGGGTAAGATCTGTTTTAAGCATATTGTGTTTCTTGCAGCTGTCTGCTAGATTCATTATCATCTCTGGCACATATAATAATGTCAGATCAGAGAGTCAGCACAAAAGATGAGGAGGTTAATAGAGATAGATGATTTTCTGTCTGTGATGAGAATACAGATCTAGGGTCTGAGGCATTATTCTTAACTCTTAATTAAAAAGAAAGAAATTTCTTTATAATTAATTCATAATTTGTTCACCACCATTTTGTTCTAAACCCATTAGACTTTTGCTTATCTTCAAAACAGATTTAAATGAAATCAAGCAAGATTTCTGTTCGTCCTTTAAAAAGTCAGTTTCACTCAAATATTCTGGCTTGTATACAAAAATATTGTATCTATACCAGGGGTGCCCAATAGGTAGATCACGCTTTAGGTCAGTGGTTCTCAACCAGGGAGGTGTGAGATAACTTAAACTAAAATATAAAATATTCACTAATGTTGTGACTAATATGTTAAGTAATGTAAAAATCTATAGCCTATAAATAAATAACAGAACCACCTCTCTACGTATTCTGTGATATTCTGTGTTTCGGAACAGCAAACCGTTTCTCATCGCGCTGTGTGAAATACAGACTGAATGGCGGCTCAATTCATGCATTAGGCGCGCGTTGTGTCCATTATAATTGATGTGCAAACGAACTGTGTATGTGCGCTCTCGGCGCACTGATCACTATAACATCATATTTCTGCTTGAATACAGCTCAGTATATTCTCATAGTTCAATACAGCAAGTGTTTTAGATCAGATGCTCACGTGTGTTGGAGAAGTTTGTGAGGATCAGTGGTCTTTATGTACATACGGGCATCAGATGCTCCAAACAGCTTGTTCTTACAGACTATTCACTGATGGCATCGCAAACAGTGAATAATAATAAAAACATTATTTTTATTAATAATGTTAATAAAACAAAGTTCATATTAAAGGGATAGTTCACCCAAAAATGAAAATTCTGTCGTTAATTAATCACCCTCATGTCATTCCAGACCCATAAGACCTTTGTTCATCTTCAGAAAAATGTCTTAATTTGTGTTCGAAGAAGAACGAAGGTCTTGCAGGTTTGGAATGACATGAGGTTGAGTAATTAATGACAGAATTTTAATTTTTGGCTGAACTAACCTTTGAAGATTCAGTTTTCTTTCAGTTCATTAGCTGAAATGTGAATAAAATTGACCAAGAAACAGCATATTAAACTTGGAATTTCATTGGTACTCAACAAGGTTTGCAAAAAACAACAAAAATAAAAATTCTAACATAATCATCAGCACGGTCAAAAAATTAATGGAGCCATCAAAAGAGTGTATAATTTTTTTCCATACCACATAATGTTAACCACATTGTTTTGAGATGAAAATAAATATTGATTATGAAATTCTGTTGGAAAAATAAATATTGAGATTGTGACTGTAAGCAAGATGGCAATTGTTGATACAACTCTCACAACAAAGAATTTCTTTCACTCTGATTCCACTTCTTTAAATTTACATTTATTCATTTGGCAGACACTGTTGACTTGCAGTGTTTTTAAGACAAACCTTGTATCCATTTGTGTTTTCTGGAAATCGAACCCGTGACCTTCCCGATGTCTTGCTCTACCAGTTGAGTGTTGCTTTGTTCTGCAAGATTCTCTATTTTCTAATTTGAAGTGCAATTTTAAATACTGTTGCTATCTTAATTCAGATATAATTAGCATTGTCAATTCCATTCAAAATGGATTTGTCGACTCAAACTGGCTACAGCTCTTAGGACCTGAAAAGACTTACAACACACAGTCCTGACATGAGGTTAAAAATCTCTTCCCTTTTCTTTCTCTCTCCATGTCTCTTTCAGGTGGTGCTTGACAATACTGCTTTGAACAGAATCGCCACAGACCGGCTGCACATTCAGAACCCCTCGTTCTCTCAGATCAACCAACTGGTGAGTTTTAGAAGTCTGTCATTTACAAATTTAACATGTGAAAATACAGGCCCCTTTTCATCTGTCCTGAGCTGAGGCCCATCCCTGCAGCAGATAGAGGGACAGGCCTGGTGTGGTTCATGCAGGGACAGTAGAGTCACTCCTCATCTATTAATCACAGTTGGGTGCTGGCAGCTCTCCTGCGATTAGAGACAATCAGAAAATCAACCTAACTAAAGCCAGCCGTGAGTTTGTTTGGCAACGAGACAAATGAGAGAATGATTTCGGTGTGTATATATATATATATATATATATATATATATATATATATATATATATGCAACTGTCAAGAAAATGTATAAGCTAAACCACAAAATGTTAGCATTAGAAAGCAGCTGGGTGTTCTATCACAGTCATATTGTATTATCTGCATAAAATTTGAAATAACACAGCCTGCCAGTTTCAGGAGGATGAAACATGGGGAGTTGCCTGATCCGAAAGTTGTCATCAGCAGCTTGACATGCTGTTGTGTCACATTCTAATGAGCTGGTAATAAATAACCAGTGACATCCCGTGCAACGCTCATCTATGCTTTCCTCTTATACGCCCATTCTTATAGCACCCTGCTCCGAGGTGAATAGTTCACTTTGTCAACTCATCCATCACTGTCTTCAACACCTCTAATAGACTCGGTCATATGAAATGGTGAACTTTAACAATACAGTGTGTAGATTTCTGTAAAGGGTGACTAGAGTGTTAATAGAAAACAACCTGTTTCACCAGTCTAGGCTGTTGTGTTCTTAAACACCGGCTGCTCTTATATATTATACGACACGTTTAGTGTACCATTAGCACACCCAAATAATTAAGACAACACAATATATAATGAAAATAAAGGAGACTGGTCTATTTTTTCCCCACCCACTTGGATTATCAAAAGACAAGTGTGCTTTTCTTTAACAGGTGTCGACTATAATGTCAGCAAGCACAACAACCCTCCGTTACCCTGGATATATGAACAATGATCTGATTGGTCTGATTGCATCACTCATCCCCACTCCCCGCCTCCACTTCCTCATGACTGGATACACACCGCTGACCACCGATCAGTCCGTAAGTTGGTCAAACGTAGGAATTTGCATTAAGGTCCTTTGCAGAAATGCAAAGTCGGTTGCAGCTCTTTGTTCAACTCACTATTGATTCCAGTAGTTTTGTATTAGCATGTTGCTGAGTTAATGACTCTGAGTACGAATTACTCATTTTTGATTACATCAAATTTATTTGTCAGTTTCGTCTGTCTATCGTTCTGCCTGCCTGTCTGTCTGTCTGTTTTTTTTCATTAGTAAAAACATGAAATTTCTAATTTAGTTTCTGTCTTTTGCGTCCACTATCTTGGTTTTTAATATTCTTCCTAAAATTGAATGTCATCTTTTCAGGTGGCAAGTGTGAGGAAGACTACAGTTCTTGATGTGATGAGGAGACTCCTGCAGCCCAAGAATGTCATGGTGTCCACAGGCCGAGACCGTCAGACCAATCATTGCTACATTGCCATTCTCAACATTATTCAGGGAGAGGTGGACCCCACACAGGTGTGTGCATGTTAAATAAACATTTATTTGAAGTTATATGTGCATGCCCTCATGTTTATATGTGTGTCTGCAGGTCCATAAGAGTCTGCAGAGAATCAGGGAGAGGAAGTTAGCTAATTTTATCCCATGGGGTCCGGCTAGTATTCAGGTGGCACTGTCCCGCCGATCCCCCTACCTGCCCTCAGCTCATCGTGTCAGTGGACTTATGATGGCTAATCACACCAGCATCTCTTCAGTAAGACCTGATCCTAAATTCTCTCTGTCTGTACTGCTCAAAAATGGATTTGAACTAGGTACTATATTGGTGATTAGAAATTTTGTTTTTAATTTCATCTATATCAATTGGTATTGGAACAAAGTTTATACAAATTTGGGGTTAATAAGATTTTTTTAATGCTTTTGAAGTCTCTTATGCTCGTCAAGACTGCAAATGTTAAATTAAAAAACAGTAATCAGTAATATTTAGAAATATTTTAAAATTTAAAAATAACTGTTCTATTTTAGATTTATTTTAAAATAATTTATTCCTATTACGGCAAGGTTGCATTTTCTGCATCATTACTCCAGTGTCACATGATCCTTCAGAAATTATTGGAATATGCTAATTTGCTCCTTAAGTAACAGTTATTCTTATTATTAATGAGAATAAATAGGTAAAATGAGGTAAATCAATAACAATTACATTTTTAACAATATTTCAAGTGTGAGTTATAAGATTTGTTGTATTTTGAATCCAATTTTTCTTTATAAAAGTCAAAAAGATGATTATACTGATTTCAAAGTTAAGGATTCATTAGTTTGAATATACATTGAACTAGGGGTGTGCGATATGACGATTTTTGATTGTGGACGATAAAAATTTCTCCATGATCTGCTTTTGAAGAAATATCGTAGTATCGCGCTACAGCACACATTCTATCAGCTGCAGTTCTGGCGCCGCCGTCTCTGTATACTGTACAATGCCACATACGTTCACATCAGTGTTAAATCAGCGGAAGAGTTACTTTCACAGGACACTGCACTTGTTCGAAATCACAAAAGTACACTATTTGCATGTGCTTTAAAGCCTTGCCGGTTAAACGTTTCATTCATGCGCTTTTTCTGAGTGCTTACACCCGAAGCGCTCAACCCTGTCAAACAGTGCCTGATAAGTTATCTTTTGTGCTAATACTGTTAAAACACACAAGGTTTACATATAGACTCAGTTGGTTATGTCTAAAATGAAAGTAAACAGTTGAGAGAAAAAAGGATACGTGCCTGTATATTAGATGCGTGCAGGTCTTAAAGGGACAGTATTAAACATGCAGCCGACTGTCATTAAAGGGATAGTTCACCCTAAAATTTTATTCATTATTTACTCCCTCACGCTGTCTCAAACCTGTATTAATTTCTTTCTTGTTCTGAACACAAAAGAAGATCTTTTGAAGAACGTGGGTAACCAAACAGTTGCTGGCCCACATTGAATTTGATAGTAGTAGCAACAACAAAAAAAATACTATGGAAGTCACTGTAGACCAGCAACTGTTTGGTTTTCCACATTCTTCAAAATAGCATTTATGTTCAGCAGAAGAAAGAAATTCAGGTTTAAAAACTTTTGAGTGAGTAAATGGTGGTATAAAAATAAAACACTATGACAGAATTTTTATTTTTGGGTGAACTATTCCTTTAACGTTATAAAACAACAAAACGCAAAGAGAAAAATCACTCACTATTCTTGACTGAAGAACTTTAATACAGTTGCTTTAGGAATCAGTCTATATAGTGTTTTATTTTTCAATTTCTTGAATGCTCCTGCTAAATACACCTATTGTACCTGAAAATAAAGCACTGTTTGTTTTATTTGAATATTATGTGTATTTGTAAAGTGTATCTTTGTTCTTATTTTTTAATAACAAAGATAAAATAATGACTAAAATTTTTATCTTCGCCCACTTTGGCCTAAATATTTGCCTTTTTTTTTTTTTTTTTTTTGGTTGCCTTGAAAGGCTTTGTCTTTATAATAGGGAAATTAGTTTGGCTGTAATGCTCTGACAACTTGCAAAATAGTAAAACCAACATGACAAAGAATCGTGGTGAAATCGTTAATCGTAATATTTAAAAAAAAAAAATTAAAAATAATTATGATATGATATTTTTCCATATATATATATATATCTAACATCTTAGTTGATAATTCAGTATCCTTTATTTTTGACAAAACATGTTTTGGTAGTGACTGCACATTTTTGGTAGTGACGGTAATGCTTTGGTAGTGACCACATCACTTTACATACTAATCGCATACTAAAACGCAAAAAAAAAATTGCATAACTGTACTAAACTTTTGTTTATTTCCCACAAATATGAGGATTATGTGTTCCCTTTTGTCACGACCAAAACAATGATGACATGTATCGGTCACAACCCAAAAAAAAAAAAAAAGGTCAAAGATGCTAATCAGCACATGGTTAGCTACCACAGTTCTGAACAGTGGTGCACATGTAAAAATGAAATGTTATGGAATAACTCCCAAAAAAAGTGCGGTAGTGACGTTCCTTAAAGTTGCACACAGATTTTCAGACTTTTGAACACATTTACCTCAAAATGATGGGATCTATCTACTCACACCTTGTAGATACACGAGAGGGGGACACAGGAATATTTCCTGATCCTAAATTTAGGAGTGTAGTTAAAATCAGTCTCAGCCAGTGGACTAAAACATGCTCTGTTTATTGTGGGTTTCAATAGATAATAGAAGGATCTTAATAAACATCTAAGATTTGAATATTTAAATGCTTTTTAAATGTATTTTTTGGATGTGGGACAGCAGTTTGCACCAATTCTATAAGAATGGCCCTTATCCGTTATCAGCCATAAAAGCAAAATTATTATTTTTTTAAATAATTATAATTAACATAGTAATTAACTACACAAATTAGTTATTTTCTCAGAACCCCAAACACCACAGAACAGGGTTTCCATGGTTATGAAAAATATCCAGGATATCCAAATATAAACTTGTCTGGTTATGCTCAACTCTAAAATAATTAATCAGCTAGACTGTTCAAGTGTGCAGTTGCTATGAAATGTTTTTAAAAATTCATAGGCATTAATTGCATATGATTGGAAACTCAATCAAAGATGTGGGGAAAAACCTGACGTCTTGTATGTTGAAGGGCTAGATTTGAGCAGCCTCCTTAATCTCTGTTCTCCTCTCCCTCACTCCTAGTTGTTTGAGCGTACCTGTCGTCAGTATGATAAGCTGAGGAAGAGGGAGGCCTTCCTCGAGCAGTTCAGGAAGGAGGACATATTCAAGGACAACTTCGACGAGCTGGATAACTCTCGTGAGGTGGTTCAGCAGCTCGTGGACGAATACAGCGCCGCCACACGTCCTGACTACATCTCCTGGGGCACACAAGAGCAGTGAAATCCCCTCCGCTCACTCCCTAGAGCGGGAAAAGGCAGGCTCTAAACTCATCCTGTAAAATACACAGTGACTCAAGTAGCAAATAACAGAATTTCAGTAGTGAACGCACCTCCAGAGACTCGTGTCCATAAATCTTTCACCATACTGTTCTGTGAGAGGCGTATGTATGTATATACATGTCATTTGTCATGTTTACGGGCCTCTTCATAACCTGGTGCCTCTATCCCGAGCTGTAACTTTCACTCTTTCTCTCTCTCCTCCCGATTTCCTTGATTTCTTTGATCAGAGAATTTATGGCTCCGTCTTAATCTATTTTTGTACTGCACTCTGCACTCTTCTGCACAAAATCTACATCAATCTACATCAAGGTGGCCTGCACACAAACTTCCCTGACCACACACACATTGGACGTCTACAGCGATAAGACTGGGTGGTCTCAGATGAATGTAACCGTAGGAGGGAGTGTGAAAGATTAAGCCTCTTAGAAGAGATCAGACTAGAGGCAGCTTATGAATACACCATCTCACTCCCTCACGTTCATGCATGCATGCTTTTAGACAAAAGGCGCTTGCTTTCAGGGGATAGACTATGATTGTGCGATTGAATCAGTTTTCCTCTCGGCCTCTTCGTCGCGGATTACTCTCGAAGATTATCTTGAGTTTTGAGAGACGATCGGTAAAGTCAAGTGTTATGCTGTACCTCAATCCATCCAATCGGCGAACCCTCATCGGGTTCTTCTTCTAGTCAATCAAATCAGTGAAGTTACCTCAAAGTCTGGCAGAATCAATCATACACCACAATCCCAACGCATCACGTTTCTTCATTTGAATAATTTATTCTTCTGCTCCAGTCTTTCTTGTGCTGGAGTGAAACTTTCATGCCAGATTTCTCTCAATGCTTTTTTTCCCCTTGGTTACCACATGTTCTTATTATTAATGTTATACTGTGTATATAGTTTGCTGTCAGACTTGATGCATTTACTTGAAGTTCATGAGATTGAATAAATGTTTTTCTACAAGAATATTTCCATAGTGTGCAAATACTGATTACTCTCAAAACCATCTGCACTCATGGGTCATTTGACCTTAAAACACGAAATATCTCATGAATTAATGCCTTTACCTTTGATAACCTCTTTGGTCTTTGTCTCATATTCCACTGATAAGCTGAGTCAAGGTCATACTCTATATCAGGTGTGTCCAATCCTGCTCCTGGAGGGCTTTGTTTAACTCCAACCTGTCTTAACACAGTTGTCTGCTAGTTTCTAGTAATCCTGAAGACCTTGATTAGCTGGTTGAGGTGTGTTTAATTAGGATAGTGGCCCTAGGATGCCCCACATGGTAGCAGTTACACTTTCTTCCAAAGTGTCTTCCCAAGCAGTTTCTGTTTCTTCCAAAGGTTGCAGACATTTCATGTCTCTCCAGTGGAATTTCTTTATTAGGGACATTCTGGTCCCAAAACGTAATTTCATATATCAAATCAAGAGACTTGAGACTTTCTCAGAACTGCATGTTACTTTCCTTGTAACTGGCATGTTTATTTTCAACAGTCGGTTTCAGTGGGGTTTTTAATCTTTTCTACGCAACATTATAGGATCTTGATGCCTGGTTAAATTGAATGCATTTAACTTTTTAATAAAGCTTGAAAACATGACAAACGGGCAAAACCATCTAGATTTGGACTATTCATAACTGTTAGCAGTCAATACAAGTTATTTATAACATTTCTAAATATTATTACGTATATTAATACACACTGTCCGTCCAAAAAAAAAAGTCACCACCTGGATTTAACTAAGCAAATAGGTAAGATCTAACCATTGAATAATTACTGCATGGATGATTATGTTATGTGCCCAGAGAATGAGGTCCGCTGACTATCTGAATATACTGAATGACCAGGTTATTCCATCAATGATTTTTTTCTTCCCTGATGGCAAGGGCATATTCCAAGATGACAATGCCAGGATTCATCAGGCTCAAATTGTGAAAGAGTGGTTCAGGGAGCATGAGGCATCATTTTCACACATGGATTGGCCACCACAGAGTCCAGACTTTAACCCCATTGAGAATCTTTGGGATGTGCTGGAGAAGACTTTGCGCAGCGGTCCGACTCTCCCATCATCAATACAAGATCTTGGAGAAAAATTAATGCAACTCTGGACTGGAATAAATATTGTGACATTGCAGAAGCTTATCGAAATGATGCCACGGCGAATGCGTGCCGTAATCAAAGCTAAAGGCGGTCCAACGAAATATTAGAGTGTGTGACTTTTTTTTTTTTGGACAGGCAGTGTATATACTAACATATCAAGGCATTATATTCTTCTAATATTTTTCTATAAATTGGCTTTAAAATAGTAAGCATATACAGTGAAATGCACAATATTATTGAAATTATATCACTTTAATATATACACTACTGTTTAAAAGTTTAGGGGTTGATAACATTTTTAAATGTTTTTGAAAGTCACCAAAGTTGCATTTAATTGATATAAACTAAAAATTAAAATAAAAAAGTTATAGTATGAAATATTGCAATTGAAAATAACAGTTTTTATACAAATATGCATATACAATATACAAATTGTAATTTATTTCTGTGATGACAAAGCTGAATTTTTGCCAGCCATTAATCAAGTCTTCTATTGAAAACAATTGTGCTGCTTAATATTTTCGTGTAAACCGTGATGCATTTTTTTTTTTCAGAGTTAATGAATAGGAAGTTAAAAGAACAGCTTTTATTTGGGAAAAAAAATACATATATATATATATATATGTGTGTGTGTGTGTGACCCTGGACCACAAAACCAGTCATAAGGGTACATTTTATGAAATTGAGATTTCTACATCATCTGAAAGTGGGATAAATAAGCCTTCCATTGCTTAATGGTTTGTTAGGACAATATTTGGCGAAAGTTGTCCTTTAAAGCAAAGCATATCACTAATCAAAAATTAAGTTTTGATATATTTACGGTAGGAAATTCACAAAATATCTTCATTGAACATGATCTTTACATAATATCCTAATGACTTTTGGCATAAAAGAAACATTTAGAATTTTGACCCATACAATGTATTTTGGCTATTGCTACAAATATACCTCACCGACTTAAGACTGGTTTTGTGCTCCAGGGTCACATATAATTTATTTATTTTTTGTAAAACGTAGAAGTTTTGCTGTCACTTTTTATCAAATGTATGAAATTATCTTTGATGAATAAAGTATTATTTCATAAATATGTAATGTACCAATAATATATATTTTTTATTTTCCACATAAACAGCATATCTGACACTCAAGTGATGTTGTAATGGTGCTGCTTTTTATTACATACAGTATTCATCATTTTGCATTATTGCACATTTAAGTTAGCTGTACAAACAATAGTGCAATTGACTATTACACGTGTAACATCATTAAGGTACCATGCAGCATACAAACCATCTAAAGCATCAGAGGTTGTCGTTCGAGTTTTGTTACATGTATGACAGTGGGCGGAGCTGCCTGCAGCTAAAGAGTGACATGAAAAGAACACAAAAGCACGTGACAACCGCTACTGCCGTCACAGGGGCTGTAGGAGCAAAAGACACTGCTTAAAACAAAAACCAAAATAAACAACATTGAAGCTGTGATTGCCCTCCACCTTTGAATTTCAAGTAGCTGGTAACCTTTTCTCAGATTTGTATTCAGACAGACAACCTGCCCTAGAGCAAAAATAGTGCAAAACCAAAACAAATACAAAATAATATGCGCCTGATTATGGAGTATGAGTGAACTAAAGATTGTACAGACTTGTCTGACAGGCACTAGTGGCTCCTCTTTAGGCAACCTAAAGCCCCATACCGAAAATCGGCTCATACTCAGGACGACTGGGCAGGTTTTATTGCTTCAGTAATAGTTTGGCAGTCATTTGATGGGGGGAAAAATAAAAGAAAACGAGGGGAAAAAAGCTATTTGGTCCATGTGACTTTAAAAGGGGCAAATGACTCTTCATTTTTTAGTTATGACAAAATGTCAATAATCCTACTGAATATACAAAAACGGATTACTTGCCATATGTGGACCTCTCGTGACAGGGGGGAAATAAATGACAAATAACCAAAACGCTAAATAAACATTATGACATCATATTTTAACTATGACATCATCTGCTCTTTTGTAATTATTTCAATGCAAGCACTAAAATACAAATACAGGTCTTTATGAAAGATATATAAAACAAAAGTAAAAAGGACAATAAAAAGTCACTTCCACACAATGTATACAACAGACAGCCATAAATAAAACTAGTGAAAAGTAACACATAAAAGAAGGACAATATTAACTCTCAGCAGATAAAAAAGCCGGCATAAGGCTTCATAACAAAAGCACAACTGACAGAGGCTACAATTTACGCTCAAAGGAATAGTTCACCCAAAAAGGATCATTTTGTCTTCAAAATGATAAACAAAATTTTTTTATACATACATTATATATATATATATATATATATTAGTTTTTTTTTTCTTTTTAACAATGAAAGTCAATGGAGTCCAAAGTAATGTTGTTTTGTACCCTATTTACTTTCATAATATGAAAATACCAGAAATATATCTTCTTTTGTGTTCAGCAAGATGAAAGAAGGGTTAGTAAATGATAACTAAATTTTTATTTTTGGGTAAACTATCCCTTAAATGGAAATGTACGATCTTTAGAATACGGGATGACAATGTTGCATATCAATAGTGTTGATTATTTGTCTATCTTCAGTGTTTGAAAATGTGTTCGAGAGGTCTGGGAAGCTTGGTTTGAACCAAAAGTGTCTTTTTGTTTTGTGTTTTTGAAAATGTCAAAATGTCATTTACCTTCACAGGTACCAGGCTGCAAACGGTTGTCTAAGTTAGTCGGCTTTAACCGGATCTAAAGATCTGAGGCTGTTGTGGCTACAGGACGCACAGTGCAGAGTTACTGTAAGCTAACAGCACAGTCAAGCAGCACCAGGTCAGGCTCAAAGCATTTCACAAATACACTCACATCATACAGACGAGCTAAAGATCCTTTGGTTTCTACAGCTTAAAATGTTCAAATCTGTCTCTCACGCACACACGCACCACCGTCGCTTCAGTATTGGACAGTTCTGAAGGTCGACGTGAAAGTGACTTGCACCTGCTTTCATTTCAAGGTCAGGTACGGTTTGATGAATGAGTGATGGCGATCCAGGCAGGAGTCTGGAAAGGAACGTTTAAAGCTGAGCGAGTGTTTGTGTGCGAGTGCAATGGCAGCGTGAAATACAAAGACATCACTGCAAAAAAAGAAAGAAAAAAAAAGTATTTTTGTCATGATTTCCAATAAAAAAAGAAACATCCTTTAAACAAGGTCAATTTACATGAGGTGCAAAATAAGAAAAAGAAGCTTCCTTGAAAAGTTACTCTTAAAATAGTCTTAAGGAAAATTAAATGTATTTCAATTTTTCAAAGCAAGTAAAAATAAATTAATGTTGTTTTAAGGATGTTTATATTTTTTTTTAAAAACAAGGCAAAAATACTGCTTAAGAAAGTGATTTTTTGCACTCTGAAGTCAGGCTATTATGCTCTCTGTGATATTTGGCGGGCTTCCAGGTGGCAGGGGCCGGTTGAGGGCCCCGTGTCCTTTCTGGATTTGGCTGGCGGTGTAGCAAGTGAGTTCCTGAACCTGCTCTCCTGTTTGTGGCTCCCTGGACACCTTCCAGTCCTCCTCCATTTCCAAAGCATCTGCTCCTTTCAGTCTCATTTGAGTTTGTCCTCTTTGCAAAAGCTCCTCACAGGGAAGCATTCGGTCAGGACTGCATTTGCATGTGTGCATCAGTCAGCGCGAGTCCTTCTCTCTTCACACCGGGTGAGAGGGGAGCTCAAGGAGGGAGGGGCGGAGCTTAGGGTTTGTCTCCATGGAGATGCAGTCATCCTTGCCTAGCTGGCGACGGGTGGCACTGAAGTAAGCATTCATCAGCTGCATGATCTCAGTCAGCTGAGAGAGAGAGAGAGAGAGAGAGAGAGAGATGACTTGAGTAAATTTCCACTGTCAAATGTGTGTCAGACATTTTATACTTTTGCAATCACTTGGTTATACTCTTGAAGGCTTTGTGCACTAAACTTTAAGTTAGCATGGCTCTAGATTTATTCATGTTTTTGAAAGAATTCTTGTGATGCAAAGCTGAATTTTCATCAGCCAGTCTTCAGTGTCACATGATCCTTCAGAAATCATTCTAATATGCTGATTCTTTGATAAATTAAAAGTTAAAAAGAACAGCATTTATTCAAAATAGAAATCTTTTCAAACAGTACAAGTCTTCACTATCACTTTTTATCCATTTAACACATCCTTGCTGAATAAAAATATTAATTTCTTATACATACATATACATATATATATATATATATATATATATATATATATATATATATATATATATATATATATATATATATACATACATATATGTATATTTTGAATAAACAGTTCTTTTTAACTTTTTATTTATCAAGGAATCCTGAAAAAAGTATCACAGGTCCCAAAAAATATTAAGCAGCACAACTGTTTCCAATGTTGATTATAAATTAGCATATTAGAATGATTTTTGAAGGATAATATGACACTGAAGACTGGAGTAATGAAGCTAAAAATTCAGCTTTGCTACACATGAATAAATTACATTTTAAAGTATATTAAAACAGAAAACTGTTATTTTAAATAGCAATAATATTTCACAAAATTATAGAGAAAAGTTCATTTAAACAAAATCCAACAGAAATTGACAGTTGCACTTGTTTATCACATTTAACATTTTTAATTTGTTATATTGACTTCCATAAGAGTGATTATGGATCAGAATAGCTATAGGCGTATGTTGATGACTGACAATGACTGGACGTTATTAACAGTTTGTGTGTGAACAGATGTTCTTGCATCACTCAGAAGGGAGGCAGACGTGAAGTCAAGCGGTTTGGTATGAAAACTCAAGAGATTCATCGGGTTAAAGTGCACAGGAGTGACGGCACAGGATGGGTGTGAGCCTGCAGCTAATATCAGGAGAAGATAGACTGGTTGTCTCAGTGTTTCCACATGTGAGCACACAGAAACACACAGCTGGTCTGACCTGTATTGTTCGAGTACTGGAAAGAGGTTTGTAGTACGCATGATACAAACACTTTGACGTCAACGTCTTTCTAGTTTAGAACTATAGAAGGTTACATATTTCATACGTTAACTCTTAATTTACATAACATACATATGATGTATTTTGTACTTTGGTGTAAAACTCTGCCTTGGCTAGGGGTATATGCTTCCCCCATTATATCTGGAGTGTTTTGGCCTAACAGTATGCATGCATGATGCTAACATGAAGGCATTATTGCTAGAGTAAAACTACAGGTAGACCTGCATAAAATGCTCTGGCAATAGTTTTATTCGTTAAATGCTTTAGATTTTCTGAAGAAATGTGAGTGGTGTTTCCCAGACGCAAAGATATTGTGAGTGGTTTTGTGGCTACCAGTAATTTAGTATTATCTATATAGTATTATAACATTTACTAATATTTTAAATTAGCTCTTATTTTTATATATTTTGTTTTCATTTTAAGTTTTTTACTTTTTAAAAATATCAATATCAATTTAGATTTTTTGTATTTTAGTTTTAGTCACTTTATTGCTTTAGTTATGACACCAGTTAGGAATATTGATGCACGCTTACCTTGGAGGTCTCGAAGAGCAGATCTCTGTCTCCTGCAGTGATCCTGAATGTGTTGCTATCAGAGACGCCATAGGAACAGATCTGACCAATCGGCAGAGACTCCAACGCTTCAGCCTCACCCTGACGATACAGAGACACACAGGAAGCCGCCACGCCCAGCCACAACTTCTGAGAGAAGCTTCCTGTCGAGCTCTATGAGAAACAGGAGGATGATAGGCACAGCTCTGATTGTCTGGTGGTATAAACGTTTAAAACCTTTAAGATTTTTTATGTTTTTGAAAGAAGTTTCTTAGGCTTATCAAGACTGCATCTATTTGGCAAAAAAACAGCATTGTGAATTATTATTACAATTTAAAATAACTGTTTTCTAATATATTTTAAAATGTAATTATTCCTGTGATGCAAAGCTGAATTTTCAGCATCATTACTCCAGCCTTCAGTGTCACATGATCGCTCAGAAGTTATTCTAATATGCTGAAAACATTTCTTGTTATTATCAATGTTGAAAACAGTTGTATAGTGAAAAGCACTCACGATGTAAAAGTCCACTTCATAGAGCGTGCAGCCAAACCCCGACCACTGCCGGGCGATGGTGAGATAGGCGGCCATGCTGTCTCTGCGACTGTATCCCGCCAGGGCTTTCCAGCGCTCCAAAATGGCCGACATCACCACGGCTCCCTCTTCCCTTAGTCTGGCCCGCAGTCTTTGGTCCTGTTCCTGACGCCGCTTGTGTCCCCACAGAGTCCCAGCCAGCAGACCCCCGGGGAATGAAGGACAGCCAGGGGGATCGACAGGGGCCAGTAGGGCCCGGGCCTCCACCACTTCAGCCGGAAAGAGCTGCTCCAAGGGCGGGTACGGCGAGAGTGTGCTGAAATCTCCCAGTAGACACTGCAGTCTCAACGCTGCCAGGGAAAGAAGGTCATCCTCACAGGCTGGCAGCTGCCCCCGCACCACCATCTCATGACACTGAGACAGAGAGAGGGAGGAGGAAGTCAAGTGAGGGAAAGTTTACCGAGTTCACTAGTGTGCTGTGTTTGTATGTTTGCTTTTCACTCAACTAATAAAGACGTTATGCACACATCGGTCCACACAAGTGTGAAACTTGTTGGCATTAAACAAACAGAGAGGAAGAATTGGAAAATCCCTGTTTAAAATGTTCAGAGGAAGATATCCATTATTATTATTATTAGCCTTTTATAAAACACATTCCACTATTAGGCCACTTCTCTTTTAGTCTTCTTTTTTCAAATCACCTTTAGTTTTTCACAGTATTTAACAGGAAATAATGAAATGATTAATGCAAACTTCAGAAATGAGGAAAATCCAAATTCTGCCATAAAGCAGCTGTAGCCAGACAACAGTGTCATTATTCAGCTTCAGTCAGTTCAGTGTTGATTCATTTTAGTTCAACAACTGTGTAAAGTTAATTTGTCATAAAACAAGTTTAATTCAGCGATAAGCAGCTCTACTGAAGACATGTTATTACTCAGCTCAATTCAGTTTAACATTAATTCAATTCAGTTCATTAACAGTGTTGCAAAATTCATGAATTTCAATCATATACATTCAGCTTAGGGGTGCGCGATATAACGGTGGACACGATTAACCGGTAGAAATACGTGTAACAGTTTGTATATTGGATCCATGTCATTCATGTTAATCAAACACCAAAAGAGAGAAAATCTCTCACTGCTCTTGACTAAATCACTTTTGTAACTCTAATAAGTAGTAGTATATATTTAATTTACACAGGAAGAATTTGCACTGTTTTTATACATTTGATTACTTTATACAATGAATGTATAATTTATTTAATTTCTTTGTTCTATTGTAGTTTTTTTGTCCTATTGCTTGTAATTAGTTTCTTATTTAAATTGCTGACTGTCTACTTGTCTTCAGTGAGCTTTTTTTATTTAGGCTAATATTAGTTTCTTGTGATATTGATACCGGTGACAAGAATTATGAAATTTCTATGGTATTAAAAATGTTGATATAAAGACCTTATTTAAAGCTGCAGTCCGTAAGTTTTGCCTCTTTGTCGCCATCTCTGTTTGAAAACCTGGAATTGCAGCTCTGTGCGGAATTATCTTCCTTGTGTGGGGTTATACTCCGACACAACTCTAATGTTTTGAGGAGTATGTGTGTCAGTCTGTCAGTCACCACATCGGTGTGGATATTGTACTTAGGAATCACTATATTGTGATATATATCGTTACAGTGAAATAAAATGACTCATATCATGATATAAGATTTTGGTCATATCGCCTACCCCTAATTTAGCTTTCTCATTTCTGCTCATCTCTGCATCTCTTGTCGTTTTACCTGCTCATACAGGAAGAGGTACTCAATGCTGTCTGTACTGATGTTGTCGGTGTCCAGCAGACAATACAGTTTAAAGCAGAGTCGGCACTGGCAGTCAGAGTCTGGATCTTTAGCTGACAAACTGGAAGACAGAGATAGAGCTTCGTTAATGGAAAATACATATGAATCAGATACACATCTGAAGAGGGCCCGGCCATCTTAGAGGCTTTTTATTTAACCCCTTCTCAAGCACCCTAAAACTATGTATTTGTCTTAAACTATGAGAGTCTTCAACTAGCTCAGAAGACTTGTCGAGCAGAGCATGGCAGCAACAAATGAAATCCGCCAACGCTTCCTAAACACACGAAATCACCCCAACAGAGCGATGTCATCATTCCGAACTATATCACTCACCCCGTTTTTTTAAGCTTTTTCTGCTGCATGTGCAGTTTTGTACGCGCGGGTTTGTTTGTGTGTGTACACATGAGTGTGAGAGAAAGACTAGGCGTGTGTCCATGAACCCACTTCTGGGAAGAGTTGGCACTGAGACGTGCAAAAACACACATAAACACACTTCCCAGAATAAAGTGGATGCCTTGAATTCAGACTGGCTTGGCTTATCTCTCCTTCAGTTTGCTTTCCACATCAGTTAATGCTGATGACATCAGTCTCACCTTGAGATCCCTACTGGAACACTGAATACTAATAAAGAGCTGCTTGTCCATTCTCACAGTGTGTGTGTGTGTGTGTGTGTGTGTTCATCAGGGGGGTTGGTTAAACTGTGATTTATTCACTTTCCTCTACAGGAATTGTAGAGGAGTGAATGTCCAGCACTCTCTCCACCCTCAATACCACGACTGAGGTGAGACCCTTGAGCAAGGCACCAAGCCCCCAACTGCTACCCAGGCACCGCAGCATTGGCTACCCACTGCTCTGGGTGTGTGTTCACGGTGTGTGTGTGTGTGTGCACTTGGATGGGTTAAATGCAGAGCACAAATTCTAAGTATGGGACACCATACTTGGCCACACATCATGTCCTTTCCTTTCCTATTTCCTCTCCATGGTACTGATCGATTACATGGTCTTTACATAGTACTTAAAAATACTATGGTATTATCATGGTTAATGTTCAAAAAACATGGTACTTGGATGGTACCATGTCCAACAAACTATAGTGTTGTGGTACTTTAGGTTCAGTACATTAGTTGTATTACACATATTACAATAGTTTGAAGATATTTATGAAAAATATTTACTTTTCAAATCTGGTGATGACATCTGCAATTATGGTGCAGCCTCCGATAGCTTTTTCCCAGCATGAGTTCTGCTCAAAAAGAGCAAATGTGTTTCGGCTGTCCTGCAGCCCAAGGCGTTCCGCCATCTTCCTCACGACCTGGACAGAGAAAATGAGATTGAGATTGTTATTTTAGTATTATTTGTATACTATTATATTATTTATTCATATTTTGAATGAGATTTTATTTTTATATTTTAAGTTTTGATTTTAGTTTAATTGTTTTATTAGTTTACTAGTTGTATTAGTTGATATTTCTGTTTAGTTTTTATTTATTTCTATTTTAGATTGGGTTTACTTTTCCCTGTTAGTTTAGTCATTTTACTGCATAAACTTCAGTCACTTAGTTGTAAATGCATCTGTCTGGTTCTTATTGCTTGCGTGCTAATGATTAAGCCTTTGTGTGCCAGTGGTGGCACATGGGCTTAAGGTTCCCAACCCCTGCTATAGAGGAAACAGTTGATGCAATACCTCATTAGCCGTGGTGTGCGAGGTGATCGGGATCTGGCAGCAGCCCGGTCCAGGGTAGTGCACAGTACACAGTATCTCCTGCCTTCCCATCAGCCCCTGGATCTCCTCCCACGAGGGCACACACTCACGGCCGCGCGTCTTCTCCAGAGCCTGGGCTATGAAGGACGCGTAGCTCTCCACCTCTGGGTCCACACTCAAACTCTGAACCCTGATAGTAAAAGAAAGGGATTTTAAGGACCATTTCCATAATTTTGCAATGACAAAATTTCCCTCCCAAAAAATGAGAGGGAAGTTGTGTGGCCTCTCTGTTTAGTTTGTCTATTTGCGACATGAATTGTCAGCCACTTGGTAATCACATGCATGGCGGAGGCCCTATTTGTGTTAAGTAAACACATGCGGGAAGTGTCTGGGGCCTCAGGAGAACAGAGACTCGTTCGTCTCCATTACACCAGCCACCTCTGTAATCAAAGCCCTGTGGTCAACACAACATTTCCTCATGGCACAAATGATAAGATAAATGATAAATAAACAATATTTAGCCATTCTCTTGTTTTCTGTCAATCCTCCGGGCCTGGCTGTACTTTAAGAGTCAATTAGCCATGGGATGCAGAAAGCATCGTGCCGTTTCCCAACCCCTCAAGGAGAGGAAAAGAACGAGCGAACAGGAGGTGCACTTTCCAATCCAGTCAACCTCAGGCAGCCCATATTTCCTACACACTCGACCGCAGGACCAGAGGCAGTTGTGCGTGTTTATACTCAAGGACTTCTAGGTAATGTATATGTGTGCATGTTGAGATCTGGCTGGTGGGTTTGTGAGTATACACATCCAGTACACTGTATAGATTTATGATGTGCGTAACTCACCTCTTCAGGTGAAAGCGTAGGTATCTGAGTATGCTACAGCTGGGCAGGAAGGTGCAGCTCATGCAGGTGAGCAGCTGCCAGTATCTGAGCTGCGGATTCGGTTGTATCTGTGTCTGCGTCAGGACACGTGAGTTGGTAACGCTGGTCTGTTTGATTAGCTGGCAGTAGAGTTCATCTCGGAGCGGCCGGAGGTCGAGGCAGGTCTGGAGGATCCCCTGTATGAGAGGAATGGGCTCGCGGGCCGACTCCAACTGCTGGAGGCAGTTAAAAAGTCTCACTGCCTCTTCACGAATGGATGTGTAGCCTTTACCTACCATATCTATGAAGAAAAGTGAGAGAAGGTATGTTAACAGTGTATATATATTTGGTAGTCACTAAAGATTCAAACTTTATTTCATATGTTTCAATTTCTTTATTCAACAACTGTCCTGGAATATCACACCTTTGTCTCTGTAAATGGTCAAATAAAATTGGCTGCAGGTCAGATTCTTTGCTTGTCAAATCAGAATGCCTTTGAGGTGCTTTTTTGCCTGTCAATCATTTTGCACGTTCAGAGTGACAATTCATATATAGTAAGCCAGATGCTGAGAGCAAGACAGATAAACTTGAAGCATTTTTCATGAACTTGGTCCAAAATGCATCAAGAACAGCTTACATAGCCAAATGTCATTCAAGTCACCATTGAACAGAAATTGTGATTGCATTTCTTCACTATTGTGATATATATTTGAGTGAAACAGCTGCTTGATCAAGAATAAAAAAAAAAAAAAAATGTAGGACAGGACTTAATTTTGTCCATCGGGAATCGATTTGATCATTGAATGGCTGTTTGTTATTTGCTGCAATCTCATGTCAGCAAGTTGCTGGAGGGGAAAGGTCATCAGAGATGAGACGTTGCAAAGGGGAGGAGACATTAATATTTTTTATTACATGGGGAACATGAATTTAAAGAAGACCTATTATGCTCCTTTTAACACGATGTATTGTAAGTCTCCCCAGTGTCCCCAGAATGTGTCTGTGAAGTTTCAGTTCAAAAGATCGTGCATTATATCATTTTGAAAATGCCTACTTTGAATGTAAGCAGAAACTGTTTTCATGCATGTCTCTTTAAATGCAAATGAGCTGCTGCTCCCTGTCCCGTTTTCCAGAATAGAACTTTGCCTTTACAGCTTGTTCCTCAGATATTCTGCTAAAAAACATCAGTTTGATATTGATTATCATGTCTATCACGCTGAAATCTTGCGTTTTGAAGCATATTAGTTTAAAAATCTGATATACGGTTTTCTGAGCGCACACATCACACACACACACGCACAGAAAGCGGCTGTCACACAGCATGTGAGTAAGTTCTCTTTCATGTCTTATTGCACTTAAACTGTCAAACTGTCTCCTCTGAAGCTGGGACTCTAAACAGTGTTCTGTGCTCGTCAGTGCAGCTAAAGACAGAACAGTTAGCAAGCTTTGCTCGAATTTTCGCCATGGTGTTAGAACTGGTACACCGTTGTCGCTTGTGAAAACACAATGGCGGTATTGTGGGTGGAAACTTGCAGATTTAAGGTCATTGCACACCGAGTCCGAAATTTTTGCGTGCATTTTTCGATTTTTTCGTATTCCTCATCCTTTCCAATAAAAATGCATGCTACGGATGCGAAAATGCAGAAAAAAAACGTGAGGTTGTATTTATTTTTAAACGTGCGAAACTTTCGGACGAAAATTTCAGACTCAGTATGCAATGGCCTTAAGAGGTGGTAATATTATAATAAGATTCCCTTTCTACATTAAAGGGGGAGCGAAAGCTTGCAGAGAAAGGCTTACCAAAAAAATTACTGGGTTGTACTTAGCAGATGCACCAAGGGCACGATTATAGCACTTAAACATGAAAAAAGGCAGATTTTCATGATATGTCATCTTTAAATGATTCAGTATTTAACACTGCGATATTCCGTAAAAAAGACAAAAGAATGGTCAGTTCTGATTTCATGGCAAATTATAAAAAAACAGAAGACCAAAAAAACATCGGTAAAGGTTTTCATTTCATAAAGGTTTTCAAGGAAGCTGAGAGCTTCAAAGCACTTGAAAACAGATGCTGAGCTTGCTTTGCTTCTGCTTGACGGGTAAATATGTTGCTTGGTGACCATGGTTACACCAAACAGCAGGGTTGTAGAAAGAGAGGGTGTGTCTAATCTGATTGGTTCATTGAAATGTTCTTTATGTGAGCAGTGGTGTGTATATGTGATATATGCAACGTAAGTGTGTGTGTGTGTGTGTGTGTGTGTGAGAGAGAGAGTGTTTGACTCACATGTGTGGTGGAGGCTGCCATAGGGGAAAGGTAGCAGTGGGGCATAGAGGGGGCTCGTCGTGTACCTGAGGATGGGATTATGTTCGTAGATGTGTTCTACAACCTCTGGATTGAATTTATTCTCCTGTACAAAAACAACGCACAAACACACATAAAGCAATGCAAGGTCAATTAAACACTTTGATGTATAAATAAACTCAAGACAGATATATCTGCTGTGTATCATTTTATTCCCATAAACACATGACCTCTTTGTTATGGGGTCTGTAATGAAATGATGTTTTATATGGAAATGCTGTGTTTGGAAGAACGGCTGAGGGGGGATGAATGAAAGGGAAACATTTTCAGCTTACAGATGGACTTGTTCATGAGAGGTAAAATTAAAGGTAAAAACATTTGGTTACACTTTATATTAGGTGGCCTTAACTACTATGTACTTACATCAAAAAATAAGTACAATGTACTTATTGTGGTCATATTGTATTGCAAAACACTTCTGCTGCTATTGAGGAGGGATACGGGTAAGGTTAGGGACAGGTTTGGTGGTATGGGTAGGTTTAAGGGTGGGTTAAGGTGTGAGGGATGGGTTAACAGTGTAATTATAAATGTAATTACAGAAATTAATTACAGATGTAAGTACATATAGGTATTTTTAAAAATATAAGTACAATGTAAAAACATGTATGTACACAATAAGTTCATTGTATCAAATGATTAATTTAAATGTAAGTACATAGTAGTTAAGGCCACCTAATATAAAGTGGGACCCAACATTTTCATCAAAACAAAGCTTATTTTATTGTATATCATTTAAAGGGGTCATATGACATTGCTAAAAAGAACATTATTTTGTGTATTTATTTTATGCGGTTTAAGGTTCAAAAAACACATTATTTTCCACATACTGTACATTATTGTTGCTTCACCCTTCTGAAACACAATTTTTACAAAGCTCATCATTCTGAGAAGCAAGGCGTGTTCTGATTGGCCAGCTCTCCAGTGCATTGTGATTTGCTGAATACCTCAAGTGTGAGACGGAAATGTTACGCCCCTTACCGTATTGTGACGCTGTGTCCCGGCGCGACGACACAAAAACAATAAAACCCATTACAAACAAGGCATTTGTTGCATCCAGTGGGGACATAATTACTGATTATAATGACTTATACTGTCTTTTTACGTGTCGCGTTGCATCGCGCCGCGTAAACATTACCATGTCTGCATTTGTGATCGGAGAAAGGACAAACAACAAGCACTACTCTACACTGCTCAAAACTCGCATTTGAATCGTCAGTGGCAAATTCTTTAAATAAGAAAACGTACTAACAGGCTGTGAGTCAGAAGCGCCAGACTGTCCTTGCAAAGTTGGAATTGCCCCACTTCATAGAAACAGCCTTTGCGCAAGCCAGCATTGTAAGCTACTCTACCAGGTTCAGGAAATAGTCCTTCATAAAATGCGCTGCACATAATCTAATATTTGGGTTGAACTGATCTGGAACAGTGTTGTAAATACAACTGAACCACTGATTTCTAGTTGTGTCCCCTTTTGGAAGGCCAAACAAAATACTTTTGCTTTCACCTCCTCCAGGACATGACGCCGGCGGCAGCAACAATACTACAGCGAGAATAAAAGTCCCGCCCTCTTTCTTTGCCTATACGTATGGTTTGGCCAGTGTTTTGCAAATCTTCCCACACTGTGACGTAGACATGTGGGGGCGTGTTTGAATGAGCCGTTTTAGGAGGGCGTGGTCGAGTCTTAACTTTTATAAAGAATATCTCTTTGGTTTTGAGACTTTAGTCTTTGCAACTTCAGGGATCTTATCTATGCACAAACAACTTGTAACACTCCAAAGAGAAAAGAAAACTTGAAATCGCATTGTATGACCCCTTTAAAAAAAAAAAACAATACGGCAAAAATATAGGCTAGTGTCTTTTAGCCAAGACTATATTGAGAATAAAGCAGCGCAGCCTCCCTTTTCTTATTGTTTAAATATTTAATATGCATGCATATCTTATCTATAAGAGATATATAGCAATCAGCAAGGTCATTTAGGG
The DNA here is from genome assembly GCA_036784905.1 of Acrossocheilus fasciatus. Taxonomy (NCBI): domain Eukaryota; kingdom Metazoa; phylum Chordata; class Actinopteri; order Cypriniformes; family Cyprinidae; genus Acrossocheilus; species Acrossocheilus fasciatus. The sequence continues at coordinate 2,412,536 of JAXUIB010000029.1, read as the reverse complement.
GTCTGGGCACTTAACATTTCAACCACTGCGGTTTTCACGCCTGTCTGCCTGTCTGTCTGTCTGTTTATGTGCGACCTCAATGGGATTCCGGGGAGTTCTGTGGGCTAGCAACTAGCATCCTATTAATACAGATCTATCCAAGAGCGCCGGCATTACATCATAACAACAGGGCTATTCTGAAGAGCTACTCGCTGCCTTCAAAATTATTTCCAGAGACACGGGATACCGAGGAACACATCTATAAGTGTAAAATCACTAGCCAACAAACTAAGAATAATATAGTGGGGCAGAAAGATGACAGTGGGTGGGGTTTAGCTGGTTTACACACAGTGCCTGTAATCCTGAACTTGTCTTTAGGAGCTAAGCTGCCACACACACACACACACACATATATTGTGTGGGGTTATACTTTATATTAGGTGGCCTTAACTACTATGTACTTACATCAAAAAATAAGTACAATGTATTTATTGTGTTCATACTGTATTGCAAAACACTTCTGCTGCTATTGAGGAGGGATACGGGTAAGGTTAGGGGCAGGTTTGGTGGTATGGGTAGGTTTAAGGGTGGGTTAAGGTGTAAGGGATGGGTCAACAGTGTAATTATAAATGTAATTACAGAAATTAATTACAGATGTAAGTACATATAGGTATTTTTAAAAAATATAAGTACAATGTAAAAACATGTATGTACACAATAAGTGCATTGTATCAAATGATTAATTTAAATGTAAAGTACATAGTAGTTAAGGCCACCTAATATAAAGTGGGACCTTGTGTGGAGACAAAAAAAAACTATTACATTATGCACAATTTTCTAAAATCTGGGTTCAATAATATTTTTAAATATTTCTGAAAAAAGTTTCACATGCTCAACAAGGGGGCATTTATGTGATCAAAAATACAGTAAAAGCTGTAATATTGTGAAATATTATTTGAATTTAAAATAACTGTTTACTATTTTAATTTTAAAATGCAATTTATTCCTGTGATGGCAAAGCTGAATTTTCAGAAGTCATTACTTCAATCTTTAGTGTCACATGATCCTTCAGAAATCAATCTAATATGCTAATTTGCTGCTCAAGAAACATTTCTTATAGATGTTGAAAACAGTTGTGCTGTTTAATACTTTTGTGGAAACTTTTTTTCAGGATCCTCTGATTAAAAGAAAGTTCAAAAGAACAGCATTTATGTGAAACAGAAATCTTTTATAAATGACTTTAATGTCACTTATGCTCAATTTAAAGCATCCTTTCTAAATAAGTTGAGTGCATGCAACATATATCAAAAGGGATTATATATGTTCTCTCACCTCAATGTCTCGTATGAGGAGCTGTGTTGGCGTCTCGACCGGCGCTTTGCTGTCTATGACTTTCTGTACAGCACACGCCCAGTGCACCGCCTCATTGTAGTGCTTTGTGAAGAGTCTGTAGCAATGTTTGCGGCCATACACCGTCAGACTCCAGTAACCTGTCACACATACACATTAAAGAGGCCCATATTTAGTGCAACTCTTTAAAAAGTGCCATTCAGCAAAGTGGAACAATACAAAAATAGCATCTCCTAACAATTAGGAGAGTACATAAACAAAGAAAAGCAAAAAAAAAAAAAGTAATAAAACACATGGTAATACTGTTTCTGATTAAAGACAAATGTCCTAGAGTTCCAGCATTCTGACAACCTCATATTTCACATGTCTGACCTGCAGTAAATGTGTTCAGATGTTCTGAGAGAGTTGGATCTAGATCTTTTATGAGGATCTAACTAATATCTCGTTTCTCCTCTGTTGTTAACTTTGGCAGTCAAAAGAATGAAGCTTTGGTTCAAAACTGAGGTTCAAGACACCATTTCTGTACAATCTCCATGAAGTCCACCAATCTCTCTCTAGACTGTTTGGGGGTAAGTATTCACTCTACACAAGCACTCACAAGGAGCAATATCTAGCAAATAAAATATTTTACAGCAGAACAATGTATATTCGCTGTGGAAATTCATTTCTATGGCTATTTCATGGTTAAATTCCCTGGTATTTACAGGTTTTTCAGAACCAGTGGGTGTTCTAAAATTTACAGGCCAAAATATTTGGTGACCACTGTAAACATCTCAGATTTCTTAGGTGAAAATTGTACCTCATTAATGTTTTCATTAACAGATCTGTTTTACTCTGTGGACGAGCCAAAGCATTAGCCATGATATTATATGACAACTTGTTTGTTAAAAGAAGAAACTGTTTCTATCGTGTCCGCTGTTCTGGATAATGAATGACTCCTGACCAACTGCTGCCCTTGTACACACACACAAAGCTTTACTTTCAGACATACACACACTTTTATCTAGGAAAGTCCCTAAAGTTAATCTGGGAAACGTTCAGAGTTTTGTGGACGGTGCTGGTTGAACATTTGTGTGTATGTGTGTGTGCGATTCAGAACTCAAGCTGAATATGTACCATGTGAACACACACACACACACACACATACAGTATGACTAAGCCCCTGAGTCTGTCTGGTCATTCCCTACCATCTTCCCAGACAACAATGCCTCTCGTTTGTCTGCCTTCATTTCTCTTTTATTTTTTATCTTCTCAAACAATCATGCATTTCATTTCCTCAATCAAAGTCTTCCCACAAGAAAGAATTCACGCCAATGCCGACAAGAGATCAACAGGTCTCACGGCCTCTTTGTGCCTGTGATCGGTCCAAAAGATCAGCTCTCTCTGAAAAAATGCATGTCACTGTGAGTGCAAACCCTAAAATAGTGAATGAAATATTGTGTTTATATTCCACTGGACTATGAATCCTGGCTCACACCATTTACTGACCAGGACAAAAAGTGACAAGCAAATAAATCATCCAGGGTTTCTGCAGGTTTTATGAAACCTTTTTAAAAGACCTTTTTAAGACCAAGTAAAAAAATAAAGGAATACAATGAGCAAAGCAATATATCAATATGTTTTCTAAATGTAAATCTCTAGGGGGCAAACAATAAGTCTATGAAGCACGCAATTAAGTTCCAACCGATCTCCATCGCTGAAAAAAACACTTCCAATTAAACATTACGTTTTAAGTAGAAAAACTGAAATAGTATTTTGTTGTAAAATGTAACTGTCATCTCCTCAGGAGAGTTCGTTCATACTGATGCAAATTTTGTCAGTATATTTCTGTGGTATCAAACAATGTTTAAGGAGAGGTTGATTGTGGAATTTTAAAAAAATTATAATATTATATGATAAAAATCACCAAAACAACCATAATCATCACCAAAGTCATGAGAAAAATGTACATATTAGTTCCATAGAAAAATAACATGTACCTTTAGGGTACTATGGTACCCCTTCCAAGGGTAAATAAGATTAAAATTTTCCCTTTAAGTGTGACAAGCTGTTGAACTTCTAAATGTAGAATCTTGCACACTTTTTCTGAGAGTGTATACAAGACTAGACTGTCCTAGTTTAATTGCAGACGTGTTACCTGTCTGTTTGTAGGTGTGTTTATCCGGCCACAGCACTGAACAGAGGGATGTGAGTACTAGCGTGCCCAGTCTGCGAGCATCTCTGTCCGGGCCGCTGTAGTAGTCAAGAGAGTCTGTTGTCAACACAAACCAGAACCTCCTCTGCCGGAGCCAACCTCCCTGTACCTCCCGCAAGAGCCAGCCTGAAAAACAAAACAGAGAACAAGACCCATATTATACATGGTAAATACTATAACAGACCAATTAAATGAGGATATAGAGATTTAATTTCAAAACCTGACAGAAATGAACGATGTGTCATTTGAAATATCATTCTTTGAGAGCTAGTTCTCAGCGCTCATGCAGAGTCAGACTGAGTGATCATGGAAAAAGGCGAAACAGCACAAACCAGCCCGTCCACATCCAGCCGAGAGCAGGATACCAAACCACCACTCACCCAACTTAATAGAGGGTTGTGTAAAGGTCACACTGGGGATAAAATCTCCCTCCAGACATTCAGAAAGTTTGTTTTCTACGCACAAATGTGTATCAGAGCCAATAATCAAGAAACATTTCATGGGAAAAGTGCTTTTTTTTTTTAGTAAACCCTCATGACACTCGGACCATGTTACCTTTTTTCCGCTGCGGCTTGCAGATGCATTGCACCTGCTACCTTTCCCTTTGAATATGTGTGTGTGCACGAGTGAATTTATATAATGACAAGGGTATGACATAGGTGTTACAAGGAGAAGGTGACTTTTCAGGACATTACCCCATGTCCCCACTTTTCAAAACACTTATAAATCACACAGAATGGAGTGAATTGAAAATCTGAAATAGCACAAAGTTTCCTGTAAGGGATAGGTTTAGGTGTAGGGCAATAGCACATACAGTGTGTGTGTGTGTGTGTGTGTGTGTGTGTGTGTGTCAGCCAGACAGACTGGGGGAAGACTGTCTAATTTAGCAGCTCTGCGGGCCAGCATGAGACAGGCTGGCGGAGTATTTGGACCCCTCTACACTAATATTACTCTGCCCTGCTTATTATTACTCATTACATGTGATTGAGTATTATTACCACTCCAGTCCAGCAAATACCGCATAGCACTCACATTTACACACTCTGAGATCATGGACAACTCTGAATAACACACACACTTAAATCTGTGGTCAGCAGCTTAAGTGTTGGTTAACGATGTCTAACTGTCTCAGTTGGTGTGCAGTATGTCAGTCAATTTGAGTGTCACCAATAATACCTGAAAGCTATAACTGATGCACGTGTGTGTACTGGGGACGATGGACTGTTCCCAAAAGTGAGCTAAAGCTGAAAAAAAACTTCTTTTGGGTAAATTTGAATTTATACTAAAAATATTATTTGTAAACATGTAGTGTTTTTTTAATGCAAAATTTGGATTTAATTGTAGGTATAGGAGTCACAGACTGATCAACATTGGTATTTCCCAACCAATACAAAAAAAAAATAGTGATTTTTTTTAAGTGTTAAATAATCAATGTGTTGTCAACTGATAAATATTATTTAGTTTTCGGGGGGGGGTTGACAGTATTACTTGAATATTACTGTAAATGTAAATTCTGAATGTTACAAAAGTTTACGATTTCAAATAAACACTGTTCTTTTGAATTTTATATTCGTCAAAGAATCTTGAAAAAATATATTTTTTTCACAAAAATATTGACAATAAGAAATTCTTGAGCAGCAAATCAGCATATTAGGATGATTTCTGAAGGATCATGTGACACTGAAGACTGGAGTAATGATGCTGAAAATTCAGCTTTGCATCACACTTGAAAATATTTTCAAAATATAAATAGTTACTTTATAATATTTCATAATACTTTTACCGTTTCATATTATTTTGAATATTTTTTTATCAAATAAATGCAGCCTTGGTGAGCATGAGACTTCTTTCAAAAAACATTTTAAAAACTTTTTAATAACTAACATTTGAACAGCTGCATGTTTATCTGTACACCTGATAATTACCAATAATGATAAAGTTGAATATTAATATCTCTAAACAATATTGCTTAATTTATCACATGTTAGTCTATTTGAGTTAGTTTATACTAATTGTAAGTATATTTATATAAAGACGGTAGAGATATATGGTATGTCTTCATTTAGATGGCTAAGTGTGTGTGTGTGTGTGTGTGTGTGTGTGTGTGTGTGTGTGTGTGTGTAGACATTGTTTAGCCTGCTGCACCCTGGTTTATACAGAGGTAATTATGAGTCAGATTTGAGATTAACTCACTACAGATAAAGCAACCAGAGTGTCATAAAGTTTAAAACACAATTCAACCTTTGAAATTGTAATCTACATGCTGTAAAACTGAAGCAAGTAAAAATCTAATTTACTTCAGATTAAGGATTCCAAGAAACCAGCAGAATAAAAAAAGGGGACATAATACACACAAATGCATGCAAAGAATGCGTTTAGTTTTACAGCCATGATGACAAATATGACTTGATCTGGTGAATCAGAGTTATTAAGAAAAATAATTTCTTCCTCACCCTTCACAAGCACCTCAGGGTCTTCGTCCATCGTCATCTTACTCTTCTGTGTGATGAGACTTCTCTTCTCCTCAGGAACTCCTGACAGACTGAACAACATGAAACACAACACAGACGTCAGCAATGTGCCTACTGTAACCCAGTAAGTACTGTACGACCCCCTCCCCTAGCCCCCAAAACACACACACACACACACACACACACACACACACACATACATATACATATACATATATATATGCACACCCACCCTTTGAGGGAAGTTGGGGTCAACATCACACTTCTGCTGCTAAAACAGACCCCAACATAGCACAAAACCACTTCACATATGCAGACATTTCACATCTCACACACAAACACAACGCACACACGCACATCCCTCCACCACCATGGCCAGGCAGGCAGAGCTTTATCGGTCTGGCAGCCAGGGAAAAAACTGAAAATAAACGTGACTAAGAGACGCCAAGGACACTCGCACGCAAAGAGAAAACTAGGAAGAGCCTAGGAGAACGAGTGGTCTAGAGGTACTGACAAGAAAATAGTTGTCAAATAGTCATCACTAAAAGTTCACAGGGCCTGGGACAAAAATGTCATGGGTGGGTCTACTTTTCCTTGGGGCTCAATAAATATGCATTACATACTATAAAGGACCTTAGTAGGACACTCCTCATCATTTTAGACTGTTTCTTTGGGAATTTTTTCCCATTCATCCAGCAGAGCATTTGTGAGGTCAAGCACTGATGTTGGAGAAGGCCTTGTAATGTGTTCAATGGGGTTGAGGTCAGGGCACACAGTCAAGTTCTTCCACACCAAACTCATCCAACCATGTTTTATGGGCCTTGCTTTGTGCACTAGGGCACAGTCATGCTGGAATAGAAAAAGCCTTCCCCAAACAGTTCCCACAAAGTTGGAAGCATTGCTCAAAATGTCTTGGTATGCTGAAGCATTAAGATTTTCCTTCACTTGAAGTTAGAGGCCTAGCCCCTGAAAAATAGCCCATTCCATTATCCCTCCTCCAACAAACTTTACAATTGTCACAATGCTGTCAGACAGGGAACATTTTCCTAGCATCCATCATTAGACTGCCAGAGAAGCCAGATTTATCACTTCACAGAACAGGTTTCCACTGCTCCAGAGTCCAATGGTGGCGTGCTTTACACCACTCCATTAGACACTTGGCATTGTACTTATTGATTTGAGGCTTGCATGCAGCTGCTCAGCCATTGAAACCTATTCCATGAGGCTCCCGCTGCACATTTTATTACACGGGTATTATTGCCAGTAGAAGTTCAGTACTCTTCAGTTATCGAATCAGCAGAGCGTTTGCAACTTTTACGCACCATGCGCCTCAGAACTCTGTGACTTTACAAGGTCTTCTGCTTTACGGCTGAATTGCTGCTGTTCCTAAACACTTTCACTTTCCAATAATAACATTTAGAGTTGACCATTCAGCAGGGATGAAATTTCAAAAATTGCTGAGGTCGTTTCTTGCAAGAAACAACTCATATCATCATCATAATCATCAACATGGATAAAAATCAAGGTGTCAGTGAATGGCTGATTGTACACCTGGACTAAAAGACTCTTGTTAAGAACAGAATAACAGCTTGTAATGAGCAGGTAAAAGATTAGTCAGAGGACGTCATTAGCTAACAAATGATAGATGTTTTGGGGAATGCTGGGAGCACAAGTACCTTGAAGAAGACAGTGATGGATGGATAATCACTCTGATAACACTGGCACTCAGTATAAAACACACACACGCACACACTTTAGGCCGCAAAGGAGGAACTGAATGTGACAGTGTCGGTTAATCAAACGAGACATTCCTGAATCTCCTGTTATCTGAAGTCAGAAGTTCATTTGCCACTAATTATCTGGACTTGCTCGTTTCTCACCCAAATTAGCCATTTTAAGTCAATCAAATGGAGAGTCCTGAAAGCCCATTTCCTCATGCTGATGCTCTAGAAAAACATCATGGTTTGTTACCAGAGATCATATGATCATTTACTGGCCCAGTGTCTCTAATGGAAGAGCCCGATCACACACACACACACACATAGTATATGTACTTACTTATATTAATATTTTGGACAATATATGACCGGTAACAAAATGCTGAACAAGCTAAATCAAGCAAACTGAAATCAACTGTTTTAAATGCTACAAGTCAATTAAATATCTGTTCTGCATTCTGGCTTCAGTCTTTCTGATGCTGTACTTTGAAGCCTGCCAATCTGGTCTAAGAGTATGTTGCCTCTTCACTGACCTCAGATACAATAGCTGTGTCTGAATATTTTTGTGTTCTTTGAATATCTTGAACCCTATCAGTGTTCTGTACATTTATTTACAGGTCTGTTTACAAGTGCATGCGTGTAATGGAGATGCAGTGGTAGATCCCTGTGGATTTGCATCACTCTCTAATTTAAGTTGAAGCTCAGACGGAGTCAAGAGTTTACAGACATCCATCAGAGAGAGAGAGAGAGAGAGAGAGAGAGAGAGAGAGAGAGAGAGAGAGAGAGAGAGAGAGAGAGAGAGAGAGAGAGAGAGAGAGAGAGAGAGAGAGAGAGAGAGAGAGAGAGAGAGAGAGAGAGAGAGAGAGAGAGAGAGAGAGAGAGAGAGAGAGAGAGAGAGAGAGAGAGAGAGAGAGAGACAATAGAGAGGCAGGCAGCACAAAAAGAGGAAGCCTCTGATCGCAGGAGCTGTGAGGGCTGGAATCAGCCAGTCAGAACCTGCCAGAACCGGTTCATGGATCAGAGCAGAATCAAGATCAACAATCCGGTTTTAACAAAAAACCTTCTCTGTCCCGCAGGCATGAGAATAACCCTCATCCTAATCTAGACAGCATTAACACACACGTACACACACACACACACACACACACACACACACACACACAGATAAAATGAGCTGAGGTCTATCTCTGCTAGAGGCCACTGGAATGAGACCAGCGTGCAGATACGGACAAACATGCTCTGCTATATAGAGACTTTAGAGGGCAGTAAGATATCTTATGGATGGATATGGGGTATAAAAGTGGAGCTTTATGACTCATGTCTCGGGGGCTAGAACTGTTTTACAATCTGTCTAGACTATCAGTAAAACTAAAAATGTTTTTTATGAATATGGAGTTGAGAGAGGTCTGTGATGGTGACCTAAAAGGACAGATATTTTGGTGCTAAACAGAAAAACCGGAGCAGCAGGCGATGACTGATCCAGGTCGGCGCACGCCTCATTTCACTTAAAGGCTATAGAGAGATGTGAAACACTGACTCATCGGATTATCTCTTACCACTGTTCAGGACATGACAGTACAAGAGCCTGTAATACTCAACACAGAGTGTGCACTACAAAAGAGGAACTCACAATCCAAGGCCTGTTTCCAAAAGCAAGCACATGCATTGGCACTGTGGCATAACTGCAAAAGTAGACTCACAATATGCACTGGCAATGCTTATGCTACATAAGAGCTGTGGCTTCATGTAGAAAATAAAGTGATTTCTGGGTTGTAGCGGAGAATTTATTTATAGTGAAGATAGATAGATATATGGATAGGTAGATAGCTAGATAGATAGGTCTTGTACTTTTAGTATACTAAACTGGTATACTTAAAGGGGAGGTCCAATGCCGTTTCATGCATATTGAGTTATTTACACTGTTAAAGAGTTGGATTCTCATGCTAAACATCGCCAAAGTTAAAAAAAAACAAAAAAAAAAAAACGATTTGGACGTATAACAGCGCATGTCTGTGCCAAATACACACTTCTGGGTTTCTTAGTTTCGGAAAGTTTTTTTCAATCATGGCTCTTCATGACATAATGAAGGGTGGAACTACTTGTATGGACATTTCTCCCGGAAGAACGCGCCCACGCACACATCGACCAGCGCGAGCGCAAAAGCGTCCATCACTGCATGGGACATGCTCGGGAAGAATGTCTCGAAAGAAGTGTGTTTTTGGTTGTAAGGGAAAGATAACCTTGTTCAGCTTCCCGAAGAAACCACCATTAGGTAAACAGTGGATGCAGTTTGTTTTCCAGGGCAGCAACAGAGTTTTGCAAGTATGTTTGTTGATGAACGTTTTAAAAACAAGGCCCAGTTCGACGCTGGATTTGCACATTGTTCCCAGCTATAAAAGATCCCGGTCATGATTCAGAACTGCAGATGGTAAGTGAAACAGCATCAAATGTCTGTGTATTGTTGGCGATCGGCGCTCAAGTGCTCGTCACTCTTTAGCTCCGCCCACGGCGTGCCAGCACAAGCTCGGCTGTTTTTGGAAAGAATCGTAAAGCTGTATCTTTCTTTTATAAATATGATAAAACTAAAGACATTTTGGAGATATGAAGGATGCAGTACTACTCTTCAGGTACTCAAGATTAACGAGATTGGGTGAAACTGTGTGTGTTATGCACCCTTCTGTTAAATTGGAACAACTAATTTTGTGCTTAATGTACTTCAATTGTGCAGAATTAGTTCTTTAGTCAAACTGAAAATATACTTAAAGGGGTGGTTTACTGCGATTTCACTTTTTTCATTTTAAATAGTGTGTAATGTTGCTGTTGGTGCATGAGCAGTATCTGCAAAGTTGCTGCGCTGAAAGTTCAACGTAAGCGGAGATATCGTCTTTTAAAAATCAGGAAGTTTAATGCCTACAAAAATGACTCATACGGGACTACAACGAACTACTTCCTGGGTTGCATACGAAATAAACCCATCAACCCCTCCCTCCGGAACATGCAGAAAAGGGGGCAAGGCCATGTTCTGCGGCTTTGTCGAAGAGGAAGAGTTATAGTGGAGAGTTGTAGCCATGCCGTCGAAACGGTGTTATTTTCACCCAGCTGTCAGGTCTTCTGTGTTCGGGCTTCCCACGGATGCTGTAGTTCATCAACAACGGTTAAAATTTATGTTTGATTATGTTCCTGACAATTATAATCCTAATTCAGCTCTCTGTTCTGCGCATTTTACGGAAGACAGCTTCCAGAATCCACACGAGTTCAATGCCGGATTCACACAGAAACTATTACTAAAACATGGAGCAGTTACAACTTTAAAAACAGAGGCAGCGGTTGTTGGGCCACAACCTGTAAGTAAGATTTCATAATTTTAAATGTATTTGCATGTATAATTTCAGACGTAATGTTTTAGTTTCATCAAGGACATAAACAAATGCCAACGCTGGCTTTAGTAGCCAGTTAGTTAAATGCTATTTCGTGCGTCTATGACAAACGCGTACAAACATTTTGGACCCAAATTTGTAATTATGTACTAATTTTGTAAATGTATTTTCCATGTATACTTTATGACGTAATTTTTCGATTTGATCAAGAACGTAAACACAAGCCAGCGCTGTTTGGTTAGTAGCCAGTTAGTTCGATGCTGTTTTGTGTGTATAAGACAAACGTGTACAAACTTCAAACAATGATATGTAATCACAGCAGTAAACTTCCGTTCAGAAACGTTTGTAAGAGCCGTGCTTGCAGAAGTTCTGCTTGACTCTCTTCATTACCGCTTTCTGGGTCTGATTCTGGCTCAAACTGATACGGCAATATTGACACCATTATTTACATTTGACCGGAGCACGTGCAGCTGTCGCTCGTGAAGGTAATGGGCGTGAACGTTTCCGGACAACGTGCAGTACGCAGTTTAGCCAATCACAACACACCGGCCCAGCTGACCAATCTGAGCCCATCGCCTGTTTCTGAGGGAGTGGTTTCAGAGAATCAGGAAGTCAACCGGTCGTTCAAATGACAGAGGAGAAAGCGGCTTACAATAAAGGTGAAATATATGAAAAATAAGGCGTTTTTTAACAAACGAAACACGAAGACATGTTATATTGCACCCCATAAACACAATCAAGCAAAGAAAAAAAGCAGTAAACCACCCCTTTAAGAATATTTGATTGTGCTAAAGTGGAACTATTGCAAGTATACTTCAGGTGCATTTTAAAGCGATACTCCACCCCGAAATGAAAATTGTGTCATTAATCACTTACCCCATGTCGTTCCAAACCCATAAAAGCTTCATTCGTCTTCAGAACACAATTTAAGATATTTTAGATGAAATCTGGGAGGCTTATGACTGCCAAGTAAATAACACTGTCAAGGTCCAGAAAAGTATGAAAGACATCGTCAGAATACTCCATCTGCAATCAGTGGTTCAACTAGGGCTGTAATCAACCAAAGAAAATCTTGGTCGACTGAAGTCCTGAAACTTTCGACTAAAAATGACGTTGTGGAGAAAAAAAAAACGTACGTTACATTAATTAGATGCGCACTGTGCTCAGTACTTGGTAGCCTTGTTGTCTGCCTAAATTAATTATAAATAAACATAAAAAAACTAATAGACTATTTGCAGTATATTAAATCGTTTTTGACCTAATTATTTTGCACTGAAATGAGTCTGACACACGAGTCTGTCGTCTCTGACAGCGGTGCATCACGTGCACCTGCGCAATATCATAGCCTGTGATTTCTGAAAACAGTACTATGTTGTCAACTAGTGATATCACAAGAATTTGAGGAATGTGCAACATAATTTAGAAAATTATTTTTGTCATATGTTATAAGTATAACTGTCAGACACTATCATTTCAGCCGCTCTGCGCAGCTCGCACAGAGCGAGGCTGAACATAAGAGCTCAGCTTCGCAGCTGAGACACGAATAGAAGCTTTTACTCTTAATAACTGACCCATTACGGATGTGTGCGCCTGCAGTTATAAAGCGATTATTACACTAAAATATTGAAATATGACAATTCTGATATGTTCATGTAGCCTACTCAAAAACAGACAGGGCAACCTAACGCAGACAAGTTAGCTTACCGCTGTCAGATGATACGTCATGTTTGTCGTCAAGCTGTGAAAGGCAAACTGTTGCTTGCAAACTTTGCATTCAACCTTTTTCCCGTTATTAATTTTAACAAAATGCTGCCACACTGTTGATTTTGTTGTTGTTGACATGTTAGAATAGGACTGATGTATATTGATATGTGTTCCAAACCGCTGAGTCCACTAGCTTATTATTAAATAAATAATATTCAGCATCAAACCTTCTAAAGCCTACTTATCTGTCTCTCTTCTCCAGTGGGTTGGGCTAATCCAAAAAAAGTGAAAACAATGGGGGTGTTCTGAAAACAGACTGTTACCTGTGAAACAGGGGTGCTCTGAAAACACCCCCATTAGCAATTAGTGCTTTCCACCTGATGAAATGAGTGCGGCAAAAAAAAAAATCGACCAATCAGAATTTTGGTCGAACCAGACCGTATCGACCAATTAATCGACTAATCGACTGGGACGTTACAGCCCTAGGTTCAACCATAACGTTATGAAGTGACGTGAATACTTTTTGTACGAAAATAAAACAAAAATAATGACTTTATTCAACAATTCAGCACCACAACGTCACCGTAGCGCCTCTGATATTATACAGAGATACACTCACCCCCATGCCATCCAAGATGTTCATGTCTTTTTTTCTTCAGTAACAAAGAAAGTTTTTTGAGAAAAACATTCCAGGAATTTTTTTCCATATAGAGGATTTCAATGGCAGCCAATGGGTTGAACGTCCGAATTGCAGTTTTAATGCAAGTGAACTAATCATTTAATATTACGAAATGTGCATTGTGCACAAGTTGTACTCCAAATAAAGTTTAATTATAATTTTATATCAGTAAGTCTCGATTGATATGTCAGTAAATATGTTAATAGAATTGAACTATACTTGATACATAAATGTATTTTAAATATATTACTAGGGCTGTCGCGATAACCGCAATATCGCGCTATTGACGAGCATAACCGCAGAGGAATGCAACAACCGCGATATTTCAGTGTTTTATTTTTCGTAAGGTTACGCCCTTCTTGTTTTACACTTCGTGCATGTGTACTGAATATTAGTAATGATAACAATGTGTGCCATGCTGATTTGCATAGAGGCTCAGTAAATTTGCAGAGAGCGAATGAGAGAGAGAGATCGATTGAGCGCGTGCGATTACCTGCGTCTGTCCTTCAGGCCCAGTCATGTATTTGTGAAAACAGGTTGTCATGTCCAAGGAAAGCGAAATCTGTCTTAGCATCGACGGTCAGCTGAGCCTTTAAAAGTGGCGCTCAAAGTTAAAACGATTTAAAAAGAGTGTCTCATTACAAATCTCTGAATGAATCAGCGCTTTTGAAAGTGTAGTTGAATGAACGGTTTAAAGACTCACTCAAAGACAGTCTCTTGACGCCACCTTGTGGCGAAACAATGAAACTGCACTGACTGACAGTAAGATTCGAGGATCAGAACTAACTGTATGTATATAGGCTAACAATATACTAATGATCTTATTGTCAGGTTTATGTTTTGTTATGTGGACCGTTATTTTGTCATTCTCTTGTGTTTACTTCACTTCCTGTTTCAACGCGATTTAGTTTCGGTTTGATTGGTTTCTGAATATGACCTCCTTACATCGTAACACATACACACACAGATTATTTATATATATACATATGCGGTAATACCGCATACCGCGCTATTGAGCCACTCAAAATTACCGCAAGGGAAATTCCTTAACCGCGACAGCCCTATATATTACTTTTTAGAACCGTAGATAAAGCAATGAATAGATTAATAGATAAAACGATAGATGAAAAAAAAAACGATAGACAGATAACTTAAGATAAGAAACGTACCATATCCAACTTAAGACGCCTACACAGTAAAGAATGGCTCTTGATAACAATGATTTGTAATGGGGCTAAAGAACCTTTGTTAAAAGTGCAGGTATGAATGCAAAACCTTGTTATCTACCCTTTTCTCTGGGAAAATATAGTTAGTGGCTAAAGAAAGCATTAAGAAAGGCAGGAAGTGAGGGTTACGGTAGCTGGCCTTTGGCTGTCTAAACAGTGGTGCCCTTCTGAGTGAATGAGCCACTCTAGATCAATATAAGCACCTTGGACCCCAGAAGCCAGATAACATGTAACACAATTATGTAGTCGATTACCTAACAATACAAGCTCCCGATCAACACGAAGCAGGTCACGTCTCATTCAAAAGTATACGTGTACACATGCGCAAGTGTACACACACATGTCAGTGCAGTTATTGTGTGTCTGAACTTGAAATGCCACACCTACACGCGAAGGCACTGATAAAGCACAGGGTTTGGCGTGGTGTGACTGTTTGATCCATTATATAGGATAAGAGTGGCGCACAGTGACATCAGCATGGCAGTACGCCAAACCTTTGCGCCCTGACTCGGCCATTCCTGTCAGCTGTATGAGGGTGAAGAAACTAATACTTGCTCTATAGAAAAAGGCATGCAATGAACGGGCCGCTGCCATTCTGACTGAAAAGTCAGTTGTTTTAAATGATGATGTGATCGTTTTTAAACTATTAATGTGTATCATGATGACGTTACCATGAATGTTTACAGAGTGTGTGGATATGTTTGCCCATTAATTAATTTTATTGCTCAGACACTGATCTTTAAATCCAAACTAATTTAAATCCAAAGTGATATTCATATATTCAATTTTCCATGATGCGAATAAAATTTGCAAAATGCTAGAAAAAAAGGATATGCTCACTTGAGACGGATACATTTTTTATTTTGTAAGAAGACATGCATAAACTACTATAGAAACACACCAAATAAATTCCTAGGTAGAGTCATAAGACTTTGTCTCAACAAGCCAAGTAACTAAACAATCTGAATCTTAATTTTTCCTATCAAAATGATTGGCTCATTCGCTGTTGCTCTCTAAGTATTTACTGTCAGTCTCTTATTGTGCTCTAAAACATAATTAATTCATCACATTTAATAAAAGAGCCACAGTGGCTTCCCCAGTGTATACCACTTCCATTTCTATTTTGTGCCAATTTCCCTCCATTTCTATAATTTCCTAAGAAATGTTTAACACAATTTTCGCAATAACTTAGATGAAAACATATCTATTGCTAAGATCTATTATTTAAAAAAAATCTCCATTTGCTTTCTATTTAAACTTGTCATGTAGGAGAATCAACTGGGACATTTAGAAATCTCATGTGTCGTTTTCTTTGCGATGTGAGACTGAATATTGAAATTTATAGACAGATTTGTGTTGTGTGATCGTGTGAGTGTGTGAGTGAATATGTGTTAGATGTGGAGGCGTGTTTGAAGTTTATGCCTGGAAACTGTAAAGTAGAGGTCTATTCAATAGTCACAGCTGGAATGCAGGTTTGGACTGGTGTAGTGGATCTGTAAAGAGGTGAGGGTTGTGAGATAAGTGTGTACTGGTTTTTGTGGTTTACGGGGACACAAATTTGTATAATGACATGGGTATGACGGAGGTATTACAATTTGAAGGTGGTTTATGAGGACACTGTCTATGTCCCCGTAAATCAAAAAGCTTAAAAAACATACTAAATGGTGTTTTTTTGAAAATCTGAAATAGCAGAAAGTCTCCTGTAAGGGGTAGGTTTAGGTGTAGGGTTGGTGTAGGACAATAGCACATACAGTTTGGACAGTATAAAAACCATTACGCCTATGGAGAGTCCCCGTAAACCACAAAAACCAACATGTGTGTGTGTGTGTGTGTGTGTGTGTGTGTGTGTGTGTGTGTGTGTGTGTGTGTGTGTGTGTGTGTGCGTGTGTGTGTGCGTGTGTGTGTGTGTCTACAAGGTTTCCACAGCTGTCCAATCAAACCCATCCCAATGCTACCCACTGCTGCCCACTCTTTTCCCAGAGTCCACAGCAGTGGCCCCCAAGAGGGGCCCACAAGTCGACTTCCTGTAAGAGGGAGAGCAGAGCAGGAAGCAATTTGTCACACAGGATTAAACGACAGGAATAATAAAAGGAGGAGAGGAAAATGAGTGTGCCTTTCTCCAAATCTAGACATGGAAGCCTTGAGGAAGAAACAGCAAGAGAGAAATACAAATAAAATGGAAATATAAGAAAGCAGCCTAGACAAAATATTAAACCAAACTGTCAGTCAAGTGGGATGTTGACTTTACTGACACATGGACATGAATTCAACTCATACCAAGATGGTTAAAGAAATTGAGAGAGAGGAAGAAAGTACAGGAAGGACGATTTGGAAGCGCTGCAGAGAATGTAGCTGTTGTTTGGTGAGAGATGTAAAATGAAACACCCTGAGAACTAATTTGTTGAGGGGAAGAAAGGAAAATAAGCAAATCGAGCTTGTTTACGGAAATGAAAGCAAATTCACCCTGAGAAACCTATGCAGTCCAGCTGCAAAACCTTCTCTCTCCTGACATTACAAGTACAAAACTGTGCCTGGACACTGAGAGTCTCAAACTAAAATGACCTGGAAACCAGTTGAGTAAATGAAGTCCTTTTATAAGCAAAACTAAAATGTGCAGTTATTTGAATATTTTGGGGTCAGTAAGATACATTTAAATTAATGGTTGTGTTCAAGGATGCATTAAATTGATCAAAAGTGACTGTAAAGAAATTTACATTAGAAAAGATTTCTATTTCTAATTAATGCTGGTTTCTTTCTATTAATCAAAGAATCCTGAAAAAAATGTCACAGTTTCAGCAAAACTATTAAGCAACACAACCCATTTCAACCCTGATAATATTAAGAAATGTTTCTTGAGCAGCAAATCAGCATACATTTGCCATCACAGGAATAAAATGCATTTTAAAATATATTAAAATAGAAAATAATTGTAAATTGTAACAATATTTCACAATATTACAAAGCATGAGGCTTCTTTCAAAAAGTTCAACAAAATCGTACTCCAAACTTCTAAACGATACTGTATAAAGACTAAAAACACACACATATTTCAGTTAGATGTGGTGTAGTTGTGCAGCATGTGAAAAAAGGATAAAAAAAATGTAATAATATTAAAAGCCGAAGAAGACTGATTTGCAGATTTAAGGATAAAGGTGTAAGGTGGCCGTATGAAACCATTTTGTGGTTGGAGACATGAATTCAAATGTTTTGTATGTTTTCAGTGGAATAGCGTCATGGAACTGGAAACTCTGGTTGGTAATACTGCCAGGCAGAATGGTTAATATGAAGGCAAAGTAGCAATGTGTGTGTAACCCTCCCTCTCTGACGCTCTCGGTGGCATAAGCTCACTAACCCAAACCAGCTGTGTGGCCCACACTGACAGGAAACTGATAAAAAGAAACGGAGGGATGGAGGAAAGGTAAAAAGAAGGGAAACATGTTTTATGTGTTTCTCCATAAATGTCCGCTGAATCAAGGAGATTCTTTTACTTTTACTGCCAATTCCATGTGACTTACAGTAACAGACATCAATAGCCTGATTAATCCATGGTTAACACAATCATGATAAAAGCTAATATGACCCAGTTATCCATTATACACTCCCACACACACTTTCTACATTTAAATAAATCATTGGTTTGTTACAGGAAGACAATATGAGTTTTTAGGCTACTAGGCTGTGAGGAAAAGGCTAACTGCTAACTCCCCCAATGTCATAGCATTATTAAGACATGACAAACAAAAAAGTAGTAGGCGATCTTCATTCTTTGTTACACTGTGAGCACATACTTCTCTCTGTAGAACACTATAACATTATTCTCTATAGTACACTTAGAGTATGTTGAACTGTAGTCAATAGATGATTGATTTTAATCCAATTGAAATGCAGTGCTGCTTATTTATTAACTATATAAGCAATGTCCTTGCTGGAAGGCCTGCACACACTTGACCACATGTGTATATATTAGGGCTGTCAATCGATAATTTTTTTTAATTTATTTTTTTTAATCGCGATTAATCACATGATTGTAATGAGTTAACTCATGATTAATTAATTAATTGCAACTTAAATCACACATTTTTATTTGTTCTAAATGTACTTTAAATTAATATTTTTCAAGTTTTTAAGACAAATATAGATGCTTTATGCAAATGTTTATTTTGTTTGTTTTTTGCAAAATACTCGATAAGGTCAAATTGCATATCGTTAAAACAACAATTACAATATTATCGTAGACGATATATAAATCGCACACCCCTAATGCACAATTAGCCATGTTGGAAAGCAAAATTGTCCATAAAAGAAAGTAAATGTGAAGAAAGCCCTCTGGAGACCTTCTGGAATGCCCTCATTTGGATTTTATTCTAAAAAGTTTTCTTTTAGGGTTTCTAGTAATTATAATTATTAATTATAATAATTTAATGAAAGTTATTATTTAGACAGCTAAGTTGTTGATCTTCTGCGGAGGCGGTGCTTATCCCCACTATTACATCATAGAGTCGTACAATTCACAAGCTGTTGTTTTGGCAGACAGCCTTCAATATAAGCTCTTTTTAGACTAACGAGAAAGATTTGAATTCTGAAACTTTTATAGTACAGTGACCTCTTGTATGTCTCAAAAGATCAAGGGAATTCTGGTTTCTCAGTTCATGACCCCTTTAAAAAAATAGGTTAAAAAAATATTTCAGTCAAAAGCAACAACAAAAAACAACAGATTTTAACAATGAAAGTCCAAGCGCTCAGCTGTTAAAACGTGGGAAAACACATTAGCACCAAGCTGTGACCTGTCAGGTTGACCCATTAATGGACTGACAGTACAGAACAGCTGGCAACAGGAGAAAGCCAAAAATGAGCAAAATGTTCTTTGGTTTGAGATTTGTTAAAAAAGGCACAAGGAAATAAACCAAGAGTGACGGATACAAAGACAATGCTTTCTTTTGGATATGGTGACTGAGGACATTATGATGGAGTGAGTCTTTCTGACCTCTGCTAAAAATAATACAGTTTACTCAAGAATACTGCCAAGACATTCCACATCCAGTCAGCCGAGAGAGACAGAAAGCACTCAGGATGACAGCACGTGTGTGTCTAATCCGTGATGAGACGGAGCGACCTCTACATGCGATAAAAAAGACTGAGTCACTGTCTGGCTGAAGGTTTCCTGCAAATCTCGACCTGTTATAACGCACACACACTTCCTCTAGATTCAAATTTCAATAGTACAATAAAATTACCGCTCATTTGCACAGAGTTTTTGATGATTAATGGTAAAACATTTTGTGTGTGTGCTTGATTCTTTGTGCTGTAACACACCCAAAGCTGACATACAGTAGTCAGGCTAGCTCACATACCATTATCTTACAAGTGGCTGTATAACATGGTACGCTAAGTGTGTACATTTCAAACAATGCTTTTAAACATCAAAGAATCCTGAATAATAATATTCCACAAGAATATTAAGTAGCACAACTGTTTTCAAAATTTACAATAATGAGAAATGTTTCTTGAGCACTAATCAGCATATTAGAATGATTTCTGAAGAATCATGGTGACACTTAATGCTGGAGTAAAGGCATTTTTAAAGACTGAAGTATATTATATTTTTATATGTTCAAACAGAAAACGCTTATTTTAAAAACAATACTTTATATTAAATATGTAATAATATTTCACAACATTTGCTGCATTTTTGATCAAATATACGTAGCCTTG
The DNA here is from genome assembly GCA_036784905.1 of Acrossocheilus fasciatus. Taxonomy (NCBI): domain Eukaryota; kingdom Metazoa; phylum Chordata; class Actinopteri; order Cypriniformes; family Cyprinidae; genus Acrossocheilus; species Acrossocheilus fasciatus. The sequence continues at coordinate 2,392,126 of JAXUIB010000029.1, read as the reverse complement.
GTGAGCATAAGAACTAATTCTGTATGCTATTTATATCAAAATAAGATGGTATTATCATCTGATACAATCCACAGTACTTTTTTGTAAGGATATGTACTGTATGCACTGACAAATCTATCTCTCCAGGTTGTGAGGGAGATGTAGGACAGACACACACACACACACACACACACACACACCTTATTAAACATCATTAATGGCTGAACTCACCAGGGTGTGCCGTTGGCTGTGCGAGTGGGCTGAGACAGAGTGACCTCTAGTTGCCCCTGTAAAAGAAAAAGGACAGAACACATGGGCATCTGGCAGGTATTGATCTCTCACTTCCCTTCCAGTAAACTCAGCTAGATATTCTCAAAGGATGTGCAGTACATGAAGAACAATCTGTCTCTTTCACTTCCTTTGTTTCAATATGTTCAACACACATCAAATGGTTCTATTTAGTACTTTAGTTTCGGGTTGCCATGATACCAAAATTTCAGTGGTCGATACAAACTGTAAAAAAATGTTTCTACAGTAAACGCCTGTTAATTGGTTAACTGTAAGTTACATTACCATATATGGTAAAAAACTGTAAATGGTTTAGCATCACACTGTATGTAACATTATTGTAAAATTCCGTCAAATGTAAGGTTTTTGCAAGTAAAAACTATGAATTACTGTATAATTTAGTGTGAGTGACACAAGTTAGTCCCTTCATTTGTGCTATCAGTAACGCACAGATCAGGGTGCTTTGTGTTACATATTCTATATACAGTACATTAGTTAATATTTTTGCATTATTTTAGTGTCGTGTGTTTCCTTTAAAGATTAAACGAACAAAAATCCACATTCTGTTAACATTCCAGGTGGAAAAAAATAGGTTGTACATCAAACAGCTGGTCTTTAATTATGAATCATTACAAATAATTATGGCTTGTAATTATACCAAAAATCTAATGCCAGCATATGGGTGAAAACCTTCAACATAACTGTACATTCAACTCTACTGTTGTACAATGTGCTAGCAGTGGCCTCAAAAACTAGCTGTGTGAGATGTTTTGGCCGTTGACGCCTGCACAGATGATTGAAAGCATGGCGGGCTACGGTTCGAGGGATGTCCGGATTCTTTAGTGCATTCCTCAGGTCTAGCTTCCCATTCCCCATCTCAAGAGCTCATATTAAAGAGTGGAAGACGGAAGGAGAAAAGAGCTCTGGACTGCAGCAGGGCTCCAGGAAAGGTCAACCAGAATGACCTGGAAAGCCTTTGATGTGGCTCAACATGACTAACCAAAGAAAATGTAGCAATTGGTCATAATAGCAGTCAGCCGACTTTATGGTATTTCATCGTTCATAATTGTCAACTAATGATGAGTTAAGTCATGTAATTTGTATGGTAATTGTCAAACAACTGTACAAATAACTAAACCATGCTGTGAGCCATAAGGTCATTTACTGGATTCTAAAAGTCTCCCTTGGTTAAAGAAAATCCCATGGGTTTCTGCAGATGTAAACCAGAATGGTACCAAACTGACCACACTTCCTATTTGCTACATACATACAGAGTCATATTCTGAAACTACCACACGCACATACACATAATCACCTAGCAGTCTAAATTTGGATTTCCCATTGACCTTTACTGTTCTTAAATTAAGCTAGACAAGCCAAGCATCACCATTACTGCTCACACGTATTGTTACGTATCTGAACAAACCCTTAGGTATTAAACTAGGCCTCCACTATTTGATATCTTAAACCACATAGCTTATCAGGAAGAAGGGTGCTATTTCATATAAGTGGACTTACAATTTCATATAATTTCAGTAATTTTCACTTGGTATCAATGCAGTAAAAATACACTGCACAGTGCTAAAACAGTCGTAGCAAATCACTCAGCAGAACAACTTAGAAACTCACAACATCCTAGCAACCATTTAGCAATGCACTAATGACAACCCAAGCAAATGCACAGGTACGTGCTAAAAACAGCAAAAACACTCTAAAAACTGCACAGAATCACACTAAAAACAAACACATACCATAATATTTAGTTTAATTTTTCTGGATCTTCCGGTGCAACAGCAGACTAATGCATGTCTCTGTTGATGTACATTATGTGGGACTTGACCCTAGACAAAGAGCTTGATTGACAGGTGATCTGACCAATTATAACGCTGAATCCGCCATCTTGTCTAACAAACAAATCAGACAGGAGAGATCAGATTAACTACGGTGGACATAAACTTGAAAAATTGTGTGTATTATTGACGTTGTTCCACAGTTGAAGTAAAATATGTTCTGATGCCCATACATGTTTATTTCATGCTTTAAGTAAATATGAAAAGACGATCGGTTCACATGCTGCTTAAAATGAGGTGCTACAGTGATCTGTCATGACACATTAAAGAGCCACAAAATCGTATTTATTGTTTGAATTTCTTACAAAATGATCAAATTGGAAAGCTGAGACCTTGTTTCATACTAGAAGTAACCTGCTCTGTCTTGACTGTCGGGATGTTGTCAGTTTCCTCTTTCCTCTGCGATGTATTTTTCAATGCGCGAGAACATGAGTGAAGTGTGAGAGTGGCATGGCTTGTCAGACATAGCAATAGTAACTAAGGAGGGCAGTTTTTTTAAAGATTTATTTTTTGGCATTTCTTCCTTTATTAAGATGTGGAAGAGAGATAGGGGGCAGGAGTCCAAGAGTCGGGATTCGAACTCGGGACATGTCAGCGCACTGTCCACAAGGCTATCAGTGCTGATAGGAGGGCAGTTTTTGTAAAGGGTCAATTAACTGCAAAATTCACATCCAGATCAGTCACCAATTTGTTTTTACATTATGATTTTCTTTTTTTTTTCTTTTTTTATTATCTGTTTTACTCAAATGCATGTCACAATGCAGAATAAAAGATATGTTGCTACTTCCGTTTCGCTGGAACTTTACCATTTTTCGACACTGCATTACCAAAAATGTAACATTATTTAGTTCCTTTGTAAACCATTTTTGCATTTGAATTTTGCAATTTGGCTAACACTTAGTCACTAGGTGACTTAGAAACAGCACCTCTTCTGTAGTACTTGGCAGTGAATTCAAATACACAAACACTTAGCAGTCCCGGGCACTTGACTGCTGCATGCATAAAATTCAAAATAAGGGCTGTTCTTAGAACTGACAAAGACAGAGCACTTTTGTGCTCAATCCGTCTACATGCAATACCAACCCTGTTCTGCCCCACCCAACCCCTCTGGACAAACTCTGTCCTGCAGCGAGCACTCAGACCCTTCACACCTAATGGACAGTAAATCCACACTGTCCTTCCCTGCAAACAGATCTGATGTCAGCTTTAGTTTCCTCTCTGTGCTACCTGACATGCATGTACTTGAGCCTGAATATTACAGTAAAAATTCAGTCACTCATGTCAAACCTGTATGGCTTTTCATTCTACATTCACTTTCACTGTATAGACAAAAAAAGAAAAGCCAGTCATACAGGACTGGAACAACATGAGGGTGATAAACTATCCCTTAAATGGCATACATGAAGAAGGGACGAAGAGAAACAAACGTCAGACATGGAGGGAAACATTTCCTGCTTTGAACTGTGTTGCTTCTGTCAACACTATTAAACTAAAACACACACAAAGTGAAGCCTCGAATACCTTCTGGGAGGTGATGGCTAAAAAAAAAACATGTACAAAAGTATCCTGAAAGATTAGTTGGCTCCTACAGTTTTGCCAGCAATTTTCTTGTGAATGGCCCTGTAGTCAATAAAAGCAGTGTTTCGCAATACAGGCAGCGAGCACGCAGCAATTTGCAATAAATACTGTTTATGAGTGGATTCTAGTTAAAGTTGATTTCCAGGAAAATTACAAAGAGGCTCATTTACACAACCATGTATTTCTACCCACTGAGATGACCATCTGACCCCTGTCAAGCGCCCACCCACTGGCAGGCCCAGGCTGCGGTGCCACGCTCGGCTCGCCTGCGGGTTCCCGTTAATGACTGGTATGCATTTGCTCTGATACTGCCCTTTGGTCCAGTGACTTGGTGAGGTTTATCAGAATTGATCCCGGCTGTAAACTGCCTCAGTCTGACTCCCCCACATCAGCTGTAACTCTAGCCCCCCCTCACCTTGACCTCTTTCACAGACACGCACCTCTATGTGTGTGCGACCAAGTCTGTGCCGCTCTGTGGCATCGTGTTTCAGGGCTCTGGCACGACCTCGGAGGAACGTTCCGTGCCGGGCTGCGGGCTCCTGAGGGTCATGAGGCTAAAGAGTCAGGAAGACGGTTCTTTTCTTACACAAACTCTTTCAAAGAAACAACAAACATTTCATTTGAGTGTGAAGAAAATATATATATATTTTTATTTTTATTTTGTTTACATAAATAATTATTTCTTATTTTAGGCCATATCTTCTCTGTGTTTTAAAAGTCACCATAATACTCATAAAAATGTCTAGGTTCCAGGTATTGATCAATGTTTTAATGGTTATAATATACAGTATACACATACATTAGATCAGTAAGATTTTTTGGAACAAAAATATTACTTCTATTCACCAAAAATGCATGAAATTGATCAAGAGAGACAGTAAAGACATTTATAATGTTACGATTATTTTTTAACTTTATATTCATTAATGAATCCTGAAAAAAATGTATCAAAGTTTCAGTGAATCAGTGCAGTCAAATCGATTAATCGCATTCAAAATTAGTTTGTTTACATAATATATGTGAGTGTGCTGTGTATATTTATATTTTATTGACACAAAATATCAAAATAGGTTATATATATATATTTCTTAAACATATACATGTAATGTATGTATATAAACTTACTTTAAATTGTAATATTTCACAAAGTTACTGTTATTACTTTATTTTCGATCAAATAAATGCAGCCTTGTTGAGCACAATTTATCTCTTTCAAAAACATTTACAAAATCTTATCAACCCCAAGCTTCTGAACAGTAGTACAGAGGTTCTAAAGCTTCTAAAAGTATTCACATAACTGGTTAAAAGATCAAACACAGTAAAATGTAAAGCTAAATGCTATTTGAATGCAAGAATGATTGCTGTTAGACAAATATTGAAATATTATTGTATTCTAAGGTGCACGTGACAGGTTTGGCGCTAAATCTATGAAATGCTATCCAGGTCAGCGGCAAGACGCTTCACGAACCAGCACGTCACAGTTTACAACTAGAGCTGCTAAGTTTAGTACATACGCACACACATTAACAAAGATGGTGTAGGGAGTAGGGAAAGTTGTAAGTCCACTTGGCATAGGGAGATGGACTGGCTGAGGTCCCTGGAGTTAGAGGAAGAGTGGAGTTAAAAGAGCAGGATGGAGGTGAGAAAGAAGGTAAAAGTGTGTTACAGAGCAAAGGGGGCGTGTACAATGAGACTCGCTTAATGTTTAACCAGGGTGGAGAGGCACCATAAATGTTGGACAGGCTCAGCAGGAGAGACTCTCTCTCGTTCTCTCTTTGCCATTCAGTTCCTCTGAGTGGCCCACGCTTCTCATTCATTTACTAATGTGGTGTACGTGCATTTCTTCACATGTTAAAGATGTCCTTTTAACCTGTAAGGCTTCAGGCAAAAAAAAAACACAGATCAGAGTTCAAATTCAGAAGAATTTCAGGAAACCACACATCCGAATTCTTGTTCAATGTCATACGTTCCACTATGAACCACTTCCCAAGACATATAAAGAGTTCACAGCACTGAAAATGAGTCTGTCTGTTTCACATAATATTTAATAAAGCTTAATCGGGGGATTGAGTCGGTTAGGAAGGCTGGGAAAGGTATGGCGTGTGAGCGGGACCTCTGGCAAGAGCGTTCCGGGATGAGGAGCAGGATGATTCATCCGGGCAGGAGATGCCGTGATGGGTTCGTTCCGTGGCTGACTTCCGTTCCTGTGTCCCAAGAGATGGGGTTGAGTAAGCGGGCGGAAATGCCACTGCTCTGCCAACCACGGGCCTCTGGAGCAGATGTTCGTCTGTGTGCTTTTTGTTTTTTTCTATGCTTCTACCCTGAGGGGACTTTTAGGGACAGGCAGGATTAGCCAAACAAAACAAACTTCATTTACTTTTTTAAATTTTCCGAATGGCCTGAAAGACCACCACTTTAACTTTTTATATTGAATTTCAAGGTATCATGCAATCTGTTTTTATGTTTATGTAACAGTTTGTCAAAGTTACTGTGTGTTGCTGGGAAACTAAGACTAAAAAGTGAAAACATAAGGGGAAAAAAGCAAATGTAGCGTTATGGAAAATCGGTTTATTTTGCCCATATCGCTCCAACAAAAACAACAACAAAACATTAAACCTCAATTTAAACCTGCATAGCGCAAGATTTTGGCTCACCGTAGAGGGTGTGGGGGAAATACCATCTCAAAGCTCTGTGGTTCTACCGTTATACATTAACAGCACTGAGTCTGTGCCAGAAACTCCTGCCAGTTTGTGTTTCTTTCCCAGGATGCCCTGCTCCTCACCCCAACAGCTGCAGTGGGCGGGTGTCCTGGTGTCATAACATCTTCAAGGCACAGCGTGAATGTCAAAAACATAAAGAAAGAAAGTTCTGTGTCTCCTAAAACACGGAAGAGTGAAGCAAGGGATGTTCATCGCTCTAAAATAGGAAAGAGGGGGAAGAGCAAGAGCAAGAGCGTGCAGGACAAACAGAAGCGCTCTTTCAGCTTGCCCGCTGTCTGTTTGGCCAGCTTGATTGGGGAACGCTGCTGACGTCAGAAGAGCAGATCCCTGAACCAGCAATGCACCGCTGCGTGCTTACTATTATGAAGGCCTTAAAGGAAAAGTTTGTCACCTTCATGTCATTTCAAACCTTTATAACTTTCTTCTGTGAAATAAAAAAAAAAGATATTTTGAAGAATGTTATTGGACCTCTTTGACTTTGACAAAGAAAAGAAAAACTGTTGAAACATATCTCTTGTGTTCCACAGAAGAAAGAAAGGAACAACATGAGGGTGAGAAAAGCATTAAAGTACAAAGTTATAAGCCTGAATGTTAGCTTTACATACTGTGGGACAAAATGTAGGGTTTGTTTCAGCATAGATATAGTACAGATGTACATGCGACTAAAAGTGGATCTGTGGAGATGATACATTCAGCTGCGGTCTCCCGTGGCACAAAAAAGGACCGTTAACAGTCGCTGCAGAGAGGAAGTATCCAAACACACACGTCTGTGGGGTCTGACCACCTGCTTGAGTGTGTGGCCTACAGAGGGTTGGGTGCAATGGAGGAGGTCTTTGTGTAAACACGTCAATGGATGTTTCCAGAGCGGGCTTTCCTAGACTTCAGCCAAACCAGGCCTCTCTGTACCCTCCGTGTCTTCCAAGCATGCATTTCCTCTTCGGCAATAATAGTTGACAGTGAAAGCCCAACTTCTATAAATATCTGGTTTTTAGTTTGATTTGGGGGAAAAGGTTGCTAATACTTCATCAAAACAGAGTAAAATTGGTAAAGTAATGAGACTAAACCAGAGTGATTTAGCCAGCAAAATTCCCAGCTTGAAAATCCAATTTAAGCCAATTTTTGGACTCACACCACGATGGTCAAGCTGGTTTTTGCCGGCACATGGTGACTGGTCAACCAGCGAATGTCTACGAACAAATTTAATCACCAGTTTAGTCCAGTTAGAAACCACCTACCACTTTAAGCTTAATATTCCAACAAGTTTTAAAATCCTTAAAGAATAAGCTTTGATAGTTCAAACCACCAAAGGGGCTAATTATAAACAACAGAAAAACAGGCACTACCCACCAAGACCTGATCAGCAACCACTTAGTTTGTCTTAGGAAGGACAACTGAAGGTTGTTGCTCGGACTATTGATCCTGCCTGGCACGAAGAGGAAGCCTGGCTTTGCAGATGCACTCTAGATATCAATATTTTTTATCAATAATCAATAAAGGCACCGTGGCAAAAGTGAAAACAGCAAAAGTCAATTGTGGTGGTGCAACAGCAAGAAAAAATGGATAAATCATAATAAAAGTTGAGGCTCTGTATGCCGTAAAACAATGACTCAGCAAATGGGCACTCATATTACAATAGCCATTCATATACTTAGAGCTGAAGTCTTTAAAGCTGCTTCATTACTGTATATGCGATACCCCAAGATGTGGCATGCACTCGGTTGACTATGTAACATTATCTAATGGTTACATCACATACTGGAGACTGACAATGTTCAGTGGATCAAGTTCATCAAATGTAATCATCCCATCAAATTCAAACTGAGTTTATCTGAAACTCTGTGTCAGAAATCACCCATTCACATGTCTAAATTTGTCTGTAGTATTAGACTATCCCATATTACAACACTTTAAAAAGTGCATTTTTTTTTCTTCCTGGTCATGTTGGCTCCAAGGACTCAAACTGGTGCCTTTAAAAAAAAAAAAAAAAAAGAAAAAGAAGAAAAATAGGTGTATGATGACCCTGGGGAAGAGGGGGATGCATTGACCTATTAACCTCCTATATTCTACCCCCATTACCCTGACACACACAGAAATCCTTCACAGAGCCATAAATGGGTTAATGGCATAAGACTTTGGCAAGGAAATATGGGGATTATTGATCTCAGGGCAATTAGTCCATAGAGGATAGATGGGGTGGGGATAAAGGGAGTAGGGAGAGATAAGAGGTCAGTCCATAAGAGATTGGCGCAAAAGGTCCCTTAGGCTGTTTCTTATTGATTGGCCCAGTGCATTTGTGTGTAACACAGTTTCACAATATGTGACTGATTAGAAAACCAGTGGGTGTCTCGTAAAGCGTGTGTGTATATGTCCAGACATGTCAATATGTCTTTATACCTGCCTGTCAGAGAACTGATATGAACTGTAGACAGTACACTTGAGGTAAGCCAGCATTACATGAGTATTGGGTCATAATGGGGTGTGGAATACTTTCAGATGTAGCCGATTAGCCATCCCAAGAAGTACACGGGGTCTACTGAGTGTGAGATGGAAATATTTCTGCTTTAATTCAGAAGTGCTCAAAACTGAGTGTGAGAAAGGCTCGCTGGCTGTTGAAAAACTCATTTAGTGTACAAAAGGGGATCAATACCAGAGATTTTACTGACAGAGGAGCCATTATTAAATATTTGATCATGCGGATGTGTTCAGTTGCATAGAGGCGTAAAATAGATGGGGAACCTGAATGCTGGCTCAGCTGAATGTCCTTCACTGTTCATTACATTTCAGAGGAATCCTTCATCTCTGTTCTTCACTATGATTTGTGTATTCCTTTTTTAAACGCACATGGGCTAATCATAAAACACCTCAACAATAAGATCTTGTGCGTGACAATAGTGGAATACTTTTGGATGCATAGCTGCCTTACAGACAAAGGACAATTACATATTTTATACATATTTTGACATTAATGGTGTCCCTCTTAACAGGATTGCTGGAATTAAAAAGCTCTCAAAAACATATACATAGTGAGCATATGTATTATTGGCTCACAAATGATAGCTTGGGAGCATTGGTATCTTAGAATGCATTGCAAACCCAGAGCGCTTCTCTTTGATTCTCAAAATATGACCAGAAAAACTAGTTTTGCTAGAACAACTTTGGTGTTCTTATCACACACTATTTCCAACACTTAAAACTGAGAAATCAATACTATCAATTTGCACATGTCAGTGCTTCAAAAATATGTCTGTATATGTCTATAATGTAGTTACTAGTAAATAATCCAGTAGTGACAACTAGTATCCTTTCCAATTTCACTAGTAATTACTATTTATTTAAATATTGGTGCTTATTCATTAGATACTTATACCAATAGTGACTAATAGCTATTCAATAAACCACTAGCACTTATTCTTTACATGAACACCGGTTTCTTTACTACTAATAATTAGTTCTGAATAAATAGACACTAATACTTAATCATATATGACAAGCTAAACAACCACTGAATGAGACAAGTAATGTAGCTAGTGGCACTTAGGATAGATACTAGTGTCTAGATAAATATATACATGTATCTAGTAGATAAGTACTAAGCAGAACTAATTACTAGTTAACAGCCAACAAAAACGTACTTGTACCAAATGAAAAGGTACTAGAAAACTAGAATAGGTATCTGCAACAACTAACGTTAGCAATACATGCTAGCTGTTAGTGAATAGCTGAGATCCGAAACACATCCCCATACAATTCAAGGGGGGGGGGGGGGGGGTGATGCCAATGTTACTTGATTTTACTTCAAAACAATAAAAGTTACTTGTTATGTATGGGATCATGACTAGTGAAATAGTAACAAGTATATAAAAAAAATAAAACAAGTATACAAAAATACTGTTACGTTTTCAAAAAAAAAAATAAAAGTGGCATCAGAACAGCTATTAGCTAGTTCAAGTTCACAGCATTAGTTACACAGCTTTAGTTTTGTCTACATACCCGTCCCGTGTGTATGTGCTCGTCCTGATTGCGTAACTCAAAAGACTCTTCCTCCTCTTTCTCCCCATGATCCCGAGCCAGCAAACTGAAGCCTTGTCTGCAGCACACAAGCCAGCAAAGTCCCTGCAAAGGCATTCAAATCACGGCGTGTCGTCCAGTTTCTATCCGTAAAAGTCCAGTGATGTCCACCGTCCTGTCGTGCAGATGGGACAGATGGAGACTGTCTAGTCGCAGGAAACGAGATGATCCGAGAGAACAAACTCCTCGATTTCGGTTGGGACACCTGACAATACCGCGTTTTATCACGCGGGATGTATCCAAATACGTGTCCAACTTCAGAGAAAAACTGATATGATAAAAGTGCTTTTTTAATTATTTTTATCCCACGGCTACTTTCAAAAGGAGAGTTGATAAAACAACTCTTCTTATCGCCTTGTGTCGCGTCTCTGATTCTGCGGGACATGAGCATGCAGACTTTTTGAGAAGCGTGAGTGAAGGGGCGGGGCGAATCACCCCATGCGTTAGGATTCGCAAGATGATTGGACCACCACGCACACGCCCAGAACACGCCCCGCCCACTGTCGTCTGGCTCGCTGCACATGTGAAGTAGGCATTTCAGGAAATGGAAGCGATTCGGTGATGGGAGCAGGAGTGTTTGAGTCTCGTTGTAAAGCAACAACAAATGTGACCACAAAACTAGTCATAAGGGTCAATTTCTTGAAACTGAGATGTATGCATAATCTGAAAGCTGAATAAATAAGTTTTCCTCTGATGTATGGTTTGTTAGGATCTGACAATATTTGACCTAGATACAACTATTTGAAAATCTGGAATCTGAGGAGGCAAAATATCAAAATATTGAGAAAATCGCCTTTGAAGTTGTCCAAATTAAGTCCTTAGCAATGCATATCACTAATCAAAAATGAAGTTTTGATATGTTTACGGTAGGCAATTTACAAAATATCATCATGGAAGATGATCTTTACTTAGTATCCTAATGATTTTTGGCGTAAAAGAAAAATGGATCATTTTGACCCATGCAATGTATTTTTGGCTATTGCTACAAATATACCCCAGTGACTTATGACTGGTTTTGTGGTCCAGGGTCCCAAATGTCAAATCCCTGTCATTTAAACTTTAAATTTAGGTTCAAATTTAATTATGAACCTGCCTGCACTCTTTACTCTGTTTACTATTTTCTAGGTTTTACCCAAATCTGTCCTTGTCCAAACTATGATGTCATCATAGAAAGGCTATCTACTTTGAATGGCAAAGTGAAATTCGCCTTCTATTATTTGGATAGTGCTGGGACGTGGAGACTGTGCAGTTATATTATCAAGTTAGTGTGAAGTTCTGGGTAAAGGGGTGAATGAGCACTCTATGTTTTGTGTGTGTGTGTGTGTGTGTGTATTGGGGGGTAATGTAGTCTCCTGAAACGCATTATGTGCCTGAATGGAAAGCAGATGGACTCCTTTATTCCAGGAAACTCCTGTCACGAGAGGCTCTGAAGAGAGGGAGACAGACAGAGAATGAGGGGAGAGGGTAGAACACCAGAAAGACTTTTTTGTGTGACTTCCAAAAGGTCTGATGATCCCTCTTCCTCTTTATTGTCTTGTGCAATGTCTGTTTTCTACATTTTTTTCTGTCATTTATTATATTTTTATGGCTTAGAAAGCAAATGACTCCTTGTGGACACCAAACAAACATCACTCATTTTCATTTAGTTCTATTGTACCTGTCTTCCAGGAAATAACTGGTCAGATCAGAACTGTTAGTATGAATCAAATAAATCAGTCTGAAAACTGAATTTAAATAGCTGAGAGATTAATAAAAAGATCTTAAGAATGATCAATAAAAGTAACCATAAGTTGTGTAATAGTTCATAAAAAGGTTTCCTGTCTCTGCTGAACTACACTGATTTGCTGGTTTAAGATGGTCAGCCAGTGTACAGCCAGGGCCAGACTGGGAAACCAGCTAAGGTTTTACTGGCAAACCAGATTAGGTTTAAGTTTAATTAAAATTTTTTTTTTTTTTTTTTTGCAGGGGAATACTTGCTGTCAGCCATTGGGCTAACAAAAAGTCCCTTTCTGTTCCTTGTTCCCTTGAATTCCCTTCCCAAAACCAGCCATTGGTTGTGCCATTGCTAGCAATATTTTGAAGAATCTCTCTCTCTCTCTCTCTCTCTTTTTTTTTTTTTTTTTGCTCATGAAGGTTGTATTTATTTGATCAAAAATACATTAAAACAGTATTGTTAAATATTACTAATATTTAAAATAACTTTCTATTTTAATGTATTCTAAAATGCAATTTATTCCTGTGATGCAAAGCTGAATTTTTAGTAGCCATTACTTCAGTCTTCGGAGTCACATGATCCTTCAGAAATCATTTAATATGCTTAATATTTTATGCTGAAAATTTTGTTTCTTTGGTGAATGGTGAATTGTTTCTTTTGATTCTTTGGTGAATGGAGAGCTCAAAAGAACATTAAAATAAATAAATAAATAAATAAAATAAATAAAAAATAAATAATTATTTATATATATATATATATATATATATATATATGAGACAAAATATCATGACTTTTGATCAATAATAATAATAATGTGTCTAAAAGTATTAATTTCTACAAAAAATAATAATAATAATACTGGCCTTAAACTCTTGATCTTTATAAAATAAATGGCTTATGTAGTTGTCTAAGTATTTAATCATCCCAAATTCTCCTCTAAAAATCCAATTTTTAAACAAGACTGAGTGCAAATACAGCTTGAAATTTGATCATTTCCTCAATGTGCGTTCATAATTTTTACCATTTGTGTCTTGAAGCTTAATTTTTCCATCACACACATTGTCAGTCTTTCCACTCTAATCCTTCTTTGCCTGAAGTCTCACACAGAACGCAGCTCACTCACTTACTCACTCATGTACACCCATAAATCACGCTTTCTAAAAGCACACCAAACACACTCTCTCTTGCTCACATTCACGCAGATGACACATGATATTTTTCAGGGCCCCTATGTGCCTGTGCTCCCTTCGCTCTCTCTCTATGCCTTCATTTCCTCTCATTTGCTCTGCTCTGCTCTCTGCTGACTCTCTCCACGCATTCATCATTCTGCAAGCTGGCCCTGGTGTTTGTCTTTAAGTCTGCCTGTGGCTTTGCCAAACACACATGCACACAAACGCACACACTCGTGCAGGGGGCTATAGTTAGTGTGCTGTCCAGTAAAAACCCCCTGCTTGGCATCGTTCTTTCTTTATCATTCAGTTCCTCGTCCTCTCTCTCTCTAACAGATTACAGTATCGTTTTCCTCACGGCTTATACCTCTGCTTTTCTGTCTTCTCATCTTCCTCATCATGGCACTTCAGACCTGCCTCCCACCTGACCTGCTCCTGGAACAGATGTTTTATTTTTAGAGCACTGTCTCTCTTTCTCCTTCTTTCTCAATCTCCCTGCCCACGCTAAGAAGAAAAAGGGAGTCTTGTGTCTATATATGGCTTGTGAGAGAGTGAGGTTTTCAAGAAAAAACAGACTATCATTATCACACCCATCTTTTGTCTCTGAATACAAGGGAGTGAGAGGAATTTGACCACGCTGATGTTTTCAGTTTTCTGTCTCATTTTCACAAAACAAACCCTAAATCTTCATTTGGGGCCACAGTCTGTTGTGCCTCCACATCCTCCCAACTGTTCAAATGTGTATTTTACAGCTTACAATTTTTGAAACACTCAATTTTTGTGTAATTTGTGTAAGAAAAATATCCATATTTAAAACTTTATAAATTGTAATCTCTAGCTTCTGCTAACTGTTGTATGCATGTTCATGAGAAAATGGTGGTCTCTCGAGGTCACATGTACGACAGTAAGCTAGAGATTACAGTTTAGAAAGTTTTAAAGATGGATATTCTTCTTACACAAACGATTCGCTTCACTTCAGAAGGCCTTTATTAACCCCCCAGAGCCGTGTGGAGTATTTTTTATGATGGATGGATGCACTTTTTTGGACTTCAAAATTTTTGTACCCAGGGCTCGGTTATCCTAATGGACAACATCGGCTGCAACCCAGGGCCCCAAACACTGGGGGGCCCCCGAGACAAGCCGCAGCCCTGCAGAGTTATTCTTCAACCCTAATCAAACACACCTGAGCATGCTACTCAAGGTCTGAACGGTTACTAAGAAGCTACAGGCAGTTGAGTTTATTAGGGTTGGAGCTGAACTCTGCAGGGCTGTGGCTCTCCAGGACCGGAGTTCGCCACACCTGACCTAGACCATACAAATAACAAATTAATTATTCCAAATCGTCATTTGAATTGCGAACGTAGCTGAATTACGGAATCCTATGCAGCCTAGTCACTCTGCAAAAGACGTGACTATTAATCATAAGCACAACATCCAGCTAGAAAACATACAATCTACCTGAGGGAAGATGTCTTTCACTATTGTAAGTTAATGTTGTTAAATAGAGAAACAAAATTATACATTTTCAAAATTTCAACTTATTAGAAGAAGAGCAGGAAGAAGCCCTTTTAGTGGTGAGTGATAGGCTATTTAATAATTTTTTTTAGCTGGGATGTTTCTGATTTGTAAGATTATTACTTGATAATATTGTTCATTTATGTACACCATTTTTAGCGTAGGATATATATAGGATTATGACGTGCGCGTTGTGTTTTCTTTATTTTTATTTCATGAGTACAACATATGTGTCAGTGTTTAATTGCACATTTGATTTACTAATTCATTGAATATAGCCGGCATGTAACGGGGGATGAGGGGGGGGGGCAAATCTGCATTAGCCCATGGCCCCACAAAGGCTTACCACGGCACTGTTTGTACCTTCAATATTACACACTAAAGGAAGTTGAAAATGTAAAAAAGCATAACAGGACCCCTCTAATGTTTAATTGCATGATTTGAATTAAAATCGTGAAACTTGGAGTCAGATTGACATGAAATCATGCAAGAAATTCTTGTATTATAGTTGGTCTTTTTGTCCTCTTGCTTCACGTCTCCTCTCTCTCTTCATGACTTGCACTCAAGTCAGAACTTGGTATAATTGACGTTTCCTGTCTATGAGGTCGTTTTAGGCCTTAAGGTGTTGATTCTACTTGAGAAATGGGATAGAGTCAATCCCTGAGTCAGCGTGACAATAGACAGACACCAAACTCACAGTATTCATCCTATAAAGTTCTTCCACCATGAACTGCTTGTTCATGATTACACTGTCTCTTTCTCTTCTTGTTAGTATGCAGCCTTATTCGCCAGACTTTTTTCTTACTTAGTTTATTTGTCCTACTGACTTGTCTGAAATGTGGCTGAATAGCTCATAGCTGTAGAAGTCAGAGGTCACCCAAAGCCTTGTAAATCTAAGTTGAGGACATCACAAATGACCACCATACAAACATTTACTATACTGTTTCATGGTAGAGTTGTTAAAAGGAAATAGTGCTGCCTTCAGGGTAAATTTTGTGACACTGGCGCAGTTGTATTTTTATATTTGAAGTATAAATGTAAAAGAAATGCAAGCTGAATGAAAATGGCAAAGTAAAGGGAGATTCAGAGTAAAGACAAGGTTTATATAATATCTGTGTTTGGTTTATTAAAGGTTATTACTGAGAAGGTTTGCTCACATATAAGTGGCACCAAACAGCACAAGCTGCCTCGTAAATTAATACATTGTATTAAACATTTCTGGGTAGAATAGGAGAGTTTGAAGGTCTGTTTTCAGTGCCTCAGAGAAAAAGTAAAAAAAAAAAATAGTCACATTATGAGAAATAGTCAAACTGTCAGATATAAAATCACATGAGATATACAGTCACACTGTGAGATATGAAGTCACATTATGATATATGCAGCCACATCTTGAAATATAATGTCACATTATGAGATATAAAGTCATTTTGAGATATACAATCACACTGTGAGATATAAAGTTACATTGTGAGATACAAACTCAAATATGAGATACGAAGTCACATCATGAGATAATCACGAGGTTGCCAGATTTGGTGGTTTGGAATCTGGCAACTCTGAGCATTTTAAATACCCATGAAAGCTGTCTACAGTAAATGAAAAGTGTTTTCATAATAAATGACCTGCAAGCCTAAACCATATGAATTCTGAATCCAGGCTTTGGCGCATAGTTTGCAAATGTCTGCTTTAAGAGAATCAGTGTATTTGTATACGACTCGCTCTTCTTTGTTTTACTTTCTATGTGTGTATGTTTCTTTCCTTCTTTTTAAATCTTTCTGGAAGGAGGGGTGTTAGGGAGAGGGCACATAGGAGAAAAAATATTCTCTCCATAAACTTCTGACCTCTCTTCCCAACCCCCTCTCACCTCCCTTCATGGTCTCCATTACTCTATCTTTAACCCTGGTTCCTCCAACTCCCTCCCAAAAATCCCAAATCCCTCTGACAAAAAACTCTCACAGCCCATTTCATTTCCATAAAGTGCACTGTATGTGTCCCTTAACCATCTCCCTTGTGGACACATTCTGCTGCTCTTTTACAGGAAGTTGTTGTTTTACTTATGAGAAAGAAAAGTGACACTCTTTTTGTTCATGTTAACGCCATTCATAGCGAACCTCCTGGCATTTCCTTCTGCAAAATGTTTCTCTTATGGTCACGGCAGTGACAGAACAGGATCTGAGACACTTCTCGGCTATCTGATAGTTTGCTGATTTCTGTCCATTGTGAACTGGCCTAGAAAATTAAAGGAGAAAGGAGTACATAAACAAAAGCAGACCTTATCATGTCTTGCATCAGCGTCGTACAACAGTATCCAGGAAGAAAGGCACAGATCTGTGAATGCATACGCAAACACAGAGATATGTTCATATAGGGTTGGTTTGAGCACAGAAGGAATAAGACAAAACAATGGCATGGCAAAGCAAAACAAGCAGCGAGAAAGATCCAGCACCCAGTACCTAGACGCCCTCATACTGCATGGTATATGCACACACAAGAGGGAGAAAGATAAGACCAACCTCTCTCTTATGTTGAACATAAAAGAAGATATTTTGTAGAATGTTGTTCTTCGTCAGTTGTTGGTCCCCATTGACTTCCATGTCTTTCCCTACTATGGAAGTCAGTGGGGACCAGCAACTGTTTGGTTCTTCAAAATTCCTTGAAATATCTTCTTTTGTGTTCAACATAAGAAAGAATCTTATGCAGGTTTGGTACGACACGAGGGTGAGTAAATGATGACAACATTTTCATTTTTTGGTTGAACTATTCCTTTAACTCTCTTGTTAACTGCAGGCCCAGACAAAATGTGCAGAAAATCTGTGGAGTTCACCATTTAAATTTGGTTAAATAGTTTAAACTGAGCTGACAGGACTAAACTCTTGGCAGCTAAAAGTACAGATGCATTGATATTAAAATTCTAGCCAAATTTCTTGTTAAGAGCGAAACCGACAAATGACTGCTAATAAAATTATATACAAATTAAATTATTAATTATGTAATGTTATAATAACATTATATGTAAATATATAAAGCATGCACAATCCCCTATATCAGTATCTTTAATATGATAGAAAACATTTTTAAAAATCTCTAATAATAACCAATTTTGCCATTATATTGTACATTCCCTGCTAAAACATCATTAATTAGCTGCAATATATAATAAACTATCACTCAAGTAGGGATGTGTAGAACTCATAATGCTTCTGATATGCTGTGGGTAGCTACATTTTATTTCACAATTCTGTGTGAGAGAACCTGTTTTTAATAGAGCATATGTAAACTAGAGTGAAAATGCAAGCTTCAAAAAGCTATAAATTACCCATCTAATGTTTCTAAAAGCATCCAAAATCCAGTATATTTATGAGCATGTGTTTACGTTCATTTACATGGCATATGCGCTCTTAAAAGAGGCTTTCTTACAGGTTTGCGTGTGAGCAGAAGTGCACGGCCCGTAACTGTAGGGTAGACCCACTGGTTATTAAGAGTTAAGGAAGGGTGGGCAGTCATCCAGAGGCCTTGCTCTATTTATATCCTCTAGACTGTGTGAAAGTACTCAGAACTCGTACAGAGCTGCCAAAATCCCTGAACTTCTGTGTGTGTGTGTGTGTGTGTGTGTGCGTGCGTGTGTGCGTATGTGTGTGTGTGCATTTTGCATGCATCTTTATACATGTGACAAAGTATTAAACCATGTCTGTCTAAAAGGAAGATTTCAACTTCAATGTGCGGTAGGGGCAAGGAAAAGAAAAAGTAAAGAAATGTTGGCACATTTAGGGTAAATAACCGAGGGTCTGTTAAACTGAGTGGAAATCTGTGTGTGTTCCCAGATCTCATATAACTGTGCTGTGATTTCATATGCATAAGGCCTCAGAAAAAGCATGGCTTGCTTTGCTTTAGGGAAGGGTGGAAGCCACAGTGAGCAATCATAGAAACCTGCAATTTCACCCCAAATACACACACACATACTCACATTAAAACATATGGGTGAATGAAACCTATTTCAGTATTGAGGTGGGACCGAACTGTTAACCATCAGACCAGTGTGTCGAATTTACAAGCTATTGTGGTCAAATGCCTGAGCAATTATGACTGTTAATGAAAGACATTAGCTTGCTGCTTAGCCTGCAGACACGCACACAAGGAGACGTATGCAGACATCGACATATACAGACATTCATATTGTATGTATAGCTGTGCACGCAGTCTTTCGCAAAGATACAGACGGGGCAGCCAAGAATAAGAGACTGTGGGTCAAAGGGTTGGCAGGGCGTCCACATGCTCGCTGGATCAGTTTGCACTTGGAGAGTTTAGTAAAGCTTCCAGCACACACAGACAATCACACTGCACATACAATATACAGTCCATTTGTCATATTGACGCTTTTACAAAGCCTTAAGCAGCTGGAATGAATTCTGGCACTGGTGGCTGGGGATTGTGGATTAAAACTCGGACCCCTTTTATTTCAAATATTTACTTCGCACGTCACACCACATACATCATATACACACATTCTCTCTTACATTCAATTTGTGTGCACTGAAAAAATGAGGTGTTTGTAGAATGTCAGAAAAAGGGCAACAGTTTGCATTGTTTTTTTGTTTGTTTGTTTTTTTAATGCATTCATAAATCCAGTTGAATCCATTCTTGTCATTGGGTAAATGTCATTGTTTTGACTGAATGTAGAGTGTCAGGCTGTCTTGAGTTAAAATTGTTACATACCTATTTAGAAGTTCGTCCAAGTTGTATGCAATTTGTTCTCTTTATTTAAATGGATTTAGTTATTTAATATTATATGCTTCATCTCAGGTTTTCTGTGTACACATTGTACATAGCAATGTGAGCATACTGTAAAAAGAATATGTTTATTATAATAAAAAAAAAAACAAAAAAAAAACAATGCACCACAAAAATATTGAAAATGTCAATATCATTATATCAGTTAACTAAAATCTGCTTTGGAGTACAAAGTGCTTGCTGTCTTAAACTATGACAAGATCACATACTTTGTCAAATACTTGTCATGTGAGCAATGATGAGCCAAAAAAAATGCCTTATAAAATTGTTAATGCCCTTGATGTCACCATAAATTTCATGTATTGGCCTAAAACCTCTGCAATCAGTGATCTTTTTATTACATAATAATGATATGTATGATTACTGGAATAAACTTGGCCCAGGTTTTTCCCTTTATATATTTGTTTGTTTGTATATTATTTAGGAAACTCATCTACATAACTCTACTTGTAGTTAAAGTTAGTGATTGCAATAGCAATTTAATAGACAACAGACCAATTAGAATATAGTTTAGAGATGTGTGTGTTGTGTGTGTACCTGTTTTTCTATTCAGGTGGGGACTTAAACCTGAATACACACAGACTCATGGGGACTCGTGTCACGGTGGGGACCTAAATTGAGGTTCCCACGGGTAAACAAGCTAATAAATCACACAGAATGAAGTTTTTTGACAATCTGAAAATGCAGAAAGTTTCCTGTAAGAGGTAAGTTTAGGTGTAGGGCAATAGAATATACGGTCTGTACAGTAGAAAAAACATTACGCCTATGGAGAGTCCCCACAACTATGAATGCACTGCATTCATAGTTTGTAGTGCCCCCTATCAAAGCAAAATCATAAGGATTTATTTGGCTATTATCTAAAACCCAACAAGTGTGTTTCCAAACTTTTGTAGGACATGTAAAACATTTCATCATGACACAACATAGTAACTTACTTAACATGACAATAAAATGAACATGTAAATAAAACTGGTATAAGCTCAAAGAACACAACCATATTAATAAATCATGTCCAAGAGCATTCTGGGAAAAGGGAAATTCGGACTGAACCACAAAACCATTTTTCTTAGTAACCAATTTGAACTCCAAAATTCCAGCTGACCTGCTGTGCATGATAATTTGACTTGAAAAACCATAGTGCAAGTTCCAGACTAGTATTTGAACTAAAAAAGCGACAGGTATTTTTTCAGAATTATTTGCTTATCTAATAATTTTTTTACTGTATAGACAGTGACACACACAAAAGTCATATCTCTCACTGCTCACAGACATACAGAAGCAACAGCTACATATAGTCTATACACACACACACACACACACACACACACACACACACACACACAGTTTCATCTCCCACACGTCTGACAGGCCTTGCATATTTGGTCTGCCCGTTTGTTTGCACGCCAAAGTGTTTGTTTGATATTGACAGCACTGTGCTGACTATCATACTTGGCAGCGGTAACCAGTATTGTGTTTCAGTGTTTGAGTCCAACGTGTGTGCTTGTGTGTCAGCAAGGGTGCAGATAGCATTTTGCATTCTTCCATATGCTTTTGCAAATGTTTGCAAATTTTCCCCACTTGTAATTCACTAATACATCTCTCTTTAGGCTTCTGCAGTGACTTCAGTAAAATCATAGAGAGAATAGATGGTGCTAATTTCATTTCAAAGGTGTTGGTGGATGGCCATTGACACCCTGATAAGGCAAACACTATTCTAGCCTGTGAGCTGAGCTGCAGTCATGGTTATTTAAAACTGTAAAGTGGAACTTGATGACAGGACTAGTCTGGGCTCTGTAAAATACAATACTTGCTTACACCGCTTGCACTCTAATGCGCCTGCTATTGAAACTCTTGCTGACAGAGCTAGCACGCTAACCTCCGCAGTGTCTGCATGCAGGCCCCAAAACTGTCCAAAACAGATTATTACTTGAAGGAAATTTGCAGATTTAGGAGGTAGTAATTGGACATTTTCTCTTTTTAGATGGAAATTTCTCTTTATTGTCTGTGGTAGATGGTGTAAGGCAGCTGGCCAATGCTTGCAGTCAGGATACTTATTTGTTTATTTGCCCATTAAACTCCACCACAGCCATCTTGTTGTAGCAGCTGTCCTGTCAGGGGATGATGAGCCACGGAGAGGCTACAGGTGCCCCCCACCAGCACCGTCAAGACTAGGTTTGCTCCTGCTGGGCTGCAAAGCAGCTGAAGTGTTCCAGGACCTGACAAGAACAAAAATAGCTGGATGAAAAAAGCATTTTAAATCTATTAATCCACTGAAAATGTAATTCATATATGCAACAACTTGTTTACACCTCTTCTATGGCATTGCTCACAACAATATTTGACTTGTCCAATTGTTCATGATTTACAGTATGTTCTACTCATAATTGCTACCTGATAAAATATTTTAGAGCTTGATGTAACCAGAATAAATGATATTCGTTCTAAAAATGGTTATGGTGTTTCATACATTTCATACTTTTACATGACTTTGTGGTCTAAAAGTCACATTTTTAAAATTAGGCTTCCTCATACTGTATATTAAGGTTTTCCAAGAACATATGAACCATGGTTCTTCAAAGAAAAAATCACTTGGTGAGGGATTGAATTAAAATAAGAATTATCTTGATTTTTAGTTGTTTCTGCTCATTTTAATTATTGTTTTGCCTTAATCATTTAAAGTCATCTTGAGGCCCCCTTGAAAGCTTGCATAGGCCCCCTAGGGGGTTGAGAACCACTGTTTGATGAGCATATTTTAAAAATGTTGAATTAAAAGGACCTTTTGGTATTTTTGGTGCCTTTTTGATGTCAGAGTTATTCAACTGTCCTGATGTCATTTTGCATCTTACTATCATTTCATTTTTTTAAAAAACTTGTTTTTTTTAAAACTTCTTTTCACTACTTATTAATATTCTAAACACTTTTATCTGACAAACCCATTAAAACAAAACAAAACAGGAAATGATATCATAGAGTCATTAATAGAGTCTGCAAGACTTGAACTGTATGTGGCCTTATGAGTGAGACACACAAAATGTGCAGTGTTTAGGGGTCCCCAGGACAGGTTTGAGAAGCACTGACCACTAAAGGCACCTCATGATCATGTGTCATGGTCAATAAGTCACTTAAAATGTTAGATTTACCTTTTATGTAAATTAGTGCTTTCAGAACTTGTCACATTTAAACTATTCCCTCCCTTTCCAAATTCCATAGCTTATATGACTTAGTTCCCTACATAAATAAACATGCATAAATTCCAGCCATTTGTATGCTTTTGTATGTAGACCTTCAAGCAAGTCTGTTCTGGATTTTCATAAACTTTTTTTGACAACTAAATGCCAACTAACATACAAAACTATGTGTTTTGTAGTACAAAATGAACTTGGAGGTCATATAATGCAAGTTTTTGCCTGATTTATCTTAACTTCGACGGACAACACTGCAAAACTATCTTGGGTATGTTTAGAGAATGACCAAGCGATAAAAATGCAAATACCCATATGGAAAATTCATATACAGCCTGTGACAACCACACACATGCCTACATAGGCTAGATCGTCTGATAAACCGTGAAGAAACTATTAGATCAAAGGAAAATCCTGCTGAAGGGAGGAAAAGGAATAGAAGAGAATTGTTTGGGGGCACGTGTGGTTTTATGTTCATTGCTGGGTACAAAATGTGTGTCAGAGCAATACAGAGACTATGGAAATTATTTACAAAGCAGAAGAGATGAAGAGGAAGTGCATTTACATTTGAATGTATAGTTACTGTCTCTATTTGCATGATTCTGTAACCTGAGCTAAAGCAGCACACTTTGTTCGATCAGTGGTTTCATTTTCCATCCAAAGATGTTTCACAGCCTGAGAGGGAGAACTGAACCAGAACCAGCTAAGCTTTAACCTGACGAATGACTACCTTGAGACCAAAGTGAAGTAAAGTAAACCGAACAGCTGTCCCTATGCCTCAACGTGAAACTTCCCTCACGTGTAGAGACCCAAAGACAGAAATTCTGTTCCTCACTGAGTCACACGAACAGCTTTATTTCCTCTTTTTATTGGGGAGGTCACTGGTTGGAACAGAAAAGGGAAGTGGATCTGATGGACAGTCCCAGATTGTTTGACCGGCTAGCTTCGTATGGTAGTTTCTAGGTTTCTCGCTGGCATTTGTTTCACTGGAAACCTCATGCTATGACTTGTGTGCGCCATCTGGTGCTTATATGAGGCATTTTATCAGTTCATGTCGTTGTGTCTTTACTGTACCTACACAAACAGTCTAAATCAGGGTTATTGCAGATAACTAAAACCATTAAAAAAAAAAATTCACTTGAAATAAAAGCCTAATAAAAGTAGCCTAACATTGAACATATTATTTCAGTATATTTTTCATTTTCATTATTTTTCAGTTTAGGTTGATGTACTAAAATAGCTAAAACTATATAGACATTTAAAAAAAACTAAAAATGATCAACACAATAAAACTGCTAAAACATAAACTAAAATGAAAATTAAAAAAGAACATAAAATAAAAACTAATCCAAAATATTAATAAAAAGATTATTATATCAGTAATAATACTAAAATAACACTGGTCTAAATACAGAATTGATAATAGAAAACTTTTTTTTCAAAAGATGATATTCTGAAACATGTTAATAACCAAGCCATTTTGGTTACTATGTTGACACTGTATGGACTAAAAAAATAATATGCAGAAGAAAGAAAGTCATACAGGTTTGGAAAAACATGGGGGTGAGTAAATGATCACATAGTTTTCATTTTTGGGTGAATTATTCTTTTTAGGGACTATTTCTACCTGGTATACTTTGTGTAAGTTAATGAATCCACCCAAGTTGATACAATAATATTAAATAATAGTTTTGACTTATCTAATTTAGATGTTATCACAAAACATGATTTTATAATGTATGTAATGAATTCAGGACCTTAATCTCAAATTTATTAAACTAACACATTGACACGGTTGTGGACTTGGAACAGATGGTGATTTAGGGATGATGTTAGGATTATAAAGATAGTAGATTTTGTCGGTGTGTAAAGAAAATCAATGCATGGATTTATCACTTAATCCTTTGCTGAATCTATTGACTTTTATTTTATGTAAAAGCAATAACTGATGCTTTAAATGTATTCTTCTCCTGCCCATCAGGATGCCCACATAACTAGATAGCTAGTAATCTATTTTTTCACAAATCATGTGAAGTTTTCCTCAGTTATGTAGTGATTGCAACTTGAATTGTGTGTGTGCATGAGAGTAGAGACCTTAGGCCTATTTTTAATTTTTTTTTTAAAGAAAGAAACATCTTAACCCACTGCACTGCAAATTGCTTTCCCATGCATATTCATATTCATGAATGAGTATTGATGTGTGTAAAATGATTGTAAGAACAGGGAGGGACTTTGGTAAATCCCAATCTGATTTGATTAGAAACACTGCAAATCCCCCTCTGCCCCTGTATGTGCCCCTGCTCCCACCCTGCTCTGTTGCTGTCCTACAAACCCACTTCTTAATCCCAAAGCCTTTTTATATCACAGAATCATGGACAGACTGCCTCTTCCAACACAAATCTGGATTTTCCACCCACCTTGTACATTTGACCCCCACAAACAAATCTGATTGTAAGCAGTTGGACTGATTGTAGTAATGAACTTGTGCTCTCCGGGCAAACCCACGCTGCAGGGAAGGGGGACACTGCAAGATGTTGGTTGATGCAGACTTTTTAACTAAATTTTAACTAAAATCATGTTGTTAGATCTCTGCATTGGAATTAGTGCTGTCAAACGATTAATCGTGATTAATCACATCCAACATAAAAGTTTTTTACTTAATATATGTGTGTGTACTGTTTATATATTTGTTATGCAAACAGTATATAAATACACACACATACAGTATATATTTTGAAAATATATACATGTGTATATATATATATATATATATATATATATATATATATATATATATATATATATATATATTAATTTATATTATATATAAATATATTTAATATTTAAATATTTTTCTTAAATATATACATGCAAGTGTGTGTATTTATATATAGGCTACATAATAAATATACACAGTACACACACACATATATTATGTAAACAAAACTTTTATTTTGGATGCAAATTAATCGCGATTAATCATTTTGACAGCACTAACTGGAATACAAGGGACAACTGTGCTGAACTATTATATTTCTCACATGACACAACTAGAAAAATATATCATTGAAATGGTGCATGGTGCAATACTTCAGAGTGAGTGATGTCTGGATTGTGAACAAATCGAGTCAGATCTTTTCAATGAATGAACTGAAGATTTGGCTAATTAGGTCAAATTTGTAGGTCTATTTAATTTAAATAGCTTATCAAGGTTGCAACTAACTTAAGTAAGACACATTGCAATAAATTATTAATAAATAAATTATTTAGATTTTAGGCCTATTTAAATCTATATAAACTTAAAACTCAATTGATGTGCCTTGTCAATCAAGAGCAACGTAATCTCGTCATTACGTTAAAGAATCATTTTAAGAGGTTCTGTTCAAAAGAACCGATTCACGGAAATGATTCGGACTTTCCATCACTGTGACGAACTGCTTGAGTCCAAAACTTTTATTTTTTCTTTCTGTTCTCATCTTGCGCCCCTCCCTCACTGCGAACCCGGACACTAAAGTCGTGACTGTCCACCGTCTACCCAGACCATACGACTCCACATACCCTCTGTATGTAACAACAGAGAGTTTATATATGTATGTCGACCAGACTGTCACAACTTTCCAAGTTTCAAGGAATTTGGTTTAATGAAAGTATGCGCGCTCCCGCCAAAGCGCAGCATCAGCACCACTATCTCGCGCGCGCGCCCGCATCTAGCGATCGAGTCTATCGCCATCCCGGCCGAGAGAGTTAAAGTTGGCCGAAAGGACGGATAAACGATGCTGTACTGTCCGGTGACGAGGAGAGGATAACATTTGATTTACTCATCTAATAGCGACTCCATCTCCCGGAGACGATGGCTATCAAAATTCTTGCCCCAAGCCTTTTACTCTTTCTCGCCTTTCAGCATTGCTCATCACGTAAGTCAAACCGCAGATGCAAAATGCAGTGCAGTGTTTCTTATTTGCTATAAACGTGACTGTTATTCTCTATCAGGACAGGTGCATCAGTAAAGCTATGACATAATGATTTTGATCTCAAAACTGCGATATTTTAAGCTTGTATTGTTTTAAATCAGCGCGAAATTGTAAAAATTGTTGCTAATCCATATTTAGCTTAATAAGTCAAGAGGGCTTCGGCTGAAAGTAAAGCACTGTTGTAGTCCTGAGTCCGGGCTCGCGACTTTGCCTGTGTCTATGGGCTCTTTCTGCATTGCAGTGCTTCTGCGCGCTCACTTGGGCAAGTTTCTGCATGGAAAGGTGCGCCTTGCGCAGGGGACACGCGGGAAGGACACGCCGTCCTGCTGTTAAACAGAGACCCTTGAAAGCATGTATGAGCCGAATTAGCCGTGTCTTTAGTGCCTTACGGGGGAAAGTTGAGATTGTCGGTGTATTTGAAATGGCGTGACTGGTATTCTGTGAAGTTGCTTGTGGGAGCAGCCCTATGCGGAGACAGAGGGCGGGCGCATTAACTCACCGAACTCCCAAATTCACATGACGTAGAACACTGCATGCGAATCCTCACGTAAGGTTACCTTCAAGGCAGCATTTAAACAAATCCAAACACAATCAGCATTATATTCTTTGATTTAAAGAATCTCCACAAAACACCACAGTTAGGTTGTTATACTGATAAAAAAAAATAAAAAAAAATAAAAATGTATAGCCTGAATGCACTGTAAGTCGCTTTGGATAAAAGCGTTCTGCTAAGTGCATAAATGTCAATGTTATTTTGGTGCAGTAAGAAAGCTTGTGATATTTTATCTTGCATGTACTTAAAATTATTTCCATTGAGTAGTCATTCTATAATTAAGGATGCATTTCATGTCTATTGATGGTAATTTGTCAAGCAATTTTTTCATATTTCATCTATTAAGAGAATGCATATTATAATCTGTTTCAGATTGCTTAAAATTACCCTGTTGTCCCTTAAATTACAGTTCTTGCAATTTAAAAAAGAGTTTAAATTTAATTTTCTTAAAATATTCTTATGTCAGCAAAAGTTCTGACAAAGTCCTGTGTGGATATCCTTATTTATATATCAACTGTAATACTACATTTGCTAATATTAATTTGTGACTGTTTTTCAAAACAGTGTTAGCATGAACCATAATAGCACATTGTATCTTGAAACAATGAGGTTTTGTGAAATCCCAAAAGTGGGTTTTTGCTAGGCTCCCACTTCACTACGTTGACAACAATGAGAGCTTCAGTATGACGTATTGTGAAAAGAAGATAATCCAGGCAGCACTGAGCGGGGAAATGAGACAGAACAAACAGGATATTTGGCATAAATCTTTGGAAGGGAGTGGAAAATGTCCAAACTGAAAACGGGTGCTCTGTTGACACAGAAAAACTGCTTGAAAATGTCATTTTTATTGAGATTGAAGATACCATGTCTGTCTGTATGCTGATTTTAGGGAGCGTGGTTGGTGAGATAATGATAGAGAGTACAAATGTTGTGTTTTGGATTTGAAACAGGGCTACAGATTTGTGTTTGTGTGTATTTTTAATCTGTGTCAAGTGTGCTGTGTAGAAAGATGTGTTGTGGCGTCTTGGATTGATTCAGTATTTTGAAGTCCTTTTTGAGTTTATCTCTCATTTCATTCAAAGACTGCCACCTACTGTGCTGCAAGTCCTGTCATGAATAATTTATACCAACGTGACCCCCCTGGTTTCTATTCACCGTGCTAAAAATGTAACCACATCCTCTACACCTATATGATAGTTAAAATCTCAGCCAGCCCAAAGAGATTGATCTGAACTAGCAATCTTAGTCTAGATCCATGTGTACTGCGGCCTCCTCCCAGTGATGAAAGATAGCTCACGTGATATGCACTCGATAGAGCAAAGTGCTGCGTCAGCCTGCAGAGACTGGGGGAGTGCCTGTAATTCAACACATGTGTTACAGAGAGAGAGAGAGAGAGAGAGAGAGAGCGTTCAAGGAGCTGCTTCACATGTGTCGCTGCTCTCTCTTATCTTTGAGTGGAGAGCAGCCAAGGTCTTTGGAGGGAAAGAGAAGGAGCAATTGAGAGTGAAAAAAATAACATCACAAGGGAGTGAAATGGAACAGTTTAAAATTCAACAAGGCGTTTTGCAAAAATTAGAGCACACAGAGCACAGATTGAGTGAGAGGGAGCAAGAGACGAATGACTTCTAGGTTATCAAGAGTTAAAGGGTTAGTTCACCCCAAAATGAAAATTCTGTCATTAATTACTCTCCTTAATGTCATTCCAAACCTGTAAGACCTTTGTTCATCTTCAGAACACAAATTAAGATATTTTTGATGGAATTTGAGAGCTCTTTGACCCTGCATAGACAGCAACGCAGCTGAAATGTTCCCAGACCCAGAAACGTGCAAAGATAACAAAAAATCAGCATTGTTTACGTTCAGGAGAAAGCATGCATCGTGGTACTCGGGGAGAAGAACTGTTGAATAAATTTAGCTATTTCTGTTTTCTTTGCGCACAAAAAAGTATTCTCATAGCTTCACAAAATTGAAGTTGAGCCACTGAGGCAACAATTTAAAGGCGTTTTTGGTGAGATCTTTAGATGAAGATTGTTGGTAGCCATCTTAACTATGAAGCCCCCTAAGACAACCTCGTGTCCCAAATGACTCACTTTTACTATACGCTAGATTCTCAACTGTCTAGTGTATAAATAGTATAAAGGTTATTTTGTCATCCAGTGTGTCACAACATGGTGTGTATAGTGATCCAGAAGGACGACGATGAAGTAGAGTTCAATAATATTTAATGTGCAACAAGGGCAGATTAGTAGACCTGACAAAGACACACCGAACAGAACAGAACTAAATACACAAGCAAATGAGGATAATTGATGAGACACAGGTGAACAAAATGACAATCAGGGAAAACTGGGTCAAGGAACACACGAGGGATGAAAACACAAAAAGTCCATGGGTGTTATACCCACATTTCCACATTCCACTTTTTTGTTTTGTTTAACCTTATAAAGCCTGTACTGTATCATGTTTGATTATGTTTATTCATGTTTTTGCTATAAAGTTCTTAATGGTTTTTATGAAGTAAATACAAGAATAACTTTTATATTGTTTGTGATATTTTAAGAGGAATACTTACTGGACTGAAGCAGCTAGGTTTACTTGATTGTACGTACATAGTTTTTAGAAAAATCATGTTAAAATGTGAGTATGATACATCATCTCTTATTTGTATTGCATTGCACTGCATTGCATTATTTGTTTTGCCCCACAGAGCTTTGATCAAAAAAACTATAGCATTTAATTATCATGTTACTAAGACATATTATTGGGAGATATAGATATATTTATATGTTCAACTGATATTTTGCATATATTTTCTCAGTTTGGGCCTCATGCTACATTAAGCATAAAAGCTTAATGTATCAAAAATGATGCTCAACAAAACGCACACCTGCAAAAATTTTTCGTTTTTATTGTGGATATTATTTATTTATTTATTTACTATAGATTAATAAATTGTGCCATTACAAAATTACAAAGAATTCTTCATAGGTTTAAATAAATGTGTTATCCTGGAATTTGAAGTGAAATTCTTTTTGGAATGTATGGTGGGAACACACTGTACAATAAAATGGGATAGGATAGTGCGCAAGTGCACAGATTGGGACACACCTCTTGTTTTAGCCAGATTTCAAAGCAGAATTGCTTGTGACCTTCACGAGAAGACAATCCCAGAATGCAATGGGAAAGGTTCTCTGGGGGGTGGGGGGTGGTTGGTGAACAAAACAAGGGTGGTTTATATTTTATAAAATACTAGAAATTATTGATTATAAATAGTCCAGTGTTCATCCGATTTGTATGTGTGCTGTGTTTTTATGATTATTAAAGAATTGCACTGTGCAACATGCTAATATCAAGCTACTGAAATCGATGGTATGGTGAACATCCTGTGCTGTTTGCAAGGTGTGCACAATTGCTGACTGAGTAGAGCATTCTGAATCCATCACTTATTAGCTTCCATAACAGTTAGGATGCTCCTTTAGAAGGTAGTTCACTAGTAGGTTTTGGAACAGAGCTTTTGTATTTAAATAGGCAAGTTTTGCACAAGCATGTCTATATGCAAGTCTCAGCATATGTCTCCATGACCCTGTCATTGCTTATTCCCAGTTTACCTCGCAGCTCTTCTGCACTGAGTGCTTTAATAACTGTAATGCTTCTCCTGCAGGGCAGGCACTCCTCTCTGCTCTGCACAGCTGTAGTGGGGAAAGAATAGCACAGGGTGGAGATCATTGATCTCAGAGCTGGTGAAGAGGGACAGACGATCTCTGCATCTCATATTTTACAAAGATAGATGGGGCTGGGTCACATTGAATCGATTAATTTATCTGCCTAATGTGAATCAGAATACTGCACTGGTACTGGTGCTTTTGGGACAGTATGGAAGTGAGGCTAATCTTAGACGAGAGTCTTCAACATGGATCTTGACATGGATTTTTTTAGCTTATGGTTATGGCACTATATTAATGTCTTTGCATTATTATGATGATTACTTCGAAATGTATTCAAATATCTATTATTGATATACAGATTCATACATTTATTTCAATATAATATATCAATGTCCAAATGCTACAGATATCATAAAATTCAACAGCATGAATAATTGTCCTCTTTGACTAGAGAATCAAGGCCACATCCTGACCAAACCCACACCCACACACACGTTTGTTTTTTTGAAAAGTGGGGACATCCCATAGGCGTAATGGTTTTTATACTGTACAAACTGTATGTGCTATTGCCCTACACCTAAACCTACCCCGTACAGGAAACTTTGTGCTATTTCAGTGGGGACATGAGGTAATGTCCTGTAAAGTAACCTTCTCCTTGTAATACCTGTCATACCCTTGTCATTATACAAATTTATGTCCTCATTTGTCACAAAAATGCACGCACACACACACACACACACACACACACACACACACACACACACACACAGTCTTTGACCAGCCAAGGTCATTCTCGGTCAGCATGTCTTTCACTAGCGAGTCATATCTCAGGGAAGACATGTGCAGCTCTTCCCATGGATCAGCTGGAATAAAGGAATATTCACAGGATGTTTCCACCACAAGCCATTTCTTTCAGAAGACTTTCATAATGGGGTTCATGGCTTGATGAATCCGGCTAGTCAAAGGCTGAAAGATGACAGAGCAGGGGACTTTGAATCAGATGGGAATTGAAATCACTTGAGAATAAACTAGATGACTCATGCAGTTTTCTGTTATCTTCCTTGCTTTCTCTCTCCATCTCTCAATTTCTCTCTCTCTTTCCATCAAACTGTTTCTTTTTCCACTCTGTTCCCTCACTGGCAGTTGCAGTGGTCAGAATACTAATAACCTCTGCTGTGTTAAGCAGTCTGTCCCCTGCAGTCTCTTTCTGGTAGCTAAAGTTAATACCTCGTTGAGAAATACACACAATTAAATAAGAACATTACATAATAGACTTCTGGTTTTTTAGAAGCTAATTATAATAAAACAAATGAAGCCTGACCCAATCATTAACTGTATTCTCGAAAGAAAAGAACGCTTACTTACTACTTACATTGTAAGATTGTAAGATAAGATGTTATTTATGAACCATTCTTCCCTTTAAATACATCCCCAAAGGTGGTTTTAAAAGACTGATAAAATATCAGGGAACATTTTTTAACAGGATGTTGTCTTTGTTGCAATGTAATTGACGTTTTGCAGGGAGTTTGATTGACAGGCAATCTGTCCAATTATAATGCTGAATCTGCCATTTTTGTCCGACAAACAAACCAGACAGGAGAGCAGCTTAACGTCGGTGGACTTGAACTTGAAAAATGGTGTGCATTGACGTCTTTCAAGATAGCGTCTGATGTTCATTCATGTTTATTTCATGCTATAAATAGTAAAGAGGAAGAGATGATTGTTTCATGTGCCGCTTGAACTGAGGCGCTACTGTGATCTGTCACGACACATTAAAGAGCCACAAAATGGTATTTATTGTTTGAATTTATTGTTTGAAATTTTTTTTTTGATGAAATGCATGCTTAAAAATGATAATTTTTTTACTCCCATGTTGTTCCAAATCCGTAAAAGCTTTGTTCTTCTTCGTAACACAATTTAAGATATTTTGGATGAAAACAAGGAGGCTTGTGACTGTTCCATTGACTGCCAAACAATTAACACTGTCAAGGCCCAGAAAAGTATGAAAGACATCGTCAAAATAGTCCAGGTTTGGAACGACGTGATTAATGACAAAATTTGCTGCATTTGACTGAATCTGGGCAGACAGTATATCCCTATACACTTC
Source organism: Acrossocheilus fasciatus (assembly GCA_036784905.1). Lineage (NCBI taxonomy): Eukaryota > Metazoa > Chordata > Actinopteri > Cypriniformes > Cyprinidae > Acrossocheilus > Acrossocheilus fasciatus. The sequence goes on along the minus strand of JAXUIB010000029.1, from coordinate 2,358,979 downwards.
AGAATTCATCCGGCTGCATCTGTTCCAAGCCATCTCTATACTTTTTCCTTCCCATCATTCTGGTACAGGACAGGTTGATCTTAATTTCAGCTGTCCAAAGAATGATTTTCCAGAAGTGGTCTGGCTTTTTTAGATGTTTTTTGGCAAAGTCTAATCTGGCCTTGTTTGTACCTTGAACTTTAAAGGTGCCATAGAATGCATTGATACAGTATTTTTAATTGTTCTCTGATATTTACATAGAAGGTATGTGGCTTAGGTAAGGGCAAAAATCTCCAGAAACAGTTTTACATGTCCATTTAAAACCCTTGGATTTCTCCCTAGAATGAAATGGTCTGTTATTGGCTTATTTTTTATTGAGCTCTGCTCTGATTCACAGTGCAGCTCATTTCAGTAGCTTACAGGAAGGAAACACAGGGAAAATATATATTTCAGAACTTTCTCGCACTGTTATGTAGTTGGGTAATTATACTGTAATTAAAATGCTGACCTCAGGGAGCCACTATTAATGTGCTGGGCATTGAAATTGCATTCAAATGCACGATGGCGTTATAGTTTCACTTTCGCTTTCGAGATTCGCGATTGCACAAGCTCTGTTTATACTATGAAAGCAGCAGTACTTACCACACATTTTACAAGATCAGATGCTTGTCAGTGGTGCTCAAGATCTGTAAATCATTCTCCATCATCCTCAGTCATCTCTCCTTACTCTGTTTATGTGGTAAGTGAAATCTTAGGTAATGTAACAGGCTACAGCTAGCAAGGAGCTAACCATGTCCCTTTAGTGGCTCGCGTTATTTTATCAGAACGCGTTATTTGCTTTCCATGCCTTTGTGAATACTGACACCAACCCATCCCTGCACTTCCCATCCCCTGCACAGCCTGGAACATAACATTTATTTCCATGATCTGCCATTTTCGCTGTTGTCCTCGCTTGTTTCTTTACAATACCTGCAGAACTTCGGATGGTTCGGCTGGCCTAGAACATGGGCATGTATATGCAAATGTTGGGGGGCGTAACTATTAGTCATCCCAGTCGGTGTTATGTTCTGATTCGCCTATTGTTCAGTGGTCTTTTTTATTCACGAGATTTACATAAGAAGGAGGAAACAATGGTGTTTGAAGCTCACAGTATGTCATTTCCATGTACAGAACTCTTATTATTCAACTATGCCAAGGTAAATACAATTTTCCATTCTATGGCACCTTTAAACCCTCTGTATTTGCTCTCATGAAGTCTTCTCTTGATTGTAGACTTTGACAGTGACAAGCCTACCTCCTGGAGAGTGGATACTTCTCTTGGCTGGATGTTGTGAAAGGGTTTTTCTGTAGGATTCTCCGATCATCCACCACTGGTGTCCTGTGTGGACATCCATGCTTTTTTATGTTTCTTTTTTCTCAGAATGTACCAAACTGTTGATTTGGCCACTCCTAATGTTCCTGCTATCTCTCTGATGGATTTGTTTTGTTTTTGAAGTCTAACAATTGTTTGTTTCACTTGCATGGAGAGCTCCTGACTGCATGACGTGGGTTTACAGCAACAGCTTCCAAATGCAAATCAACTCCAGACCTTTTACCTGCTTAATTGATGTAGAAATAACGAATAGCGCACATCTGTCCATGAAATGGCTTTTGAGTCAAATTAAAGCTCAGAGTGTGCACTTTAAGCCCATATTCATTATTTAACTAACTTAAATATGTTTTGGTCAGCAGCTAAAATAATAAAAAATTGTGCCTGTGTCCAAATATATACAACTTCAATAAGGCATAAATAATCTCTTCGTTCTTCAGTTATTTTTATTTTAATACTGTAAAGCTGCTTTGACACAATCTGCATTGTAAAAAGTGCTATATAAATAATGGTGACTTTACTTGACCTTCAGTATTTCTTTCTCAAATGAACCCCATAAAAATACTACTCTACTGTCTGTATGCTGTTTACTTGTGCTATTTCTATAACCTTTGATATTATCTCCTTATTTGTTATGTTGTACTACTCCTTCCCTGTTGTTTCATTGGATAAAAGCATCTGATACATGAATAAATGTGAATGAATACAGTATTTTGGGTGGAGAACACAGTTTGACTTATGTTGTTTGTAGACAAATACTATCGTTTGTCCATGAATTACAGGGCCTATTTGTCTGTGTCCACATGTCTGTGTCTTTCCTCTTGGTTGTCTTTTCATCTTGATAGCTTGTCAGCAATCTCTCTTCATGTCTTCCTCTCTTACCCCTGTTGTTTTGTGCGTCATCTGTTGTTAGAGAGGTGAGGTGGATGGGCTTTGAGATGCGATGCCATTTGGGCAGATGGCTTTATTAGAGCTCTGTTGAGAGGGTGAGATTGAGGTGGGTTTATCTGACTCTGCTGTTTAGATTAGGCTGAAATGTTGCCAGGTCTAATTGAAGCAGGGATTTGTGTAACAGAGGGACTGATGTAATGCCACAGCAAGACTTGCTAAAAGGGCCGTATTTATGTTCTATCAGTCCACTAAGTCAGACACATATGTTTGTATGTTACAACTGTAACGCCTGTTTCACACATGATCCGTGTGCAGTGCACATGCTGTACAAATGCGGTGCAAAAGTATATTATACCACAAATAATCTATTCATTCTCCATTATTTTGATTTTAAATATAAACTTTGTTGAAGTTACTGAAAAGACTTTTTCAGCATTGTGGACAGAAGATTTGGTGGAGGATGCCAGGACTTGAACTTAAGAGCAACACAGCACAATAATACAATCTTTGATAGATATACTGTAAAAAATGTAATAATCCATTCATTACTTCTTAGATTTGCATATTAATTTGCTCAAGCAAGGGGAAAAATATTTAAACATGGAACTTTGTCTGAGCTTACAGTAATTCGCTCTCAAAGATTTTGTTGAGAACGTTTTGTTGTTTGCTTTGACATTGAATAGGGTTACATGGTCGATTAGACGCCATTTTCAGCGCAGTGTCAAATGTCATTGTTGTTCATTAGGCCTAGTAATAATCTCAGCTAGAACAGTCAATGCATTACATTATGTTGTCCAGTCAATTTTTCGCTTTGGAGAAATGGATATTTGAAATCACATTTAGTCCTAGGGTGGTTTTATTGCATTTATGGTGGTGCTATGAATTGGATAAACTGTATATCATATACCAGCTAAAGGATGATTTTTAATTTGAAAAACTACAACTTAAGTTGGAAATATTATACATAACAGAAATTAAAATTATTTATTGCTGGTAATTTATGTAGATAACTTGACAGAGCTTCATTGTGTTCTTCCGTTTGCATTAAACTGCTATGTTGTCTCAGAAGTAAAAAAGCCTCATCTTGCTTTTATGATAATAATGCTTTCATAATTCATTCATAATGCTTTTATGAAATGCTGTTGTTGTTGAATATTCTCAGTAATTTTCTTTTTCTTTCTCTTTATTCAGGGCCATGCTTAGATTCGCTGATCTCTCCGCTCTACGCGTCCTCTTTCCATGCTTCCTCCAGATATAACTTTTTTTACTCTGCACACTTTGCCAAACTGTATGGTAAGTGACTTCACTACAAAAAGCATGGGTTGCGGAAAGAAGTTTGAATAGGTCTTATTGAGAACAGAATTAGCAGATACATTGTAAGCCACTACAATTACTAGCAGACTGCTGGATGGGTTCCCTTTTGAAGCAAAATATCTTGCTTTTTGTGAATAAAAGCATTTGGAACTATATCTGACATTACTGAGCTATGAATGAAAAAGAAAATAATTTACTGTATGAGAGAAAGTAAATGTCACAAAATCACTTGAAACAGAGCTAAATGCTGCACTAAATGCTGACTACTTCAAGACTGAGCAAGTATATTGTCCTGTAGTGTTATCAGCATGATTATATTTTAGGCAACAGAACAGTCTGTATTTTATTTGTTTTGTTTTGTTTTGTTTTGTTTTGTTTTGTTTTGTTTTGTTTTGTTTTGTTTTGTTTTGTTTTGTTTTGTTTTGTTTTGTTTTGTGCTTTTAAATCTGTAAAATAAGATCTTCTGTACACATACACATTTAAATGAGGGATTCTATAGGCATAAATTCAATTGGTTGGTGGAGAAAAATATCAATTTGAACTTTTTGCTTTATTTGAAGTGCCAAAAACACACAAGGGATTTGAGGAATTTCTCTTTATTTTCCCCCAGAGGAGAACTCAAAAATACAAAAATAATGCAGATTATTTTGATTTTTTTCAATATCTATCAATTTATAAATGCTCAAAATAAGGACCAAGGCCCTACCAACTATAATGGTTCCTGCAGCCCATGACAAGAATGTTTTTTATTAACTGAATTTCTCAAATGTTTGTGTGATGATGCATTTGTGAGTAACTTTGAATAAAAGCATCTGCTAAATGAATGAATGTAAATGTGATGATGTAGGGAGCAGCGGCTGGTCTCCGTCCCCTCGGGACAGGCAGCCATGGATGCAGATTGACTTGGGGAGGAAGTATCGTATCATGGCCATTGCTACTCAGGGTACCTTCAACTCTTATGACTGGGTCACCAAATACATGCTGCTGTACGGGGACCGATTTGACGCATGGACTCCATACGTCATGAAAGGAGGCAACATGGTAAAAAATAATCTATGTTTTATGAGTGTTTGGAAAGAGAGTGTTTGTATGATTTGTGCTGATCAAGGATCCTGATGTTTGGTGCTTCAGGACAGGTCAAGAGGTCATGCATTTGTATCATTTTTGACTCCGAATTTAGAGTTTACATTAGTTTTCGATGTAGGATTAGTTGTAGGTGAGAGAAGCGGTTTGTTTGTTAAATGGCATGTAACATTGATAGAGCCTCTTATATCAGCTTTTTGTGTCTCTCAGACGTTGCCTGGCAACTGGAATTACTACCAGGTGAAGAGGAACGTCTTTCATTATGCGTTCACTGCCAAACATCTGCGCATCTATCCCATGGGCTGGAGTACTGAGAACGGAGGAAAGATCGGCCTTCGTGTAGAGTTCTACGGCTGTCCTTACGGTAAACAGAACACTGAGTTACTGGCAACAGCTTTGGTTTTATCAGCAGCCAAGAAGTTTATCTTAACATGATACAGAAAATCTCCTCAGTGTTTTGTAATGTTAACTGGTCCTTTGAGCTGTACTGCAGAAAATAATTATTTAATCAGTATTTTGGTCTTGTTTTCCAGTAAATATATCCAACATGTGCTTAAGAAGGAAAATGGCATAAGATCATTTTCAGAAGTCATTTTCATCAAAATAAAAAAGTGAGGTTTATGAAACATTTTAACCCTCTAAATGAAATAATTTTTTCTTACTGCAAAACATACTATATAATTTTTCCTCTTGTTTCAAGAAAGTTTTAATATTAATACTAGAAATCATGAGATGTTTTTTTGTGTGTGTGTGTGTGTGTGTGTGTGTGTGTGTGTGTGCAGTGTGCCAAGCAGAGTATCATTTAAATGTTAATATCTTTGCACTGCAAAAAATAACAATACTTTTTCCAGATACAATATCAAGCACTCACACCTGCCTGTTAAGCTTATGGATTAATTGAATATTCAAGAACATGAAGAACATCTTCCAATACAGTTTTTGACAGTCCTCTTCATACTCTTGACCTTTGACCCTAACAGACTCATATGTGATGCAGTTTGAGGGGGATGACATGGTGGCGTATTCATTCCCACGGGGCAGGATGAGGACTCTTCAGGACCACTACGCTTTAAACTTTAAGACCTTGGAGAAGGATGGTATTCTCCTGCACAGTGAAGGTTTGCAGGGAGACTCCATCACTCTAGAGCTGAAGACTGGACGCCTCTACTTACATATCAGCCTGGGTAATGATGACAAATCTGTCTATCTGTCTGTCTGTCTATCTATCTATCTGTCTATCTATTTATCCTTCTGTTGTTCTATCTACATTCACAGGACATGTATTTCTGTTCTTTTTCAGGGAGTAGCACTGTCCATAATACCAATGGGATGACCACAATGATGCTGGGAAACCTGCTGGACACTCAGCACTGGCACTACGTCACCATCAAGCGTTACGGACGAGAGGTTAACTTCACCTTGGACAGCCAGACTGAGACTGCTGTCCTCAACGGAGAGTTCCAGTACCTTGATCTGGACAAGCAGGTGTTATGTTGGATTAAACACATGAATTATTAATGTACACTTCACTAAAGGACTCCAGAAGATTTAAATGAGGAATCAATGTTCCCTACATCCTGATCATAGCAATTATCCATTTCTCTTTAGATTTATGTTGGCGGCGTGATTGAGAAAGATGTGCCCCATCTGCCCGGTAAGTTTAACTTCCGTGGCTGCATGGAAAACGTCTTTATCAATGGAATCAATATCATCTACAAGACACAGTACCAGGAGCCTGAAATTCGACTAGCTCCTAAAAAGGTGTGTAGATTTTTCCTAAAATTCACACAGCCAACAGCAAGAGCATAGTGTGGGGTGAATTATTAGATGAAGAATCACATCGAGGGGTGAGAACAAGACAACTTTACAGGAGTGCCAAAACAAAAATTCTACCATAGTTTGATCTGACTTTGTGTACTGATTTCAATTGTTTGATACAAATTTGTACACTCATGGATGAGTGTACTTTTGCCAGGAGAAAGAGCTCATTAAGAGCTTTCATCTGATGTATATGTCTCCATTTCTCCAAAAATGTCACTTACGCCCTTCTGGTTCTCACCCCTCGACATATGATGTCACATTTGGATGACCATTGTATTGCTTTTGCAAAATATTTGTAATATTAATTTGTATATATTTCCATCTCATCTGCCTTTCTTCAGAAAAAGATGCATTATACGTGCCGTGATCTCCTCTGGAAGCCCATGACCTTTGCAGGACCCAACAACTACCTGCAGCTGCCCGGCTTCTTCCGGAAGAACCGTCTGGCAGTGAAGTTTAAGTTTCGCTCATGGGACTACACAGGGTTACTGATGTTCACCAGGTTTGCAGATGAGTTGGGCTCTCTGGAGCTGGGCCTCAGCGAAGGACAAGTCAACGTCACTTTAATGCAGCCTGGAAACAAGAGATTACGTTTCGCTGCAGGTATGATTGAGGATTGTGTCCATAGTATTCGTTATGACATTTTGAACTCTGTTTCTGTAAGAGAGGACTGAATGGAAACCCTATAGAACAAGAGTTTAGCAGATGAAAGATTATATACAGTACAGTAAATATTATCCTATTTTGTTTTGTTTCAGGGTACCGTCTCAATGACGGCTTCTGGCACACAGTAGACCTGACCGCCAAAGACAACTTATTAACTATCACTATAGATGAAGATGAAAGCTCACCTCTGAAGATCACCAACCCCTTCATGGTTCGTACAGGAGACCGCTACTTCTTTGGGGGTAAGTAACAGAATATAAGGACGATTAGTCTGTTATGATTCAGTGCCACATGACTAAAACAGCATGACTCTCTCCTCTAAAACTGCCTCAAAAATGACTGTGAAACAATGTTAATGTTTGCAATAATATGCATGTTTCATCTGTTATACATAAATATGCACATGCCAAAAGTTAATGTTATTAATGTTCATTAATGTTCATCATCTATACTAAATGTGAATGTATTCAGTGCCTTTCAGTTGCATAGCAGATAACTAGATTAATATTTCATATCTGATGTGCTGCAGGTTGTCCTAAGACCAATAACACGGCACGCTGTGTGACCAAGCTGTCTCGCTTCCATGGCTGCATGCAGCAGATCTTTATAGACGATGAGCCGGTGGATATAGATGTCATGCTGCAGAGGAAATGGGGCAGATATGCTGAAATCCTGCTGGGCACCTGCGGAATCACTGATAGGTGTGTGTTTGTGTGGGTGGGTTTTGCCAACACTGTCCTCCCAATTATAGAAGCCAAGCAAACAGCCCTCCTGTAGGAGTCAATTATACTGGTAGGACATATCATTTGCTCAGCTCTATAAAAACAATATATATCAATGGGAAGCCACCACCATGATCTGAAAACTAGCATGCATGTGTGGGATATAAATTTAGTGTTTATTTCTTACGTCAATGTCTTAATCTGTAATAGGAAATCAGGATGACTATAAAAAGAAAATTGTAAATGCAAAAAAAACCCCAGATGAATCTGATACTATTTAACACCAGTACAAATATCTAAACATTCCTAAATCAAGATAGATTTACTTTAGAAGCTATAAATGACTTCATATCTTTAGTCTTGTTTTCTGAAAAACATATCAAAATAATCTGAAATAAGAAAAAATATCTGTCAGTTGGGAAGGACATCTTGTTTTTCCTTCGAACTAACTTCATTTTTCTTTCCCTACTGACAGATTTTTCTTCTTGTTTTAAGCATAAACTCCATTAATTTTGATAGATTTTTTTAGAAAATATGACTTAATATTTTCACAAGTAATTGTATCTTGATTTACGAAAATGTAAGTATTTGTACTGGATAACAAAACAATAATACAAATAAAAAATGTTTTTTCAACATGTCAGTTATTGTCAAAAATATTAATAACAATAATATTATAATATAAATGCTCATAAAGGAGAAACAAAGCCTCGCAAAGGAGAAAAACAAGACGGATTAATCACTGATAAATCATAAGAAATAACAGAAAATAAATTACTATTCTAGTTTTGATCTTAGATTATAACTCTCAGGTTGATTCATTTCATATTAGTGTCACCTGCAAATGATATTTTATACAATATGCAACAACAGTATTGACAAGAAAACATGACATGCCCAATGTAATATCTTGAGACGTGCATTATTAAAGTGTCAACCGTCTCTTGTTTTTTCTCAGGTGCACTCCAAACCCTTGTGAACATGAAGGCAGGTGTATTCAGTCCTGGAATGACTTCCTGTGTGTGTGTAACAACACCGGCTACAAGGGGGAAGTCTGTCATAACTGTGAGCATCCCTCATTGAGGAGATTCCTCTTTATTGACTTTTACTTGGTGAAACATGAGAATTAAGCCT